>JARHVA010001704.1:600000-967500 GCA_037957365.1 Torreya grandis
ATATGTAATATCCAAGGGTGGTTAAAACATGCTATGATAGTCATAATATGTTCATGTAACTACTAGCTATCTTTTAGACACATGTAGATACCATTTATAGTCATTCATTTGTCTCTTGGACTTCATTCTTCACATTTGGCAGTCACTATTCATCTCAGATTTTGACTAAGCTTTAATGGTGGCATATGAGTTTGAGGTGCTTATTTTTCTACGTAATCCTTTGATCCTACATATATTCTTATGTAGCATTCCCTTTCCATAATACTCATTCAATTTTAAAATATTCATGTCATCATTTGCATATGTAGCCTCATCTTGTCCATCTAGAATTTGATCAAATTTACTCTACTAATCTCCTCTAGAGTCTCTTCCATGTAAATTTTGACATCAGTTGTTGATCTATGACCCAAGAATCCAAAATTATGAAATTTGGTAGCATTACGTGCTTTCTACGAATCATGTTGTTAGCCTATTTAGTTAATGCTCTCATGCCACTTGGCAATATCATGTTCAATCTAGGCTCCTTGACCTTTGACTCAATGTGCACCATTGATCTTAGTTTATTAGTTAAATACATGCCATTAATCCTAACCTATAAGATCAAATGCACACCATTGATCTACGTATTTAGTTAAATTGTGACACTTGACATGAGTGTATTCACTCTCAATATCCATTGAGTCTTTGACCCTTGATCGCACCATTGGATCGTATCCATATGATTTGATGCACTCCATTAGATTTAGGTCTATCTTTAAATGCATATCATTGTTCTTATCTGCATGACTCAATGTGTGTCATTGATCATTGATCTAGTCACTTTTTATATTTTTGACCCTATTAAGCACACGTGTGCTATTGATCTTATCTTGATTGAATGATGTTTTACCACTTGACAGCTTTGCATTTGAGCTCATAATCCTTTAGAGATTTTGAACTTAAATGGTTAGTTCTTAAATCTTGAGCTTGATGTCCTCTCTCACGTCTATCTCTACTAGTTTAGATTTAAATGCTTGTTATCACTTGTATTTTCACCCTTTGATATGTCTCAGATCTCCTCATCCAAGTGGCACAATTGAAACACATATAGGCTTTGGGTAGCCTAAGAATGAGGTGAATCTCTAGATAGGGATAGCTCCCTTGATGTACTACTTTTAGATCACTACTACACCTATGTTTGCAAGGAAAAGGGAGATAAAACTAAAATTAAACTATCTTAAAGGTGGTGATACACTAAATTTATTGATGACTACTAACCAGTTGCATGTCACACATGAGACCAAGAGACTAATTGGACATACACTTCTCTAATCTGAATCTTCTCACATCAGTATTTCATTATGAGGTTGTGATGAATGTTTAGGCTATGAGGACTAGACAAGAGGAATTTAATGGCACTAGTGAATAGACTAACTCACTCAAACTTTACACTTCATAGAAAACTTCACATGACCTATAATAAGGAGCTTTCAAGCTACAAATAGGTGAGAGAATGAGACAAAATGCTAAGGAAATAATAGTCATCACTAAGCAAGATCAATCATTCAAGTGAAACACACTATGAATAGTCATAAAAGAGGTAAAATAAGTATTTTTTATTTATCCATGGTTTTCAAATGAGTAATGCTTCACCATACTCAGGTGGAGGATATTTTACAAAGGCCAAAATGGCTAGTTCTTATAGAACTAGAGAGAGAGAGAAGAGAAGGAAGCCCAAAGGTCACAAGGACAAGTGTCAAGATAATAAAATGGGTTACATGTGCATGAGAAGATAATGCAAAATTTATCATGTAAATTTAGAAAGATAAGTGTCAATCCAAGGCATGAAACTCTTCAAATGTGGCATGAAATTCCTTTTATTAGCTCAAAAAATTGCCTTCATCATTCATCATCATTTTAACATTCAAAAATTGACTAGGGATAGGTATAATGATTGGAATGTTATGAAATTATTTTAGACATGCTTCTTCATGCATTGGTTGCATTCTTAATCACCTAGATTCCTCTGAAAGTGAGCCATCATTACCTATAGTCAAATAAACTCCTCTTTCACATACCTTAAACACGTGGCTTCTAAATGGATTTATTTTCTCATTTAAATCTATATAATGGGGTTAATTACATGTGTTAATACCATCCATGGCCTTATACTACTCATGTAGACCTTAAAAATCCATCCACTTGATATTCTCACCCTTCTCACTATCATGTTCACTATGCCAGTTCTAAATGGATAAGGTAAGATCCCTTGTTAAGGCACCTAGGAGTTTTTATAAATCAATAAATTATCATGGGTAGTTATCTTAAGTCTCAAGCTTCCCTCCCATGTGATTGGCATATTTAGACTCTTCTTAGAACCTAAAAAAATACAAAAATTATCAATAAAACCCTATTATGTACTCCATCCATACAATTACATAAAATAAAAAAGGATGGGGAGGATACTAAGAGAGTGTCCTAAAACATCCAATCATTACTCTAGGCAAAATATTCCATTTGGGTGCACTAATTGCTCCATCTTCTCAAACTAGTCATTAGCAAGGGTTTTGACGAGTTTAGGCTTATTTTATCCTCTTAAGATTTGTTCATAAGGATGTGACATTAAACTCCAAACTTAGTGCCACAAAATTATATTTTTTTACCCTATCTAACTTTTCCTATCTCCTTTATTCTCCATGCAAAGTTTCTAAGAAAATATGAGTTTCCAACTTTGCCCACTTGAGCTCTTTTCTCCATTCCTTGCAAACTAAAATTAGTCCTAAGCCAAAATTTTATTTCCTCATGACTTATCTACATTAAAAAATCTTTGACACACTTTAAATGACCTCATAAACATTTCCAAATGGATTATAATTCTCATCTCATGGTGGAAGTGAAAATGACTCTCCATTTGGCTTTTAGGCCTAACCATGCTTAATAAGCCTGCCTACAACCTTGAGGGTTTAGAGCACCCTATTGAGTTTCACCATTTTTTTAAAGGTATATTTTTTTTTTGGATGTTATTAATCTTTCCAATTCACCCTAAAACCCTCAAATCACTCCTTATCATCTCTTCTTCTCATTTACCAACTAGGCCTAGTTGGAGCTTGCTTGGTTGAGTTGTGTGCAAGAGAGTTTTGACAATTTTGAGAATTTAGAGCTTGTATGAGTTTTTATAGCACCCATTAACCTTAAATACACATTAAAATACATTATTTTAGGTCCCCATGGCCTCCTATAAATTTTATTACCCATTTTGGCATCATTTGCTTGTCTTGACAAAATCCTAATTTTCCTAATTGACTGACCTCTAAGATAAAATAGTGAGCTATATCCCTCTTATCCAAGTAAAAATGAATATTTTATAAGTATTATTAGGTCCTAATAACCCTATTCACAAAATTTGGGTTTTTTATCAGGTCATTAGACCTTCCAATATCATAAAAACCTAAGAAATACTTGGAGAAAGGTACTCTTTGCAGGGGTTTCATCATATGGATTGTGGATTGTATTACATAACCATTTATCTACTTGTTTTGTTTTATATGAGTGTGTCTCAATTCCATAAAAACATTAACAAATTTTTTATAATCCAATTCACCACCCCAATCCTCTACATGCTTCTTTATGAATGCCTTGTTCAACTTAGAGTTGATTATTCTCTATCTCAGAACAAGGGCCCACCTGTAGGTTACCTTGCATAGTTTAGCTCAAAGGTAATGCTCATTGGTTTATTTTATAATATCCTAGGTTCATTAAAAAAAATTGGGACCCATTTTCTTATTTTTTATTAAATTCAAACATCATAACATCACTCTTTAGCTCACTATTGCATACAGTCAACTTTATTGGATTGTAGTGAGACAAGTAGAAGCTTGTAGGTGTTGATTTCACCTTAGAATATGTGTCATGCTCTTTTATATTTATCTATAATATTATAACCAATATAAAATTATAATTTATTATAAATATAGTTCTAGTATATGTTTATTCACATCATGATCTTGGTAAACACCTACAGTCAGGTTCTAGGTAAGCATTTCAAGGCTTAAGACACTTGTAGGTGTTGATGGAACTCAACACCTTGTTCCTAAATTATTGTTGGCACATCCTTGAGACAAAAAATTTCTCTTAAAATTATTAATTTCATCCCTTATGAATATATTTTCCACTTGAAACCTTGGGTGCTAGAGTCCTTTAAAGTTCAAAACCTATAGATGTTATTGACTAAGTTTAGTGTATAAAAGGGTAACTTTGAGCCTTTCAACAACTAACCTCCACTAGTCATCTGCCCTTAAAACTTTTCATATCTCTTGTATTATATGGATGATACAAGGTTTAGTCATCAAGATGCATAAAAAAAATTTAACTCTGTTGTATGCTATCAACCAAATGGCCCAGACTTCTATTTCTCAGTTTAGGGAATTGATCCCTAAATACACAATCATTGTCTTTGGAAGTGACCTAATAACTTATTTAGAAATATATCATTCCAATATGTATATTATAATCTCTTAAACATACTAGTACTTCAGGATGAGTTCCTCCATGTGCTTCAACATTCCATATAACACGTCAGCCCTCTGTTAAGACCACCGATATGTGGACATTTTCATGTTTGCAGGCAGTGAGTATAGGCATAAATAGTATGTGTTGAATTTGAGATTCCAATGGGTTTTTACCTATATAAAATATTTTAAATATACTCTCTTCAGTATCAAGGACCTTTTTATCTTAGATACTTACTTTCAACAAGATTTGTCTTCATGAGATACATGTAGGTGTATGTTGATGGCAAGAGATTGTGTGAAAGTGTTGTATGTGACTGCTACAGGATTCCCTTAACCATTTTAATTATAAACTCACTACTTCATGTTGATAAAATATATATTAAGGATTTTAAACCTTCGTCACACCTTTGTGAACATGCTAGATAGGCTCCATACACATGTTTCATCATGACTACAAGTAAAAGTGGGTAAAGAGCTGACTGGATATGACAATGGACTAAAATTTTGATCCAAGCATGATGGTATGAGATTAAACATGAAGGGAGATGGTCAATATGGCATTAATACATGGCAAACCTCATATATTATTCACATGAGACCCTTATAGAGATCCAAGCATTCTTCAAATAAGGAAACCTGACTGAGACTTCACATGGTGGCACCTTCTTGTAACATGAAATTATTTACTTATTAAAACACCTTGAAACACTAAACCAACCATGGAGAGAATTTTATTATATATCCAACATCATATATAATCAACTTGACCAATTGGATTATACAGTTGTCCATATAAGAGCAAAACCTATAAGGTACAAGAAATAATGAGCAAAAAAACATAGTCAACTTGTTAGAGATCATTCATAAATCATAGTTGACCAATATTCAAACACTTGTTATTTAAATGAATCTCTAAGTTTAATTTCACCTCTCAAAGGTGTTTGACCTGAAAGTTCTTTAGTTAGTCATACTAATCATAAACTTGTTGACCATTTCTATGTGTCTAAAAAGGTGAAGGAGTAGAATAGTTTTGGACCTTTTTTA
Source organism: Torreya grandis (assembly GCA_037957365.1). Classification (NCBI taxonomy): domain Eukaryota; kingdom Viridiplantae; phylum Streptophyta; class Pinopsida; order Cupressales; family Taxaceae; genus Torreya; species Torreya grandis. The sequence continues at coordinate 605,535 of JARHVA010001704.1, forward strand.
TCACTTCAAAATTATTTCAAGCACTGAGATTAGTATGAGGAATATTAATATCCATTACATCACCTTATCCCACATGTCACCTTCCCTCATGGGTCGTACAAGTGCCAAACTCCTCCTTTTTAGTTGGTTTCTTGATTTTTAGTTAGATAACCTATGATATTTAGATGGGAATAACATTATTAATATGGAATATAACTTATTATACATTTGAAAGAAGACTAATACACTTGGACACCTTGAAAACTATGTCACTTACATTTATGACCCCTAAATGGCTATTAAGTCACTCAAAAAGATAAATAAACTAATCAAACCATGACTAAGGCTAACAAAGCATTAAATTACATCAAAATACTTATAATATACCCTATGACATAATACTAGACCCCAAAAAACAACTAAAGATCATTTTTTTTACCTATACGGGTCCTAATTTGACCTGTAGGGTTAAATTTAGTCAACAATGCTTATATATTGAGATAGCAAGCTCATCAGGACATAAAATTTATAGAGGATGATCTTGGATCTGAAATTATCATATCCATGTAATCTTTTTAGCCTGAAAGGTTTTCTAAGCACACTTGTAAAATGTAAAACTAGACTACCCTATTCATTCCTATGTGACATGCCATGACAGTCTGACCCCCTAAATGATTCCAAATGACATAAGACTAAACTAGATCATGACCAAGGTTATAATTACAATAAATGACATAAAATAGACCATAACACACCCTATGATCCTATGTTCTACCCCCATATCAAGTCTAGACTATAGGGGGTTGACCCATTTTGACTTGTGGTCAAAATGGTCAACATTCTTGGCAATTTTTTAAGGGTGGTATGTTTTTTATGCCATGACCAATTGCCTAATCCTATCCATTAGGATATGGAGTCACATGTACACAAATTTCACACATAAATGCCTTTAAAAACACACAAAACACAAGGTAAAGACACACAAATTGAGATAAACTCAAAATAAGCAGACTTGTGTTCAACTAAAATACTTAAGGAACACAACATACATAAATGAAACAAAACACACACCTAGTCTACTATTTACAAAACTAGTCTTTACTCCTTAATAACAAGGTTTCAAATATATCCCATTCACAAGGATAGCTAGTTCTTCTCCATCCATCCTTGCTAATTGGAAAGAATTGTTTTGCTTGCACTTGATGATTACATATGGCCCATTCCATAGGGTGTCAAATTTGGTATGCCTCCCTAATTTTATTTTATATTCATCCCACTTCAATACTATGTCACCTATTTAAATGATCTTGGAGTTTCCCTTTTTTCAAATGCCCTCTTCATTGATACTTGGTGATGCTCCATAGTTTGATGAGTCTTATCTCTAGTCTCTTACAGTTCTATTAATTTATTCAATCTCACCTCCATTGGAGTGTTTTCAAGTAAATATAATTGATGTGTTAACTCTAAGGTAGGCATCTCTTGAGAGATAGACAACCTATCCTCTCTTCCATATACAAGCACAAAATTATAATTCCCTATTGACCTCATGGGATTTAACATATCAGCCCATAAGGTTGTCTTCAATTTGGCGTACCAAGCCCTCTAATTATGCTCCAAGGTTTTTTTGATGATTTTGATTAGATTCTTGTTAGTATATTTAGCCAACCCATTACCTTGAGGTTAATAGTTAGATGAAGTACTCAATAATATGCCATTATTATTTGCCTAATTAGTAGTCTTAGCACCCATAAAAGCAAGAGCATTATCTGAAATAATAGTAGGAGTGTCAAACCTTGTTATGATGCTCTCATAAAACTCCAAGATAGAATTCTCATTAGCTTCTTTCAATGCTACTGCCTCAACCCACCTCATAAATTAATTAGTTGTTGTGAGTATCCATTGATGACCAACCTTGATGGGGGGTTTATCATGCCAATAAAATCAAGACCCCATTGCATGAAAGGTTGATCCACTTAGATAGGCTTCAAAGGAAGAGTTGTAAGCTTCTATTTTCCCATAAATAAAACACATTATACACACCTTTTCACCCAAGCATGGAATTCCTTAAAGAGGCTAGGCCAATAATATCCTACCCTCATGATCTTGGCAACTATGGTTCTTGGGGAGAAATGACCTCCTATTGTTCCATCATATAACTTCTCAAGCAACACTCCAAATTAACCATTGTCAATGCACCTCAATAATACACCATTAGTATCTCTTCTAAAAATCACACCATATACAACTCAAAATGGAATAGCTTGTAATCTAAAATATCTCCTTTGATATCTACTCATATTGTTAGGATACTCACCACTTTAAATAAATCTAATCACATCTTGTGTCTAACTCTATATATGCAAGGAACTAGCTAGTTGGGGGAAATCATGATTGACTAAAACCTCTTCTTTTGACTCATGAACATCTAAAGCTAGATGTTCACAAAGGCCCTTAACTCTTATCAACTTTGTTACTTTGATATCAACATCATATTCCATGACCTTAGTGATCCACCTTTCCCTCTGATCACTAAGGTCTTACTTAGAAGAAACTCCTTGGTACTAGGATGAGAGACCATAACATGAATTTTATTATTTGAAACTATATGCCTAAACTTTTTTAGTCCTCTTAAAATATCAAGGACTTTCTTATCAACAAAGATATACTTGATTTCATAATATTCCAAACCTTGACTAAAGAATGCAATTGGTTGCTCTACACCCTCATCATTCCTTTGCATTAGCATAGCTGAGATAGTTTCAAGGTTAAAAAATGAATAAAACATTAAGTGTTTATCAAAATTAGGATTCAAAAGAGTATGAGCTTGTGAAATTTATTTTTTAATGGCTTTAAAATTGTTTTTACCTTCTTTTTTAGCATGGTTGTGATAGGTTTCACCAAAGATGCAAAACCAGGTATGAATCTCCTTAAAAAATTTATCCTACCTAAGAAAATTTGGATACCTTATTATGTAAGGGAAATTATAGGCCTAAAATATCCTCTATCCTTTTAGTATCAATAGCTAAACCATCTTTAGAAACAATGTGTCCCAAGAGCTTACCTTCATGGATAGCAAAGAAGCATTTTATTGGATTAAGAGATACTCCATACTACCTACATATTTTAAACACTTGTATTAAGTGTTTTATATTTTCATTAGCATCTTTATAAAACACTATTATATCATCTAGATAAACCAACAACATCTCATTGATCAAACCTTTGAAGGCCATATCCATTGCTCTGCTCTTTGAAAGGTAGCATCAACATTTGACAAACTAAATGGCATCTTTCTATAAGAAAAATTCCCCAATTTAGTAGTTAATTTTGTCTTCAACTGATCATCCTCATTCATAATAATATGATTATAACTTGAATATCCATCTAAGAGATAAAAACATTAAGATCCTGAAACAACTTGCAAAATTTGTTCCATTGAAGGTAGATAGTGATCTTTGAGTGACACCTTATTAAGATCTCTGAAGTCCACACAAAATATTATCTCCCCATTATTATTTCTAATAGGCACAAGGTTAGCTACTGATTTTGAATACTTAATAAGAAATATTATTTTAGATTCAAGGAGTTTAGTGAGCTCTAACCTCATGAGTTACTCAACCTTGGGATTGATGGGTCTTTGTTTCTATCTAACTAGTTTAACTCTAGGTTCCAATTAGATGGTATGGTGTGCTAGGATAGGATCAAATCCTTTTATGTCCTTATATTTCTAAGAAAATATATCATGAAACTCTTTACACAACTCAATGAATGCTTGTTTCCCTAATGTAGAACATACCTTGCCTAGTTTGAGGAATCTATCTTTGAAGATCAAGACTCTTTCATAGTTCTCATCTTTTGTAGACATACTCACTTTTTCCTTCTTATTTTCATCATTCTCATTAAATATACTTTATAAGGTCACTAGACCCTTAGGTATCTTATTTTTCCTTAGCTACATGATATAATCACCAATTTTTTCTTGGAGTCTCCTTTGATTCCTTGAATAAAACTCAACCTCATTTTGCAAGAAGCATGTAATGTGTTTATCAATATCAAACACTTGCCAAGACACTTGATTATTAAGTATAGAAGGTCTAATAATGATCTTAATGTGAGATTTCTTCCCCTCTTCTTTTATGGTAGTTGGAGTATCAAATTGAGCTCCTATGGCAGCTAGTCTATCATTATGATTATTCTGCTCCCTTGGGATTCATTATATGTTGAATGCATTCAAGTCTTCAATAAAATCCCATACCCTATGATTATATGACTTAATCAAAGGGTTCTTGGTAGAAACCACATTCCTAACTTGATGAACAACTATTTCACTATCTCCATATACCTGCAAGTTCTTGATTCCCTTTCTCCTTGCCCATTGAAGGCCATGAATTAAAACTTCATGCTCAACCACATTATAATTACAACTAAAATGGAATATATATGAAGCATACTATTATCATTTATATGGCGAGACAAACATAGCACCATCTCCTACACCAACTCTACTTCTTAAACCATCAAAAACATCTTCCACGTCTCATCATCTTCACCTTCTTCTTTGGTAAGTAAAGGTGTCGGTATTCCTTCTTCATGTACACAATATACTCCTAGATTAGTTTCCTCCATAAATGCATAAGGATCATACTCATAAGTATTGGTACCATATTCCTTAAGAAAAAAATTAGAAATTCCTTGATTCTTGGAAAAATTACCATCATCTACAATAGAATCCTTCTCTTCATAAACAACACAATTCAAATTAGAACTTATCTCAAAGTAGGGCTCAATATGAAACCTTGAAAGTTGTTGTGTCCTTATGGTCACCTTGGTTTCATATCTTATTTTAAAGGCCAAGAAAGACCAATCAGCTGACATATAGCCCTTATCTTGGCTATAAATTCCCTTGATAGGCAGATTGTAAAGTGAGTTGGGAGGTCAACAACAATTATATCTTGAAGGATAGGAAAACTAGGACAATCATGCAAGAAAACCTTCAAGTTTTTTATCAGTCCTATCATCTTGGTAGGTATACCATCTAGTTGGAGAACTCCTTTTCTATGAGGCTCATACTTTAGGTCCAATTTATCAACTACCACTTTGGGCATGACTGAAGTAGAAGCTCCACTATCAACTATGCAGTTATGGACCAGTTTATCACCCACTATAAGAGTGAGATAGAATGGTGGAGATTTCTCAGCCCTAGTAGATGGTTCAATAATAGTGTTAGGATCATTTTTAAAATAAACATGATCTTTAATTTTATTTGGAGGGACACTAATAGGGATAGTAGATAACTATTTTTTTAGAAACTCTTTTTGACCAGGCATATGAAGAACATCCCAAAGTGAAATGGATGTTTTAGTACTCTTTAATGAATCTATAATGTTTAAATAATCCATACCTACTTTCTCTTGATTTATTGGAGGCAAGGAAGTTCTTGTAACCTGAGGAGTTGAAGTGCCTTGAATAGTCCTTCCAACATTCTAATTTGGAAGATGTATAGAGTTATTTGAGGTTGCCACCCCTCCATCCATACCTTATTCCTTTATATGAGGAATGGATGAGCTTGTAGGAACATTAATATCACCACCTAAAGCCTTTCTCTTGGCTCTAGTGTTGTCTGTAATATAGGTTTCTTGATCAAGCACAAAAGTGTCCTCAACTAGGAAGTTGGTGAATATCTCTCCTTGAAGTTGTCCACCTTTACTTGTCTACATCATGACTTCATCTTTGGCTAATAAGAGAGGAGTAACTCCTCCTTGAGAAAAAATATATTGATCTCTACCTTAATTAGCATCCATGAATTGGCCTTGTTTCCAATAATTACCTTGTACCAATTTACTATGAACTAGTACCATCTCTCTTGCATTGGTGGTGAAGTTGGGGTTATACACATTGGCAGGCCTATTGAAGTTAAGCTACCCTTGACCTCTTCCTCTGCCAAATTACTGACCATATTGTTGTTGATAAGGGTAAGGATTTGAATAGGTACCTATTTTTATGTTATCTTGCCTAATCTGAGCTCTTAGCATTTGAATCTCTACATCTTTATCCATGGCATTATCTAGCTTCTTAGGAGCAGTTCTAGGATTGGTTTTAGCATTAGGAATTTGGGCCACATCTAGAGTATTAGCATAAGTATGAGATAATGGAGGCATAGAAAACTTAGGATGCAATATCTTAACTTGGATGAGACCATTCTTAACTTTGATAGCAAGATCATATGATTTGGGAAGAGTGAAACCCCTCATAGATTGAATCATGATAGAAATTTTAGTACCAATGGCTCTCAGGTAAGTAGGGAAGATAAAACTATCAGGTGGCCTCATGAGAGGAGGTAATCTATACCAATTATTTTGAAACCTTTCATTGAAATCATGCATTGCTTCCTTAGGGCCTCTTTTGATCACATTAAGTTGATGTATGAGATAGGCATGGTCACTATCATTTCCAAATATTGAGGTCAACAACACTCCAAACTCATCCCATGATGTGATGCATCCACCTTATAGAGTCTTATACCAATCAAGAGTCTTCCCTCTAAGGGACATGGCAAGGAGTCTAATGGCAATGTTCTCTTGAGTGATGTTATGGAAGTTATAAAATTTGGAGATGTCCCTAATATATTCACTAAGTGTAACATGACTCTAACCATTAAATAGGGGCACACCTTTTTTTATCATTAGGAGGGATGGCATCATATTCTTGAAGGTGAATTGGATTTTTAGTATTAAAGGTAGGGAAGGCATGAGGTCTAGACATATCTTCTTCAAACTCTTAAAAATATTCAATTTCATTAATTTCTTCAATTTCTTCAACCATTTCCTCTCTAGAAAAATATATTGGTTCTCCAAAGGGTAGATTAGGTTGAGGATATTGAACTTCAAGGGGAAGTTGAGGTTGAATACGTGGATCAATGGGGTTGAACACTTTACTAGATGATGACCTAGTGAGAACCATGAATTATGAAATAAATTTTATAATAGGATAATATCCTTGAACTATATTTACCTTGATGGAGCCACCAAATGTTGAGTAGCACACCAATTTTTAGCTGATGTTATCAAGACCAACATTCACCTTGACAAGTTGTCTTGAAGAAAATGGTCCCACTAGGCATCCTAGAAATATTGTCACAAAATATTTTACCCTAGAAGAGGGTGTTCAAGCCTCTTATAGATTTAGGCAAGATGGAAACACTTCCAGGTATGTGGGTGTACCTATGGTGGAAGTGAGCCTCTAGATTTAAAGGCTATCTCCCCGAATATATCTTGAATTACTTTCACCTATGCTAACAATTTGATTGTGGGGGAAAATGGATATAAGTTGCATGAAATAAAACTATTATAAAATATTGATGCACTAATATGTATTCCACATGCCCATTTTACTTCTTTAACAAGGAAATAATGTCTACAACACTAGCCTAAGAGTCCTAGAATACACTAGCATTAGTGTTTCAATATGAATATGACATTCATGAAGACTATCTAAGGTAAGTAAAACCATATATAATTTATAGATACTAAGGCTCATTATACACTTAAGACATATTCATACACTTAACTACACTTCATATGACATGTTAGGCTGAAATCACTTGCATCAAACATGGAAGGACTGAGAGAAAGCAAGGATAGATTGATATCACTTAGATATTCACTATACATCTCTTCACACACTTTAAAAAGATGAGATATAAACTCAAATATATTTTATTTATTGTAATAAGGAAAAATGCAATATCAAAACTAGTAGGGCTTCACCATATATGGTGTGGTACTAGATTACAAAGGCCAAAATGGCAACTACTTATAAAAGTGGAGAACGAGGAGAAAATAATGAAGTAAAGAAGCTCAAAGGGAACAATGCCACATCTCAATGTATGAGAACCAATTACATTTCAAGGAAATAGAGTGAGAAATGGACCATGCATAGTTTGATCAGATAAATGGTCCTCCAAAGCATGAAATTTCATTAAATATGGCATAGGGCTCTCCTTGCTTGTTTAGGAAATAGTTTTCATCATGGATCATCTCTCAAGCATTTTAAACTAAATTAGGAGAGTTTACATATATTTAATATCCAAGGGTAGTTGAAACATGCTATGATAATCATAATATGTTCTCCTAACTATTAGCTATCTTTTAGGCACCTATATTTACCATCTACAGTCATTCATTTATCTCTTGGACTTCGTTCTTAACATTTGGTAGTCACTATTCATCTTGGATTTTGATCAAGATTTAATGGTGATGTATGAATCTGATGTGCTTGTTTTTCTAAAAAATCCTTTGATCCTACATGGTTGCCTATATGGCATTTCCTTGCAATATTACTCATTCCATTTTAAAATATCTTTGTCATCATTTAGACACATAGCCTCATCTTATCCATCTAGAATCTGATCAAATTTTCTATGTCGATCTCCTTTGGAGTCTCTTTGATTTGACTTTCTATGTCACCCATTGATCTATGACCTAGGTATCTGATATTATGGCATTTAGCAGTGTTGTATGATTTTTGTGGATCATGTTGTTAGCCCCTCTGGTTAATGCTCTCATAACTCTTGGTAGTCTCACATTTGATCTAGGCTCTTTGAGCTTTGACTCAATGTTTACCTTTTATCTTACTTACTCAGTTAAATATGTGCCATTAATCCTAACTTGTAAGATTAAATACACATTGTTGATCTACTTGTTTAGTTAAATTATGACACTTGGCATGATCATATTCACTTTTAGGATCCTTTGACTCTTTTGACCCTCACTCACACTATTAGATCTTATATGCATGATTTTATGTGCTCTATTGGATCTGGGTCCTAGTCTTTAAACATGGATCATTGATATTATCTACATGACTCAACACGTGCCATTGATCCTTGATCTAGTCAATTTTTAACTTTTTGACCTTGTTAAGCACTTGCATATCATTGATCTTATCTTGATTGAATGTTTTTTCTCCACTTGGAAGCTTTATGTTTGAGCTTAAGATCCTTTAGATATTTTTAACTTAAATGGTTAGTTCCCAAATCCTGAACTTGATGTCCCTGCAGACATCTATCTCTACTAGTTTAGCTTTAAATGCTTATATCTTGAGATAGCAAGCTCATCAAGAAATAAAATTTGTAGAGGATGATCTTGGCACCAAAATCATCATGTCCATGTAGTGTTATTATCTTGAAAGGTTTTTTAATCACACTTGTAAAATGTATAACCAGACTACCCTATTTATTCTTATGTGATATGTCATGATGGTCTGACCCCTTAAATGACTCCAAATGACATAAGAATAAACTAGATCATGACTAAGGTTTTAATGGCATTAAATGACATCAAATAGACCATAACACACCCTATGACATTATGTTATACCCCCATATCAAGTTTTGACTATAGGGGGTTGACCTATTTTAATGTGTGGTTAAAACGGTCAACAGGTCCTTACACCATTCTGCATCCAGTTGGAGAGAATGCCTTCATTTTTGAAATACCTCTATACTTGGGAAGGTACCCAGTCTTCAATATAGATATTATTTAACCATACACTCCAATTCTTGAGCTAGTAGTGACACAACATCCTTTTGATATCGAACTTAGACACTTGCATCATTTAGATAAGGATCAAATCTTTTAAGTGACAGATGCATGCACCCACCATGACACACATAAAAAATTTTGAGTAATAAACATTAAACAATATGTTGATCAAGCTAAGTGGTACAACTCTTAATAAATTCACCTACATTCTTGAAACTACACATCGACATAATGGAGACCATTATTTTTATATAAAGGGTGAATGATTTATGTGTAGTTGTTGTGCAGTGTGCATTTATTCTCTTCTTATTTGAAACACATTGGCACCTTCTACGCACTCCTTTATGATAATCTTTCTCTCAATATTGCACACTAGTTTCACACATGCTCATATACTTTCATGCCTAAAATGCAACATGTGTACTACCAGCTCATAGTCTTGAGCACCTCATCAACACCTATTTACAGACTCACATGCTTACTTTTATCACTCAAAATGTGAACCTATGGTTATGTTGGGCTCTCACATGGATATTACACATCAAAGATCTATTTTTTATCTTGATGTAACAAAGAGATCATCCCCTAGGGTGTGGGACTCTTGCACTCCTTGATGAACCTTTAGAATAAGCCAGATTCCTTTTAATCGATATGTACTTGGTATAGGACCAGTGTGTAGACTTAAAAAGAGTAGAATTAAATCTATAGCTAGGACTAAACCTAAACTTGACAAGATTAAAAGGGAAGGATAAGGTAAGAGGTTGACAGAAGGTAAAATTTGATGCACCAAGAATAGATTGAACACCTCTACTACCTTGATGAACACACTATAGTTTGCTAAGAATGAGATAGTATCACATAGACTCCACCATAAATACTCCAACCACATAGTTATTTCATATTTAGGCACAAAAACATAGCACAGCATTGAGAGGGATGAATATTATCAACAATCAAAGCCTATGTAGACCTGAGTGTACACATAATATGACTTGTAGTTGAGTTATCATTCCACATAAAGGTGATAAGAATGGATGATAATGAGAGGGGTGAGAATTACCCATAGATAAGGATTAACAAACGCAAATCACACATAGAATGTAATAAAAATTAAGGGATGTGAACTCAATTCTCATTAAAGTGTAAGGTTTAAACAACAAAAGTGTTCTTCGAGGGAAAATTTTGGCAACATAAGGATGCCTAAAAATGTTGACCTATTTATAATGAAAATCCAAACTTGTATAGAGCTAATAAGCCTTTGTACAATAAATCCCCACTTGGGGGTAGATAGGAGCTTTGAAATTGAGGGTGGAGCTTGGGGATCTAGGTTAATCAGGAAGACCAAACCACCATGTAATAGTCACTACAAACCATGTTCATTAAATTCAGGATGACAATCTAAATCTAGAAGTAGTTATAATAATATATGTGAATCCTCATGTGCACCTAAAATTAGAAGGCATCTAAGTTATCAAAGGAGGTGTGTGGCCATACTCTAACACCTAACAATCACTTTTTTCATTTAACCATCCTAACCACCTCATCCATCACTCAACTATCCAACTACCACCCATAATCTTCCTACCACTTGTCAATCACTTGAATTTTCCTACTAATGTGAAAGATATGGATATTTCTCCTAAAATTATGTCAAGTCACCCTACACATGTGTTGGAGATATGTGCCCTACACCCTTCAGAATCCTTTTTCACTTGAACTTGGCTTGGTCTTGTGCAAGCTACTCACAAAGAGCTTGCATGGAGGGGGTCACTTGCTTATGTTTTAGCCAATTCTTCACTTTCCAATTTGTGTGCAGATTCATACCCATTCAACACATTGATCTATGTAGGTTTTGATCCTATGCACTTATCCTTTTTTTTTGATACCAAAGGTCTACTTTTTAATTTTAGGTATTTACTAATCTATGTAAAAGGTAGTGCATAGCCTAGGTCATAGCCTACAAGTGATGTGATTTCAAGTACTAATTTATGTGATCAGGTATGGGATTTCATAATTTTATTACAAGAGGATTTTTGAAGAAAATAATGCAAGAAAAGTGAACCTTGGGTGGGCATTTATAATTTAAATTTTCATCCCATTCCTCTTTTCTCTTTTTCTGCATGAAGTTTAGGGATTATGTGTAGGTCAACCTGCATATACCCATAATTTTGTGGTTTACATGGGATATGTAAATTATTTACATGGGGTGAATAACTCAAATTGTTATATAGGTGTGTCATGAGTACTTTATTGGGGCATGTATCAGCATCGATGACTACATTTGGTCTATTACAAGCATCATGCATGCTTAAGCCTATTTTGAAAATTAATACTACAAATCATAGAGGCCTCTTAAATAGTGTCCAGTGAGCTTTGCATCGATAAGGTGACTTGGAGGGTCAATATTTATGGTGACCTTTGTGGAGTTCTTTCATGCTTAGTGAGAATCCAGTAGCCTTGAAGTAATCCATTGGGCATGGAATCATTTTGATCTCTTCATCCTTTATCCATTGAGTGTACTAGCCATGAACTCCTTTGGCCTTGGAATAAGTTGATATTCCTTCCACAAGAATAAAATATAAAATACCTACTCCGAATGGTACTTACATGAAAGGAGATCTAAGCTAATAATAACATTACGTGCATGTGCTTGGAGGAAGTAAAAACTATACTAAAAAACAACATGCATAAAGCAATTAAGTAAATTACAACATCTAACCTACTATTTACAAAGTATGCATGATCAATGGAGGTAGTGTTTGTTATGAATCCCATTGAGTGGGATGGGAAATGCTTCTCCATTTGGCCTTACAAGTGGTATGCATTGGCATGATTGAAACTGATTATGGTATATGGGTTATTCTATATAGCATCAAACTTTGTATGCCTTTTTCCCTTTGCTCTATTGGAGTCTCATTTGAGTACCATGTCTCCTTCATCAAAGCTTCTATTGGTAGACCTCCTATCAAATTTTATCTTGGTTTGTGCTTGTTGAAGCTCCATAGTGTGTGCAACTTACACTCTAGTTTTTTTTAGCTCTATAAGCTCGACTAACCTCATTGTGAGGGGATAGCTCTCAAATAGTTCCAACTGATGGACAAGATCCAATGAAGGAAATTAGAGGGATGAGATAAACCTAGCTTCCATTTCATAGACTAGCATGAAGGGTTAATTTCCCAACACTTTCTTAGGCATGATCCAATCAACCCAAAGGTTTATATTGAGATTTATGTGTCAGACTCATTGATTGTTATCCATGGTCCTTTTTATAATGTGAATCAATTTTTTATTTGTGGACTTAGCCAAACCATTACTTTGAGGGTAATAGTTCAAGGAGGTGCTTAGGTGTATGTTATGCTTGATATCCCACTTGTTGATCTTGGTTATAAGGAAATTTAATGCATTTTTAGAGATAGTGGCAATTGGAACACCAAATCTTGTTATAATACCCTCATATAATCTAGAATTGACACCTCATTATCCTCCTTAAGTGCCACTGCCTCCATCCACCTTGTAAATTAGTCAGTTTCAATAAGGATCCATTTGTGCCTAGTCATTGATGGTGGATTGATCATGCCAATGAATTCTAGGCCCCATTATGGAAAGGGTTGGCTAGCTTGTATTAGGAGTAGTGGTAAATTTGCCATCTTTTGTTTGCCTATAAAGAAGGCACATTTCTTATAATTTCATACCCATGAGTGTATATTTTTTAATATATTTGGCCAATAATAACTAGCTCACATGATTTTTATAGAGGTAGTCTTGGGTGAATAATGTCCTCTTGATATCCCACTGTGGAACTCTTAGAGAATTTTTCTCACCTGGTCTTGCTCTATGCATCTCAAGAGAACTCAATTGAGGTTCCTTCCAAAAAACATGCCATTAATAAGCATATAAGGAATGGCCTACAACCTAAAGTGATTATGTTTGTATTTATTTAAGCCCTGTGGACACACATTGGTCTAAAGGAATATCCTCATGCTCTCTGTCCAGCTTATTGGGGTATCTTGGTCATCTAGTTGATTCATGTGCAGTGCAATAATTGCATAATCTTCATTATTCATACTTTATGCTAGTTGTTAACAAAGCCCCTCAAATCACACCAACTTGGTGATTTGGATGTCCACATCATATTCCATCACCTTTGTAATCCAGCTATCCCTTTTCTCATTAATGTCCTTACTGAGCAAAAAATCTTTATTACTTGTGTGGGCAACCATGAGCTAGATCTTATTATTGAAGAGTATGTGTCTAAACTTTTTGATCACCCTTATGACTATAAGGGCATTCTTATGCATAAATTTGTATCAAATATCATAATCCTTGAGCACCTAGATAAAGAGGGTGATAAGTTGCTCTAACTGATCATTGTTTATTGTGTAAGAATAGTTGAGATGTTTTTAGCTCTACCAAATGCATAAAGGGTAAAATCCTTACTATAATTTGGGTTGATCAAAGTGGGAGCTTATTTGATGTTGCAATTGATGGCCTCCAAGGCACTTTTTCCTTCATGGGTCTAGCTGAATGCAGCCCCTTTCTTTATCATTATTATGGGGGGCTTGACAAGGGTAGCAAAATTAGGCACAAATCTTATGACAAAATTAATCCTTCCCAATAATATCTAGAGCCTCTTGTGACTAGGGAGAGATAGGTAAAAAATATATTTGATTCATTATAGATCAATTACAAGTCCATATTTATAAACAATGTGCCCAAGTAGAGCACCCTCATGGATAGCAAAGATGCACTTGTTTAGGTTCAGAGATTTTGAACTCTTGGCACCTTTCAAAGACCTACTCAAAATGGTCTAAGTTATCCTCCACACACTTAGAAAAGATAGTTACATCATCGATATAGGCCAAGATGATTTTGTTAATGAGTCCCTTAAACACCATATCCATGCCCCTTTGAAAGCTCAGCCCTGCATTTTTCAATCTAAAAGGCATCCTCTGATATGTGAAGGTACCCCACTTAGTAGTGAATGTCATTTTGTAGCGATCACACTCTTACACAAGAATCTTGTTATAACTCAAATAACCATCTAACAACAAAAATATTTCCATGCCTAAAACTATTTTTAGAATTAGTTCCATTGGTAAGATGGGTAGTGGTCTTTGAGGGAGTCTTTATTGAGGTCCCTGAAGTCTATGCACAAGCAAATTTTTCCATTATTTTTATCCACGAGTACCAGATTGCCCACCCATGAGTAATGTTTGATTGGAAATATTATGTTGGCCTCAATGAGTTTTGAGATCTCCTTCCTCATTAAGGGCTCAAGCTTGGGGTTGATGGGCCTTTGTCTCTACCTAATTAGCTTTGGGTTATGGTTGAGCTCGATAGTGTGTTGATCTAAGCCTAGATCAAACCCCCTGAGGTATTTATAGATCCATGAGAAGATATCATCATACCTTCTACTTATCTCAATGAATTCCTTGATTTTAGATGGGGATCATACCTCTCCATCCTTTAATAGCTTGCCATCAAATATGGACACCATCTTGAAAATCTCCTCCTTCATTGTCATGTTTATCCTCTCACCTTTTAACTAGTCATCAGAATTAAATGTGCTTTCCATCATGAACAACCTCTTAGGTATTTTATTCCCCCTTAGTTGAATGATCTTCTCCTCATATTGACATAAAATTTATGATTGTTTCTCATCCCTAAACTCTACTTCATCCTTTAATAATTTGATTATATGTTCATCATTTTTGAACACTTACCAATTATTTGTCTTGTCTAGGATCACTAGTCTGAATAAAAGTCTCATGAATTGCTCAGATACCTTCATTACCTTGCATGAAATGCCATATTGTGCACCTATAATTGTGATCTATCAGCATCAAAATTTTGTGATCTTGGAATGGAACAGATATCAAAGGCATTGAAACCTTTGATCATGTCTCACACCCTATGCTTGTAAGCTTTTAGCAAGCCATTTTTGGTCATGTTTTGTTCATTGACCTGGTTCACAAAAAAAATTATATCACCACATTTTTGTAGCATCTTGATCCCTTTATTTTAAGCCAATTGGAGGCCCTGGACCAGTGCCTCATACTCAGTGACATTATTTGTGTAGTTAAATTACACCCTGTATGCATGTAAATATCTTTTCTTATGAGGAGAGACTAACACAACACTGTCCCCAATACCATTTTTACTTTAGGAGCCATCAAAGTATAATTTTCATATAACTTTGATTTATTCTTACACCTTTACAAGGTCAGGCAACATAGGGTCCTCCTCAAAGATGTAATAGGTGCCTAGTCTCATCTTTTCTATGTTGTCATATCAGTTAAAATTATAATGCTCACATGCCCATTCCTCAATTAATTCATCTAAGACCTCCTTCATGAGTTGAATAGCCTCATGGAGGATTGAATTCTCCTCTTGATTGAACATTACACAATTTACCTCAATTGGGTTGGGGAAGCATGGATCCACATGACTTCTGAATATAGGCTTCGCCTTAATGGTCACCTTTGTTTTGAGTAACATATGCAACCAATCCAATGATAGGTTTTTACCCATCTTTGTTATGAAAACCCAAGAAAGGTAGATGGCAAAGAAGGGGGAAGATCAATGACTATGATGTCATGAGCAATGGAGAGGCTTGGGCATGGATGTAACATGAGGTTCAAGTCCTTGATGATTCCCACTATTTTAACTATCATACCATCCTTTTATAAAATGCCTTTATAAATAGGTGAGTATGAAATTCCCAAAATGTCTACAATATTCTTGGGCATCATAGAATTGTTTGCACCTAAGTCAATCATATAATTGTTCAATAGATGATTTTCAATGATCATCAAGATGTACAATAGCGTTGGATTAATGTTACCATGTGCTTCCTCATTTGGTTGACATAGGATCACATAGATGGTAGGCATAGGTTGTGATGACTCACATGCTTGTAAATTCCTCAAATTATCTTGTAGCAAGTTCCTTTGGGAAGGAATAGCAAGAACATCCCACATGGTTACATTAAGGCTTATCCTTCTCATCTACTCAACTATGTTTAAGGTAATTTGAAGTCATTTTAGATGTAATTTTATAATAGTGGCCTCTTTTTGCATTTGTGCACTGGTTTGAGGTTGATTTTATTTCTACACAATTTGTGTTGTATGCACTAAAGGTTGTGCAAGTATTCTAGCTTGGGATTTCGCACACAAAACTTGGGGTGTATAATTTAAGGTCACTAAGGTAAGTGGTGCCTCTCCCATTTCTCTCCTTTTAACTATCACATTAAAATTAATTGGGTCACTTTCTACACCTAACATATCACTTTGATTTACATAATTGAAGTTGCCTTCTCACTAGCTTACAAGAGAGGATTCATCTTGTCCTGACACTTGCACTTGTACCTCTCCTACCTAAAAAGATACATCATTTAGTTATGTTTGTGGACGCAACACATTCTACACCATGAGCACCTAGTTAAAATATCCATCTACACATGTGGCTTGGTAATGTGATTGATTACATGAAAATCACCATTCAAAGTCTCGTGCAAGGTTATTTTTTACAAGAATGAGGGCTCTAGAGGTGATGATAGCATTAGATTTTGTTGACGGTGAAAAATGTCACCTCAATAAATCAACCCTTTCACCTATGGTGAAGGTCAAGTTGGAATCATACAATTCTAATCATAGGGGTTCTAAAGGCTCAACTAAGATCCTAAAGACATGAGGGTTTTGATTATAATTCTATGAAAACAATCAATAAGTTATGTAAATAACTTATTCCATTATCAAAATCAAGAATCTGTATTTGTTATAAAAATAAGAATCAGTTAAAATAAAAATCTGTAATTTATTCCATTTGATAGAGATAATCTATTAATTAAATAATCTCTTGAAGAATATAAATCTGATTCTAGATGTGTGTGTGTGTGTGTGTGTGTGTGTGTGTGTGTGTGTGTGTGTGTGTGTGTGTGTGTGTGTGTGTGTGTGTGTGTGTGTGTGTGTGTGTGTGTGTGTGTGTGTGTGTGTCTAAATTAGAATACACTTTGTCAAATTTTGTAATGGTTTATAGTTCAACCAAATAGAGAGAAAGAGCACAAGTAGAAGACAACAAGAAAATCAAACAACGAAGGAGAAGACCAAGACATAAGAAAAGAACCAAAATAGAAAAGATTAACAATAAACTATAAAAGATCAAGGCATAAATCATATTAAATTGAAATTTAAAAACTAAGGGAAATAAATCCCCTAATGATATAACAAAGTAAATAAAAGAAATAGAAAGGGAAATCTAAACTGAATAGAAACAAACTGGAACTAAACCTAAAAAAGGAAAGGAAACTTAAGTAAAAGGACTAACTATGAAAGGTTATAATAAACATAATAATAAACTAAGAAAGACCAGGAAATTAAATAAGAACTTTAAACTAATTTAAGGAAAGAAAACCAAACACAAGGCTAATTATAATAAACTTTAAGAACCAAACTAAACTAAACAAGATACTATAAAGCTGCTAAAATAAGCAGTAAACTAATAAACACATCTAAAAAATAAATAAAAGGAAAGTAAAATACAAAAATAAAACAAAGATTAATCTAAAACCTGAACTAAGTAAATTAAAGTACTAGAAACGATCTAACTAAAATAGGAAAAAATAACTAGACTAAGGAAAGTAATAAAATAAAAGATGAGTAATAACCTAAAACAGGTTTGATCTAGGAACCAAATTAACACTTAATTATTTAACCAATAAATAAAAAAACATTTAAACTATACAAAACAAGTGAACTAAAACAATCTAAAAGAAAAATTATAAGAAAATTAAATCATTATATTAAAAAGTAACTTATTTATAGGGAGTATGCGAGTCTCAAAATGAGAATTGTCTTAGCATAAGAATAGATTTTAAGTGAGAAATCCAACATTCTTTCACTACAAAACTTTAAGAGGACAAATGATTAATTGATTAGATCAATGAAGTGTCATAGAAATGCGAAGTGATCATCATTTTTTGGGTTGAATACTTTGAATTCTACACATAGGACTATCAATAAAAGTCATCAAAATATATTAGACGTAGTAAACATCAGATAATCAGTAATAGATGACAAATATAACTAGATATACCTATGTTTCATAAGTTATTACTCAACTTTTAGATAAAGTACCATTGGGTCTATCTTCAAAAGTTGTACTATCTCAAACAAATTGCATGGAAAGAAGAGGTGAATCAATGACTTCAGAATAATATTCAAGTATTCAATACCTATTGAGCTTCTATCTTCAAATGAATGCTTGATCTCCTTTTATATCCTCAACTTCAGTTATGAAGTAAGTTATAACTAAACTTCATTATTTGTTAATGTTAACTAATTGACTTTATAAAGTCAATTAATTAACTAAATCGTGTAAGGATAAATTAATTAAGACCCATAAATTCTTAATTAAATCAAGGTATTTAAATAAATAGATCTGGTACTAATCTTAATGGGTGGGTACCCAAATCAATTAATGACAAAGTAAGATACATAATAATCATAAAATAATAAATCAAAATTTGATAAATCCTACTTATGCTTAACCATAATGCATTCTAATTAATCTTAAGCATATATCATCATTGTTGGTTGATTATTTTGTCAATCAGCGTACTGATAAACAAAATAGGTCTGATCAGCCAAAGTAGGAAGATTGGTCATCCAAATGTGTAGGTTTACCACATCAAAAGGGGACTAATCTCTCCTCTCATCAAGGGGAGGTTCCCTATATATATAATATTATATATATATATATATATATATATATATATATATATATATATATATATATATATATATATATATATAAACAGAAAATAATACTCAAGGGTAGGATAAACCATCCATCTCCTTTCTTCAGAGATGATGCATGCAAATCAAAGGAAAAACTCAAGGGAAATGACAGAAAGCACTCCTCTTCTTTAAGAAGTACTATTCAGCAAGCCACAAGAATACTCCTGGTAGTAAAAAAAAAATGTAACCAAGGACATAGTAACCAGCAAATTGAGATGTAGCACAAAGTCTCCACCTGAATTTCCCAAGAGTGAGATATGAAGGACAATGAGGGCACAAAGTCATCCCAAGGTCCTTTACACAGAAACAAAAAGAAAACACACTAAAAGCAATTGTGGGGGCACAAAGTCTCTCCACAGTTGACTTCAGGACACCTTCCTGACTATTTTCACTAATCTTGCTTGTTGAACTAAAGGAACTAAAAATATATTTAGGAAAAAGAGATAAGAACAATTTCCCCAACAACAAAGATATCACAGCACAAAGTCTGAAAAATCACTTTCTTTCTTATTCCAATAACAAAATATGACCAAAAATCTAAGCTCAAAGTCTCAGTAATGCCTTTCAATTTGGATAGAGTTTCATTGTTGATTGTCAGAGAGAGATCCTTTTTACACTAACAAGAGAGTCCCTTATATAGCCTCTTCAAGACAGACTTGGGAATAGTAACACATCATGTTGCATTGAACTTTGTTAAGAGACAAGCTAGAATTTAGGGGCATCTACCCATTTTCTTTTCTCAATGCAAAGAAATGAGTCACACTATTGAAAGTTTGCATCTTTCAATGTCCACCTGATGATCTGATCCTTCTTCATCGTTCCTCCTTTTCTGGTTAATTGAATCAGGTCCTTGATTCAATTTAATGCTTTGTTCCTTAGTCACTTCCTACTAATCTTGGCCTTAAAGCCTTTGAATACATTTGGGTCTATAGATTTAAAACTACAAGGATCAACGGCGATTTCATCATCACAACTTTGATGTCTGTGGGCACGTCACTTTCCTCAACAATTCCTTCAGCTTTGTCGTTTGAGCTCTCTCAGAGGGGACCTGCTTTTCGAGCCTTGAGAAATGATCCGCTTTGGGTCGAGAAGAGCCCCCCGCAAGGGTATCTTCCCTTCGGGCAGTCTTCGAATGGCCTTTGGGCTTATTTCTTCTAGTGGGTCGCTAAATTATTTGGCTCTTCTTTAAGGCTTTTCAAAATCAATGGCTATTTTACGAACCTTGAAATTGAGGTTCATGCACCCATCACCACATTTGAATTTCCAACGGCTAGTTCACCATTCTTAACTTTGACATCTTCAAGCATGTCACCTCTTGGGCTTTCTTCATCTTTGGGAAGTGTTTTTTAACTTGGCAGCTAAGATTCCCCCACAAGGGCACCTACCCTTCAGGGTCCTTCAGCGGCCTTTTGTCTGCGGCATCCTTCGAAGCTTTCTCACGGACTTTTTCCATGAACATTTTCTCGCGAACAATAAGTCTGAAAGAATTATTGTTTTGTTCTTTGGCCTTAAAAAACTCCATCGGGATTTCTTCAGACTTTTTGTCTAAAGGAATTCCTTCAGACAAAAGTCTGAAAGAATTATTTCTTGCCTTAGTCTTTTCAAGAGTTTCATTTGCAGCCTTTCTAAATTCTCTTAGAATTTTCGTCTGAAGGAATTCCTTCAGACAAAAAGTCTGAAAGAATTATGCCTTTGTCTGCCTTAAAAAAAAATTGAAAGAATTTACCTTTGAGGCTTCCTTGAAAATGACCCTTTTGAAGGGTGCTTTTGTCAACCAAGTGCCCTTCGCAAGGGCACTTATCCTTCGGGAGGCTCTCTTGAACTTTTGCATTGAACCACTCCTTTGAACTAACCATTGAACCAAGATTTGAACCAAGCTTTGAACCAAGCCGATGAACCCTTTGATTGAACCAAAAGCCATTGAACCGACTGAATGAACTGAAGTATTGAACCAACCGTTGAACCAATCTTTGGTTCAACGGTTCAATGGTTCATTCCCTTTGATTTGACTAATTCCTTTTGATCCTCATTGAACCAAACATGTTGAACCTGTTGAACCTTGAATCCGTTGAACCTTTGAACCAAAGTGGTTCAATGGTTCAAGCCTCATAAGCTTGTTGAACCTTGATTGAACCAACTTGTAGAAGCCTTTGAACCTGACTATAGAAGCCTTTGAACCAGGAAGCGGTTGAACTCTTGCTGCTGATGTTGAACCTTTGAACCTGTTGAGCCCATTGAACCACTTTGGTTCAAGGTTCAACAGTTCAATCCTTGCTTAGAATCTTGCTGATGAACTCTTTTGGTTGAACTTGGTCATTGAACCAACTTTGAGATTGCCTAAGTGTTGAAAGCTTACTTCTTTCCTACAGAGTCTATAGAAATCAACCTGTGAAGCCCGTTAAAGTTGGTCTGCAGAGTCTGTAGATTTTCTTTTCCTACAGAGTCCATAGATTTCTCTTCCTACAGAGTCCATAGATGCAAGCCTACAAAGTCCATAGATTTCTCTTCCTACAGAGTCTGTAGATTCAAGCCTGCAGAGTCTGTAGATTTATGAAAAGCTTGAAAAATGAAGAATTTGAATGACCAGGACAAATTTTAGAAAGGGAAGAGATAATTTTGGTCTATATGACCAAAATAGTTCAAATGTTGTCCCAAAAATGAGTGATATTTTTGGGGGACAATAGTTGGCTCCAGTTGGAGAACTATCAATTGTAAAAAGAATTGAAGGGAGTAGAATCCAAAATCTCCCGTGTCTTCATGTGTACCATTGGGCTACGGATTCATGTTACCTAGAAATGAAAGGCATCAAAAATGGAAACAAACAAAACAAAATAGAATTAAAAACTATATAAATATACATATGTATAGATGCAATGATCTGATACTTCAAGAGTTGAAGTGTTTCAGATGTTGCCCATTGTGAGGCAGAGAAAAGAGTGTGCCATCTTGATATTTTAGTAGAAAGCTATTTTCACCATTATGTTGATGAATTATAAATGGGCCTCTCCAAAGGGAATCAAACTTCCCATGCATCCCTTTTGGTTCTCTCCTTTTGTCCCATAATAAGACTTGATCCCTAATCTAGAAATCACAATTTTTGGCCTTCTAGTCAAAGAGTTTCTTTACCAGTCTTTGAAGAGCAGCAATTTGGTCCACCACCATGGTTCTCTATTCATCCAGCTCAATCAGGCACATGATTCTCTTATCAAGAGAGCTTTCATATGTCTGATCTTCAATTGCCTTTGCAAATTTCAAGGCTGGCAATTCTAAGGTGATTGGTATCTCAGAATTGATACCATAAAGAAGTTGAGAAGGAGACATACCAATTGCCCTCTTTGGTGTGATTTTGTCTGCCCATGGAGCATCAACCAATGCTTTATGCCATGTCCTTTGATTGTCATCTGCTAGATTCTTGATGATAGTTACCAAGTTCTTATTGTTGGATTCAGCTTGTCCATTCCCTTGTGAAAAATAATCAGAAGAGTGAGAGAGTATAATTTCATAATGGAAATAGAATTGTGTAATCTCCTGAGAGGTGAAACAAGTTGCATTGTCAGTAACAATTTTGGTTGGAACTCCAAACCTGGAAATGATATTCTCCTTGAGAAAATTGCATACAACTTCTGAAGTAGCATGCTTAGTTAGGATTGCTTCTACCCACTTGGTAAAATAGTCAGTTGCTATAATGACATAATCATGTCCAGCACTTGAAGATGGGTTTATAGTCCCAATAAAATCAATCCCCCATTGCTGGAAAGGTTCTTCTATGATCACTAGCTTGAGAGGTAGGGTAGCTAACTTGGGTCTTCCAACAAATTGTTGGCAGAGTTCACATTTTCTCACCCACTTATATGCATCTTGAAAAAGAGTTGGCCAGTAATACCTGGCTCGCATAATCTATTGAGCAGTCACAAGAGCATAAAAATGTCCTCCATAGGCTAGATTGTGGAAAGATTTTAAAAGTTGGCTTTGTTGCTCTTTGTCTACACAGCGAAGGAATACTCCATCTATGCTTCTCTTGTACAAGCCGTTGTCCTAAAGGACAAAATTGGCAGATTTCAACTTGATAGTCCTTTCTTTATAAGACAAATGAGTAAGACATTCATCATAAGTAAGGAAATGAGCAATACCTGAATACCACTCATTGCTAGTGGAGACAAAAAGGACTCTTGGTGTATCTTCCACTTCAGCTTCTACATGTTGTGTATCTTCTGGCTTATTGTCAACAATTAATTGGCATAGGCCTTTTCCCCTGACCATCTTTGTTGGCTTGATGTCTAGATCAAACTCTTGGATCTTTGCAATCTAATTGCCTCTTTTTGTGCCAAACTCATGTTAAGTTAATATGGACTTGACTGTAGTGTCAAGAACTAAGCTAGTAGTGTGTGAATTCAAAATATAGAAGCGAAAATGTTTGACTGCTTTCACCACTGTGTAGGCATGCTTCTCTACGTTTAAATACTTCATCTCATGGGTTTTGAGAGGGCACCTCATGAAAGAAATAGGAGATTCCATACCTTCCTTGTCCTATTGAACAAGAATTGTTGAAAGCATGTGTTTAGAAGAATAGTTGTATATGATGAAATCTTTGTTGTAATCTAGACAAACCAAGGTAGGGGCGTGGGCAATGGCAGTCTTGATATCCTGAAATGCTGACTTGCCTTCTTTAATCTAGTTGAAGGTGGTCTTCCCTTTCATCATGTTCACAATGTGTCTAGTCTTCTCAGTAAATTTAAGGATGAACCTTCGTAATAAATTCACCTTTTTGAAGAAAAAATGAAAAGTATTCTTGCTTGTAGGCAAATTAAGCTCTTGAATAGACTTGATTCTGTTTGAATCAATCTTTATGCCTTTTTTAGACACAATGTGTCGAAGGAGTTTCCCCTCTGTTACTCTAAAAATAGACTTCTTGGGGTTCAAAGAAATACCATTCTAGCGGCATCGCTTCAGCACTTGTTGTAAGTAGCATACATGATCAAATCGATGCTTTGAAAAGATAGTCAAGTCATCAAGGTATACCATTATGAATTTACCTATCTCATCTTTGAAAGCCAGGTCCATTGCTCTTTGAAAAGTAGCACCAGTATTTATCAAGCCAAAAGGCATTCCTCTATATGCAAATGTACCCCAAGGTGTGGTGAATGCAGTCTTGTGTTGGTCTGCTTCACCAACTTCAACTTGATTATATCTTGAGAAGCCATCCAGCATTGATAACATCTCTGAACCTGTCACTGTTTGAATCAATTGATCCATGATTGGCAAAGGATAATTATCTTTCAAAGATGACTGATTCAGATTCCTGAAATCTACATAATTGTAAATTTTACCACTCTTCTTCCTTACAGGCACTATGTTTTCAATCCATGTGGAATGATGGATTGAGAAGATGATTCTAGCATTTAACATTTTTTGTATCTCAGACAGAATAGTACCTAATATTTTTGGATTGTACTGCCTAGATTTTTGCTTATAAGGCATTGAGTCAGCCTTCAGAGGAATGTCATGGCAAATTTCATCAAGTCTGAGAGACTTTAGGTCTTCATAAGAATATGCTAAGACATCCATGTATTGATGGACTAAAGTGGTGAACTTGAATCTTTCTTCAGGGGTGCAACACTTACCAATGTTAACCATCTTGGGATTTTCTTTATTAGTTAGATTTACTTGATCGAATCTCTGAGAGAAACTTGAATCTATTTGTTGTTGTTTGATGAATCTATCATGCTTTTAAAATAGTTTCTCAAGAGAAACTAGGCCTTTGGGAATTTTATTTCCTTTCAGCTATAAGAATTTTTCATTTATATCTGAACTAGATTCAGAGGCTGATTCATACTTCTAAGGTTCACTGCGTTTAAAACGTAGTTGTTCGAAATTGTCTTTTCATTCTAGGAAGGCAATGATTTGATGATCATCATTGAATACATTCCAATGATCAACATTGTCAGGAACACTTGGTCTACAGACCAGCTCAATAGTATACTTGTCTTCTTTGAAATTTGAGTGAGGAACTAAGAGAGTTCTTAAAACAGCAAGTGCATCAGCTCTATCATTAGATTCCCTAAGTATGGCAGAAATGTTGAAAGCATCAAAGCTTTCAATTTGGTCCCAAACCAGGTTGCGATAGTGGCGTAATATTTTATTCTTGGTTTGGTATAGATTTCTCACTTGATAAACCACTAATTTAGCATCCCCTTTGGCATGAAGAAACTTGATGTCTTTGTCTTAAGCAGCCTTCAATCCAAGCAACAGAGATTTGTATTCAGCTATATTGTTAGTGTTGCTAAATTGTAGTTTATAGGATGAAGGAAACATATCTCCTTGAGGAGATATCAACACAATCTCAGCTCCCAAACTAGTAGAGGAACAGCTACCATCAAATTCCAAATTCCATACCTCATCAGACACAGATTTTTATTTAGACTTTCCTTCATTAAAGAGGGAGAGTCCTTCTTCATTTGTATTGCAACATACTAGTTCTACTTTTCTAGTTGACCTGATTTCTGGGATGGCACTTTCAATAATTTTATTAGATGTTTCATGCACTTTATCTGTAGATAGAAATTAGTTACCCATACCTGAGGATTCAAAAAGAATTTGAGCTTCAGGAGCTGATGTATGGGTGACCACATATTTTGCCTCCTTTTCAGGGAGTAACCTCTTCATTACGCCTTGGATAGGGATCCTTGCCTCAGACAGGTCCATGCTTAGTTCTCCTCCCACGTCCTTACAAAAATTTCATCCAAACAAAATGCCATAGGATGCTGGGACATCAGCCACCAAGAAATTCATCTTGATTCTCTTATTTGGAAAGGCTGCAAATGCAAATTGGGCATCTTTGATTTGCCCCAGTAATGGTACTTGCTTGTTCTCCATGGACAAACATATCTCAAATGTCTTGGTCAGTGTGAGGCCAAGAGATTCAGTTACTTTAGCAGGCATGACATTATCAGATGTGCCTGAGTCTATAATATAATTACTTAGCTTCTGACCATTTATTAATAGGTAAATATAGAAAGGTTTTATTTTCCCAAGGGTAGCTGGAGGAGTAATGACAAGATTATTCAGAATGGGCATGTTCTTTGGTGAATCAGGGGTTATCTTTTTAGCTTTTTGTCCTACAGGGATGATTTTATTCTTGACATATTGGATTAAATTATTCAATTGATCAAGATTGGACTACAAATATTCAAATTCAGACATTTGTATTTTTGTCTTTTTGACATGATCAATTATGTCAAATGGCTGAATTGAGCTAGGTACAGAGGAAGGTATTTTGATCTTTTGAGTTTTAGGAGGGATGGGAGAAAGGTTGGTTTGCGAAATTAAAGTAGAAGGTGAAGGTAAAATTGATGTACTTGTCTTTTATGTGATCACCGGATCCTTTGACTAAAAAGGTAGAGCAATTCCACGCTTATCAATCGTAATTGTTGGTTGAGGTTGCTCTTCTATCTTCCCTTTATCAGCTTGTTGGACTGATTGGTTCTTGGACCTAGTAAACACTGCATATGATCCATCAAAAGCTTCTCCTTTGCTTCTGGGTTCATCCTGGTAGTTTAGGAAACCAATGTGGGAGTCACCAGCTAATTTTTCTTGATTTTCTATAAGGAGCTCAGCGTCATTTTCTTGATTCAATTTAGGCTAGAAAGAGAAATCTAATTTTGCTTCAAGATATCCCATTGTTGAATTGGTTGGAGGAGCTTTCAAGGCAAGTTTCCCTTGTGGGGGAGGAATATGATTTTTTTGCCCTTGATTCCTGGCAACATTGCCCTTATATGACTGATTTGGAAATGTCCTTCTTGGCATATCTCTGTATGAAGGAGTAGAAGACATTCTTTGTGCCATTTTCTTTTTGAGAGCAAGCAACTCATTTGCCAACTTCTGCACCATTGGATCTGTGGTGCTTGTAGATGAATATTTAGAAGATGATGAAGGTCTATTTCTATTGGATCTCTTCTTATCTTCCCTGCTAAGATGAGATCATCTTCTACCTCAATGGCCAAATATTGAGTTGCAGCAAGATCTATTTGACTGGCACGTCTCAAAAGAAAACTTACTTCAGGTAACTGAGAATTAATGAAGAAGCATTTAAGATTCTCAACTGTAGGTCGAGCAATTATAGGAATTGTGTTCCTCAGTTTGTCAAACTTGGCTATGAAGTCTCTCATTGGTTCATGAGGCTCTTTATTCATCTATGTAAGTTGAGTCAGAAGTGCATGTGCATCTTATACAGGTTTGAATCTGGATTCAAACTTATCTTTGAGGGTATTCCAATCAGTTACTGACCGAGCTTGTAGATGATAAAACCAAACTGCAGCAGCACCTTGTAATGTTTCTACAAATAGCCTGACTACTACATCTTCAAATTCTACTCTAATTACACCACAAGCTATGCTGAAGGCTGCAATGTGTTCATCAGGATGAACTTTTCCATCACCATAGAATTTGGGGAAATTCTTCCTTGAACTGCGTGGAAGCTCATGTAGAGGTGGAGTAAGATTGAGAGGACCAAAATCATTACCCTAGGGGCCTTGAACTGCCATTATAGGATTATGAAAAGGAGGAATAACAAATCTCAGAGGGGTAATTATTGGCAAAGCTTTATCAATAGCAAAAGTGGATACTTTGTTTGGCAATAGAGATCTGACTTTAGTAGGAGGAAATATCTTGGTTCGTTGGAGGTGAGATGGTGAAGGAAATAGATCAAAATCACTTTATTGTACCAACTCAAATACAGGGTCAACAATACCTTTAGCCCTTTGGCTTCGTGTATACCTTGAATCTTCTAGATTGTGAAACAAAAATGGAAAAGAATTGACCTTGCTTCAGTTTGAAGCTTGAGGCTTTAAACTATCATTTTTTCCCAATTAGTGTGGAGGTGAATGGATAGCTTATAACAATAATGGGTTATATCCCCAACGGAGTCACCAAAAACTATTGGTTGATTATTTTGTCGATCAGCGTACTGATAAACAAAATAGGTCTAATCAGCCAAAGTAGGAAGATTGGTCATCCAAATGTGTAGGTTTACCACATCAAAAGGGGACTAATCTCTCCTCTCATCAAGGGGAGGTTCCATATATATATATATATATATATATATAAACAGAAAATAATACTCAAGGGTAGGATAAACCATCCATCTCTTTTTCTTCAAAGATGATGCGTGTAAATCAAAGAAAAAACTCAAGGGAAATGACAGAAAGCACTCCTCTTCTTTCAGAAGTACTATTTAGCAAGCCACAAGAATACTCCTGGTAGTAAAAGCAAAATATAACCAAGGACGTAGTAACCAGTAAATTGAGATGTAGCACAAAGTCTCCACCTGAATTGCCCAAGAGTGAGATACGAAGGACAATGAGGGCACAAAGTCGTCCCAAGGTCCTTTACACAAAAACAAAAAGAAAACACACTAAAAGCAATTGTGGGGGCACAAAGTCTCTCCACAGTTGACTTCAGGACACCTTCCTAACTATTTTCACTAATCCTGCTTGTTGAATTAAAAGAACACAAAATATATTAAGTAAAAAGGCATAGGAACAGTTTCCCCAACAACAAAGATATCACAGCACAAAGTCTGAAAAATCAATTGTTTTCTTATTCCAATAATAAAATATGATCAACAATCTAAGCTCAAAGTCTCAGTAATGCCTTTCAATTTGGGCAGATTTTCATTTATGATTGTCAGAGAGAGATCATTTTTACACTAACAAGAGAGTCCCTTATATAGCCTCTTCAAGACAGACTTAGGAATAGTAACACATCATGTTGCATTGAAATTTGTTAAGAAGATAGGCTAGAATTTAGGGGCATCTACCCATTTGCTTTTCTCAATGCAGAGAAATGAGTCACGCTATTAAAAGTTTGCATCTTTCAATGTCCACCTGGCGATCTGATCCTTCTTCATTGCTCCTCCTTTTCTAGTTAATTGAATTGGGTCCTTGATTCAATTTGATGCTTTATTCCTTAGTCGCTTCTTGTTGATCTTGGCCTTAAAGCCTTTGAATGCATTTGGGTCTATAGATTTAAAACTACAAGGATCAATAGATATTTCATCATCGTGACTTTGACGTCTGTGGGCACGTCACTTTCCTCGGCAATTCCTTCAACTTTGTTGTTTGAGCTTTCTCGAAGGGGACCTGCCTTTTGGGCCTTGAGAAATGATCCGCTTTGGGTTGGGAAGAGCCCCCTACAAGGGTATCTGCCCTTCAAGTGGTCTTCGGATTGCCTTCAAACTTCTTTCTTCAGGCAGGTTGCTAAGTTCTTTGGCTCTTCTTTAAGGCTTTTCAAAATTAACAGTGATTTTATGAACCTTGAAATTGACGTTTGCGCACCCATCACCACATTTGAATTTCCAACGACTAGTTCGCCATTCTCAACTTTGACGTCTTCAGGTGCATCACCCCTTGGGCTTTCTTCATCTTTGGAAAGTGTCCTTTAATTTGGAAGCTGAGAGTCCCCCACAAGGGCACCTGCCCTTCAGGGTCCTTCGGTGGCCTTTTGTCTACGGCATCCTTCAGAGCTTTCCTGTGGACCCTTTTCGTGGACATTTTCTCGCGGACAAAAATTCTGCAAGACTTATTGCTTTGTTCTTTGGCCTTAAGAAACTCTTTCAGGCTTTCTTCCTGTAACCTTTCCAAATTTATTCAGACTTTTTGTCTAAAGGAATTCCTTCAGACAAAAGTCTGAAATAATTGTTTCTTGCCTTAGTCTTTTCGAGAGTTTCATTTGCATCCTTTCCGAATTCCCTCAGACTTTTCGAAGGAATTCCTTTAGACAAAAAGTTCAAAACAATTATGCCTTTGTCTGCCTTAAACAAAATTTTGAAAGAATTTACCTTTGCAGCTTCCTTGAAAATGACCCTTTCGAAGGGTGCTTTTGTCGACCAAGTGCCCTCCGCAAGGGCACTTGTCTTTTGGGAGGCTCTCTTGAACTTTTACATTGAACCGCTCCTTTGAACCAACCATTGAACCAAGCTTTGAACCAAGCTGATGAACCCTTTCATTGAACCAAAATCCATTGAACTATTTGATGAATTGATCGAGTGAATCAACTGAATGAACCAAAGCATTGAACCAACCGTTAAACCAAGCTTTGGTTCAATGATTCAATGGTTCATTCCCTTTGATTTGGCTAAGTCCTTTTGATCCTCGTTGAACCAAATGCGTTGTACCTATTGAACCTTGAACTCATTGAACCTTTGAACCAAAGTGGTTCAATGGTTCAATGGTTCAAGCCTCAAAAACTTGTTGAACCTTAATTGAACCAACTTGTAGAAGCCTTTGAACCTGATTGTAGAAGCCTTTGAACTAGGAAGTGGTTGAACTCTTGTTGCTGATGTTGAACCTTTGAACCTGTTGATCCCGTTGAAACACTTTGGTTCAAGGTTCAACGATTTAATCCTTGCTTAGAATCTTGTCGATGAACTCTTTTGGTTGAACTTGGTCATTGAACCAACTTTGAAATCACCTAAGTGTTGAAAGCTTTTTCTTTCCTACAAAGTCCATTGAAATCAACCTGTGAAGCTTGTTGAACTTGGTCTGCAGAGTTCGTAGACTTTCTTTTCCTGCAGAGTCTGTAGATTTCTCTTCCTATAGAGTCCATAGATTCAAGCCTACAGAGTCCGTAGATTTCTCTTCTTGCAGAGTCCATAGATTCAAGCCTGTAGAGTCCATAGATTTTTGAGAAGCTTGAAAAATGAGGAATTTGAATGCCCAGGACAAATTTTGGAAAGGGAAGAGACAATTTTGGTCTGTAGGACCAAAATAGTTCAAATGTTGTCCCAAAAATGAGTGATATTTTTGGGGGATGACAATCATATTAAAACTTCAAAAATTATGACTATACCAAAATTCTTGAAATTATCAAAATAAAAGTATTATGCTTGTAATATCAACCTATAAAAAAATGTTAAGTACTCAAAATAGAAATTATCTTTTGGATGGCTAATAATCATCCAAATCAGACAAAACTCAATTATTGGTTTGTCTTGATTATTAAGACAAACATTATATTCCATTTTAGTGGTAGGGAAAGGTAGCAGTCTAATTCATGTATCAGGCGTGTCATCATCAACTTCCAATTTAATCATCTTGATTTTTTTGAGCTCGTTAGGTGCCTCAAACTCTATTCCTTTGCTAGCTACACTCTTCTGAGTAACATGATCATAAATCTCTATAGACTTCCTTTTACTTCCAAATCCTTGAACCCTCAAATTTAGCTTCTCAAACCTCAAGATAGGTTCATTATGGGCCCCTGAAAGGTTTGATCTCTTACATTTTCCTCCAAGGTCAACATTAGATGGAGTAGGAGTATTTGAGAGAGTGGAAATTCTCCTAAAGTCTTTGAAATGGGCTACCTCTTTGTTCAATTTATTTTCTAGCTGGCTTTCAAGAAGTTGATTGGCTGGTAGAGGTTGGTAAACTGGTTCACCTCTAAACATAAGAAGTTGAAACTATAGATAAGCATCATGTTCAAGATGATGCTCAATAAAATGAGAAGAACTACCTTGGGGTCCTCTAAAACCCCTATGACCTCTATGGCCTCAAAAACCATCATAACCCCTCTGAATAGGAAGGGAATTCAGTAAAATCTATAAATTAGGATTAGATGCATCAAAATGATTGGATATTCTTATGCCTCAAGGAAATCTAGGCCCAAAATGCCTAGCATGAAAACCAGCCCTATTATAACTCTAGCTATGGCTTGACTGACCACCCTGGTTTGACATTTGACCCCATCCATTATTACTATTCTCTATTGGTTGCTCCCACCCAACATTTTGAAAGAAGAAATGATCTGAAAAAATATCAAAATCAAATTCTGAGCTTATGACTAAAAAACATCATGATCTGAAGATATTATTGATTTACACCTAAATTATAACCATACTGATTTCCATATTTAAAGCTCATAATTTTAACTTCATTTGAACCCATATGCACATCCTTATAATTATGTCACAAATCAATAAATTATTTCCTAATAAACTAATAAATATTGCTCAAATATAGATAAATATGTTTGTTAACCATTTTCTTGTTTTGAAAACTATTTTCTCATCTGAAATTCAACCAATCTATGAAAACATTATACACATTTAAACAAATTGTAGAAACATATTAATCATTCCAATTTATTACAATTTTAAAACCAAATCACAAAATTTTGTCATAACTAGATATATTTCAAAAAAATCAATTCAAAACAACTCAAATAATAACCCAAATTCTGCCAAACTTCTTGAACTACTTCATGGTGATAACTTGCATGTGCCTGAAACCCTTTAATATATGCAATGTACCAAAACCAAACTAAACTCAGTAACAAACTAATCACACCATTTTGTGTAACCCTCATACTATGCCAAATATAAACCTTACTTGTAAATTGCCCCCATAAATAGACCCTTAAAATAATGCAAATAATGAACGAAATCATGCACCATTCGATACTGCATATATACCCAAATATCTAAATTTTATGATTTTGACTCCAAACCAGAACCATTAATCAACTGAGAAAAGCTTCAACAAAACCCAGGGCATGATATCTCAGATTCGCACATGCAGACTATGATATCAAACTAGGAGAATAATTAGTTCACCCATTAGAGAATCAACTAAAAACTAAGCTTAAAACAAGATCTCCAAAAAAACTTATTCTGAATATCTGATTGATAACTCATGCAAAGCTTCAGATTACCCAAAAAAAATTAACAACTGCTAATATATTCTAGAAACTTTTTTTTTGAAAACCCATCAACACTCTAAAACCATAGATTTTATTTCAAAACTCTAACCTTTTCTGGAAATATAGATTTTGCATGCATACCTTAAATCCAATTTTCCATTAAAAATAGAAAACATCCTTGATTTGCATCGCAATTCCATATTTCCAAAGGAAATGAAACAGAAGTACTCATACATGAATCGAGCTTGAAAACCCTATTTAAATTTGCTTGCTTGTCTCTTCCTCTCTGTAACTCCCATCGAGCCAAGGTTTTGCTTCCACTGTAAGAATTCAAAATGACATAATGATCAACAAAAATCCACCTTTTATTTTCCACCCTTGCACCATAGCTACCTGGGGTTACATACTCCTTTCTCATTGGCTTACATAAACCTATGCCAAAGTTAGTGGTCTGATAGCCCATTTTATCAAATTGACAAATTAAGCCTCTGACTATATTTCTCCCCAAAACCCTTGCTAATTTTTTGTGGTTTGAGGAGATAAGTAAGTAACTTAAATGCTCATCTTGCCACCTAAATCTCCCATAATCTAAAGCATCAAGAGACATTTGATGCCTTTAATGCCATTGCCACCTTTACATAAGCTTCAATGGGTTGAAGTCCATATGCATGCCAACTCAACATAAAATCATGCTTTATGAAAACCAAGCCATCAACTAAGTCTCACAGTCCTTAGGTTTATTTATTCATTACTATCACCAATCAAACTTAAGACCTTCAAAATATATAATCCCATATTGCATTTAAATCAAGTCACGTTGAAGCCCATGCATACGTTAACATAATGTTAGACTTAGTGACCTTAGAACAATCATATAATAAGCCAAACTTCCCTAGCAATTTCTATTAAAATTCAATGCATATAGAGGTGAACACAAATACTCTGGTAATGATAGTGTTTGTTCTCCTAGTGAACAAAATTATATATCAACAACATTGTTTATCAAATGACCTTGTAAATATGGCAAAAGACATTACTCATGCGAAAATGCTTTAAACATCAAATTTGAATATTCCTTGATTTTCTTTCCTTAGAATGCCAAAGGAGTTATTATGCATCTAAATAAATTGAGAACAAAAATTATTTTGAGATGAGCAACAAAATAAGATAGGATCATTTGATCATGAAAAATATGCCAAACTTAAATTTCCATGCTATGACATGATCAACTATTGTTGTTCCAAAACCATATCCACTTAAACTGCTAAACTGAACCAACTATATCTAAACCATAAAAATCAACTAAAAATACCATGACTGTTAGGGTGTGGAGCTAAAAGCTTCAACCGTTTGCACACACATGAAGAAAGGATGCTGAAGAACCAGAGCCACCGGCGTCGGCAGTATGACCGATGTCGGTCAGATGCAGTGGAGAAGGAGACCGGCGACGGCAGAGAGTCGGCCGACGTCGGCAGCACCAGACAAGTAGGGACCGACGTCGGTCGCCTGTGCGGTCCAGAACTGCTGTTTACGAACAGTCAGTTAGTTAAACCGAGTGTTTGCATGCTAAGAGACTATTTTAAGTCGCGAGCTGTGTGTCTAATTTTAGTAGTTAGATGTCTATTTTTGTAAGCATGGGATCTTATTTATAGACCCATAAGGCATGTATTGTAAAGTTATTCTAAGGCAAGTAAAGGCATTGAAGCTAGCAAGTTCAAGGAGATCTACAGGTGTAAGGTCAAGGAGATCAGCTATAGCATTCAAGGAGGGATTGTAACTCAGGCTTTAGAGTTGGTTTTGTGTTGAGCAAGAGAGAGAGGGAAGAAGGTCTTGAGGTGTGGCAAGCCTTTGAGGTGGAGGAAGAAGTGGCATCTTCCTTATTTGTATTTTCTTCTAGTATTATCTAATACAATTGTGTGTATTGTCTCTCAAATTCTTTGATGTCTCATGTTTCTAGTTTCTTAATCATTCTGGTATAATTTCCGTGTTCAATTGCTCATATATAAGTAATCAATTGTGCTACCGTTGGATAAGGGGCTTCCTAACAGTTGGTATCAGAGCTACGGTTTGCAGGAAGCAGGTTATTGTTTTTGATTACAGGTCATTCACAGGGTTTTTTGATTGAGTGGGAGTTCAGCAATGGCAGAAGAAAGCAAGCTACGAATGGAGAAGTTTAACAGCAAGAATTATCAACACTGGAGGATGCATATTGAGGACTATCTATATCAGAAGGATCTGTACTTACCGTTGGGTGGGGTTGCATGCAAGCCCACAGATATGAAGGATGAAGAATGGAGTGTTCTTGATCGGAAGGCTCTCGGTTCCATAAGGTTGAGTCTTGGAGCTTCTGTGATTTCCAGCTTATCACAGTGCAAAACAACGAAAGAGTTGATAAAGTCCTTGGCAAATTTATACGAAAAGCCCTCGGCTTCTAATAAGGTATACCTTATGAAGCAGCTATTTACTTTGCAAATGCAGGAAGGAGGTTCGGTACATACTCATCTCAGTGATTTCCATGGTTTGGTAAACCAATTAGCTTCAGTCAACATTGTTTTTGATGATGAGGTAAAGGCTCTCTTGATTTTATGTTCTTTGCCTGAAAGTTGGGACAGTATGGTTATGGCAGTAAGTAACTCTGCATCTGCTTCTAAAATCTTAAAAGTTGATGATGTTGTGAGTGTGATCTTGAATGAGGAAATACGCAGGAGAAGCACAGGTGAATCATCAGGGAACGCTCTAAGTGTGGAAAGCAGAGGAAGGCAAAAGGAGAAGATTGAGCAAGGGAAATCAAGGTCGGAAAGGAGATTCGAGTCTAAAGGTATTACCTGCTGGTTCTGTGGAAAGAAAGGACATACAAAGAAAGAGTGTTGGTTGAGAGATAAAGAGAATCAACATACAGGTATGGAAGAAGCAAAAGATGCAAATATTGTGGTACAGGATGCTCTCATACTTTCTTTGGATAGTTACGTAGGATCATAGATATTAGATTCTGGTTCATCTTTTCATGCATCCCCAAACAGAGATTTGTTTCATGAGTATGAACAGGGAGATTTTGGAGTTCTTTATTTAGGGGATGGTACGCCTTGTCAGATAGTTGGCAAAGGGAAGGTGCAGTTGAGATTGCAGATTGACAACACGTGGGTGTTGAAGGAGGTCATGCATGTTCCAATTCTGAAGCAGAGTCTGATTTCTGTAGGAAGGTTGGGAGATGAGGGATGCACAATAACCCTCACAGCGGATTCTTGGAAGGTTACCAAGGGAGCACTTGTTTTAGCAAGAGGTAAGAAAGTAGATTCTCTTTATCTATCTACTTGTATTACTGATTCCACTTCTAGTGTAGATTCGAAGATGTGGCCTAATAGGGTTGGTCACAAGAACAGGGAGGGAATGGAAGTTCTTGATTCAAAAGGTATGTGCACAGATACAGTTCATTGCAAAAAGAGGAAATTTGATGCCTTTGACAGGAACAAAGAAGCCTTGGTGTTTATGGAGGAGATGAAGGATAGAGATCAGTCACAGGGGCTGAATAAGTCTGAGCAGGGCAGCATGGACAGAGGTTTGATCCAAGAAGAGCTCGCAGATGAAAATTTCATCACTTACAGGAACACACAAACACCGATGTCGACAGCTTGGCATCGACGTCAGTCATCCAGATACCGACATCGATCATGTGCAGACCAGCAGGGTCGGTAGGTTGGACAGGAGAAGTCTGACGTCGGTCATCAGGACCGACGTCGGCAGAAGGGACGCTGGCTTCGACCAGGGGTAACGACGTCGACAGTCAGGGTCAGTGCAGGGAACCGACATCGATCGGAAGCAGACTGGGAGATGGCCTAGATTGGTCACTAGAACGGATGTTGGGTGAATTACTAAGTCTCAAACACCCATGTGGAGGTCAGGAAAGGTATGTGAACCTCATATTCGTTGTTCACCTTCTTTATATTGCTTACTGTTAGTCATGAACTAGGAAGATGGAGGAAGCAATGCAGGTAGAATCCAGAAATAGTGGGAGCTTGACATGGATGAGGAGTGTGAGTCCTTGGAGTAAAGCCAAACAGGTACTTGTTGGTGGAGTTGTCAGCTGGATAGAGGGATGGATTCTCATTTTAGAGAAGAGAGTGGATGGACATCTGAGACAGAAGGCTATGGTATATGGTCTTGAGTTAGCTGCAGGGCAATGGAGGTTTGACCATTGTATTTTATCTTTACTAGGTTGGATAATATTAGCTACATTATCTTGTTACTGTATTGTGTTACTTTTTGCAGGGTTGCATATACAGGGAGTTTTTTGAGCTAAGGGTAAAGTTGGTTCAGAAGTATGTCATGAAGAATTTGGGAGCAGCAAAATTCTTGTGGCATAGGTGACAGGTATAGCATCACAGGTTTGCATGGTGGTTGGTCTTCAAGGGTGACTTTGAAGAGGGATACAGAGCCTAAAGAACAAAATAGATGGTGTACAGGTATAGGTATAGGTTGCAGCTGTTTATCTCCAAGTGGGAGATTGTTAGGGTGTGGAGCTAAAAGCTTCAACCGTTTGCACACACATGAAGAAAGGATGCTGAAGAACCAGAGCCACCGGCGTCGGCAGTATGACCGATGTCGGTCAGATGCAGTGGAGAAGGAGACCGGCGATGGCAGAGAGTCGGCCGATGTCGGCATCACCAGACAAGCAGGGATCGACGTCGGTTGCCTGTGCGGTCCAGAACTGCTGTTTACGAACAGTCAGTTAGTTAAACCGAGTGTTTGCATGCTAAGAGACTATTTTAAGTCGCGAGCTGTGTGTCTAATTTTAGTAGTTAGATGTCTATTTTTGTAAGCATGGGATCTTATTTATAGACCCATAAGTCATGTATTGTAAAGTTATTCTAAGGCAAGTAAAGGCATTGAAGCTAGCAACGTCAAGGAGATCTACAGGTGTAAGGTCAAGGAGATCAGCTATAGCATTCAAGGAGGGATTGTAACTCAGGCTTTAGAGTTGGTTTTGTGTTGAGCAAGAGAGAGAGGGAAGAAGGTCTTGAGGTGTGGCAAGCCTTTGAGGTGGAGGAAGAAGTGGCATCTTCCTTATTTGTATTTTCTTCTAGTATTATCTAATACAATTGTGTGTATTGTCTCTCAAATTCTTTGTTGTCTCATGTTTCTAGTTTCTTAATCATTCTGGTATAATTTCTGTGTTCAATTGCTCATATATAAGTAATCAATTGTGCTACCGTTGGATAAGGGGCTTCCTAACAATGACATGATTGGTATAGAGGCTTATCAAACAATTGAACCAATGAAGCATAGAATTATATCAAATAAAATTGATTCTTCCACTGCAGAATTGAATTGCTATATTTTCCCAAATATATCATTGAAATGATTTAAATGCACAAGAACTGAAACTATCAACTAAAATGTAATTGATCATGATTATAATCATATATGCATATTTTATTCATTCATCCACCATGTTTTTCAAAACCAGTGAAACATAAATAGAATCATCAACAAATAATTATAATTTCATAATCAAATATGCATCTAAAAATATCATTAATCAATAAGGGTCCCCGATACAGTTTTAGGCTTAATGACTAAGCCATCACTATGGCAGTAAGTATAAACTTGAAAATTTGGAAGGGTGTAGAAAATAGTCATTATAGAGTTCTGAACATAAGGTGCTCTACTATACATGAGTTGCCTCTAGGCCTATGTGACATTTTGATAGGGAGGCATGTTTGATTGATATTATTAATTGAAGTGTTGATAAGGCCTGGAATGTTGTGCTTGCTACCTTTTAAGGGCTACAAGCTCATTCTCAAAACTTTGTAGTAGTGTTTTTACCTCAAGCAATTCATTAAGGGGAACAACATATGTAGAATTTAGGTTGACTGCAATGGGGATGGGTGTTAATTAAGGTTACACAATAGGTTAACTGGGTAGTGGCTCTAGGAAGAGCAACATAGGAGGTCTAGGCATAATTTTCCCTAATTGGATCAAACAATTCTCTACTCACATAATAATCAGGTAGTACTATGCTTCCCATGGATTGGACCATTATGGCTATAACAATGTTTAGGGCCTTCAAATAATATAAGAACGTAGTGTTTAGAGATGGCTTACATAAGGGTGGTATCCGATCCCAGACCTTCTGGAATCTAAAATTGAAGTTGACCGTCAACTTGTGTGACATTTTTTTTATAGTGGTAAGTTGATCTATCAATGATAAGTGGCCACTTTTGTCTTTAAATTGTTTTTATAACTCTTCTCTAAGCTCATCTTAGTTTTGGATAGAATTTTGCCTTAAACCTCTATACAATTGGAGGGATTTACCCTTTAAAGAAGAGGTAAGAATTCTAACTACTACATTATCCTCTATGATGTGGTGAACCAACCAAATAGATGTTGGAAATGTCTTGGATATATTCTATAGGGGTGGTTTCATTCTCACCAGTAAAATAGGATAAGCTTTTAAGCATTGAAACTGGGATGTCATCATATTGAGATAGAGCCAAAGGACTACCTCCATTAAAGGGTATGAACAATTAATTTCTTACAGCAGCCATGAAGCGGATAGGAAATAATCCTCTTCTAGGTTGGGGAAGGGTAGACTAAGCTCTAGATAATGTCTATCTTAAATCTCTAGCTCTCTTAATTGGAGATAAGGATATTCTAACTCTTTTTCTTCTAGAGGATGCAAGAAACTTAATAAAATGAGAATTAATACCTCTTAAAGATGATCTCATTTATCTTATCATATGGATGAGACATTGATATTCACAAGCCATAAATGCTTGGAGTCACCAAGTACTTTGATTGAGTGTCTGTAACACTATTGACTAAAGATCTCACCAATTCTTCAACTTTTAATTTGAATTGGTCCCACCAGGCATGCTATAAATTGTTATCACTCAAAACATGCACCCATGGTTACATTTGGCTCTCATATGGATCTTGCACATGGAAGATATATTTGATGTCTCATTGTAATAATGGTATCATCCCCCAAGGTGTGTGACTCTTGTACTCCTTAGGACAAACCTCCAGAATAGGCTGACTTCTTTCTATTCTAAATGGACATGGTTTAAGACCAGTGTGTAGACCTACAAAGAGAATAATGAAATTTACAGCTAGTGCTAAGCCTAAACTTAATAAGGGGAAAAAGGAAGGAGAAGGTAAGAGGTTGATGGAAGGTAAAAAGTGATGTACTAAGAATAGAGAGAACACCTTTAATGACTTCACAAACACACTATAGTTTACTAAGAATGAGAGAGTATCACACAGACTACACCAAGGATACTCCAACCACATAATTATTTTGTATTGAGGTGTAGGAACGCATTACAGCATTCAGAGGATGAAGAATATCCACAATCAAATCCTATATAGACCCAAGTGTGTATAGAATATGATCTACAACTGAGTTCCATGTTCTACACAGAGGTATTGGGAATGGATGATAATGAGAGGAATGAGAATTACCCACATACAAGGATCAACAAACATAAATCACACATAGAATGCAATAAAAATTAATAGAGGTAAACTCAATTCTCATTAAAGTGTGAGGTTCATCTAACATAAGTGTTCTTGGAGGGCATATTTTGGTAGCATAAGGATTCCTAAAATGTTACTTATTTAGAATG
This sequence comes from Torreya grandis, assembly GCA_037957365.1. Classification (NCBI taxonomy): domain Eukaryota; kingdom Viridiplantae; phylum Streptophyta; class Pinopsida; order Cupressales; family Taxaceae; genus Torreya; species Torreya grandis. The sequence goes on from JARHVA010001704.1 coordinate 646,167, forward strand.
AAAATCTAGGATTTTATAGAGCTAACAAGCCTTTGTACAATAAATCCCCACCTGGGGAAGGATAGGATCTTTGAATTTGAAGGTGGTGCTTGGGGCTCTAGGTCAATTAGGAAGACCAAATCACCATGTAATAGTCACTACAAACCATGCTCATTAAATTTGGGTTGACAATCTAAATTAGGAAGTAGTTAGAATAATATCCATGAATATTCATGTGCACCTGTAATTAGAAGGGATCTAAGTTATCAAAGGAGACATGTGGCCATCCTCAAACACCTAATAGTCACTTCTGCATTTATCCATCTTAACCACCTCATCCATCACTCAACTACCCAACTACCACTTGTCAGTCGCTTGAGTTATCCTATTGATGTGAGAGTTGCATAGATTTTTCCATAAATTTTGTTATGTTACCCTACACACATGATGGAGATCTGTACCCTATGCCCTCGAGAATCCCTATGCAATTAAACTTGGATTGGTCTTGTGTAGGATGTGCACCAAGAGCTTGCATGGAGGGGGAAATCGCCTACCATAACTCCTATGGTTTATCCAGTTCTTCACTTTCCAACTTGTATGTGGATTCACACCCATTCATCACATTACTTTGTGTAGGTTTTGATTCTATGCACTTAGCCATTTTTAATGATCTTGTAGGTCTACTTTTTCATTTTGTAGCTTTACTAATCTGCATAGAAGGTAGTGTGAAACTTGGGTTGCAGCTTGTGAGTGATGGGATCTTAGGTACTAATTTTTATGATTAGGTATGGAACTCCATCATTTAATCATGAGAGGATTTATAAAGAAGAGTGTGCAATAAAGTGAACCCTGGGTGCACATTTTCAATTTGAATTTGCATCCCATGCCTCTTTTCTCTTTATTGCATGAAGTTTGGGATCATATGCAGGTCAACCTATGCATACTTATACGAATCACATTGGATATGGAAACTATTTGCATGGGGCATGTAACTCAACATGATATATAGGCATTAGGGCATAGATCAACATCGACTGCTACCTTTGGTCTATCATGGGAATCATCCACATTCAAACCCATTTTCTAAAATTATTACTATATAGCATAGAGGCCTCTTGCATAGTGTCCAGTGAGATCTATGTGGCTAAGGTGACATGTAGGGTCAACACTTACACTTGTATTCACTCCAGCACATCCATGTGTGAGACTGATCTAACCACATGGCTTATCAAGTGGCCCCTTCTAGCCAAGAATTTATTAGTTGAATCATTAGTACCACTAACCTAGAAGCTCAATCATCGCCTAACAAGGAAGATGAAATGATTGTAACTGTATTCTTTATAATCGATAGAATTTTTAACTACTCATGTATTATTCTTGTATAAATATGTAACATATGAATATGATCAAGGGTCGATGTCATAGACTATCTTAACATAGATAGTAGGCTCTATGTATCTACTCTATAACAAGTGCATTGTAACACATTGTACCAATCTCTATATTATTTCATATTGAATGGAAGTTGCATTTCATATAAGTATAAGACTTCTACTCCATTAAATGTTTTTTATTGTTCATTTTGAATCCTCTATGTGCATTCACTCTCATAGTTGTGTGTTATCTCTAACTTGTAGTTGTCCCCCATGTGCTTGGTCTTGGGCCCCCGTATTATGAATCATGCATCATCTAAACCAAGATCCAATAATGTTTTCATGTGTCATCCACATTATAACTCTCATGCATGCAAATCACACTAAAAAACAAGACATGTGAACAAAATAATATTAGTTTCAAATAAAAATAACAAATATTTAAAACCAACATTAAAAATTCAAAAGGGTGAAATCGACCTAAAAGGTCAATAGCATCAGACACTATCATTGTATTTAGGAATCATCCTGAGTGAGGTGAGTATCATCATAAACCCGAAGATACTCACCAAAAAGTCAAGATTGTCGACTCTAAATTTTGGACTTTAAAAAATGACAAAAAATCAAGAATTTATAAAAACCAAAAATTCATAAAAAATTACTATAAATCATACAATTTCATACAAAAATTGAGTAATTTTGATATATAGCATATCATCTATCATTTTTGCATGTAAGGCAGTCTACACATGCTCAAACTGAAATGGCAATGCATCTTGTCGGCTAGGCATGTTGGTAACTCAAAGCTCAATTCGCATAATGAAATAATGAAAATGAATTAAAAAAACCTTTTCAATCATACTATTTATTTGAGTTGACTTTTTACAATATTATTTACTATGCTTATTATGTAATTGATTCAATTATTGGTCAAATACTTATGCAAATGATATCTTGAGCACCATTTATCAAAAACATGTCTCATCAAATGCATTAGAACACACATGACACATTATCCCACATCATAACATTACTTGGTCACCAATGTCAACTTCAAGAATCGGTCAACTTTTATATATTATTACAAACCTTGATATCTCTATACAAACGCTATTACCTTTGGCAATCATATGATCAATTGAATGCGACTATTTCCCATACTATCTTGTAGCTAACAAGATTTGCATCAAGACAACATTTAAATCTAGTACTCAATATTCTAGCCATTTTAATTTATTGCACTTGTCTAAACTAACGTTATATTTCGATCCAATTGATTCAATAATTTCAAAATTAAATCTTTTTTAAATCATATTTAGCACCCAACAATGCACAAGTAAAATCCAAGGTATTACTCTACGAAACTATTTTTTCAAGTTTTAAGAATATTTATTTCAGTTTAAACACATCTTAAATCTATGTTTAATACTATATTGTTGTGTTTTATTTAAATGTGTCTTGTGTGCATGTTTACATTGGTTTAGTGTATTTTTTTAGCCTAACATCACATTGTGCCCTTTCCATTAAAAAAAATTGTTGAACTTGTATCCTCTTACAGTCCTTAGAGTTAGATTTTTGTTTTTATTGCATATTGGATTTGATTATGTATAGGTTTTTTAAACCCTTTATTTGCACACTTCCTTGTTCTTGAGGGTTATTGTTTGCATTATTGTGACATCTTATCAAGGTTGCCCCTTTTTTGTACGTAGTGTTATTCACATTGTGTTTCATGCTCCATTTCCTTCTAGTATTTGATCTTGCCATGGTTAATATAGATTTATTTTTTTAGGGCTACATTCATTTATTTCTCCATTATTAGCCCTAGCTTCTTGTGTGTGTCTTTCAAACCCTAACGTGTATGTGATGGCTCGCCCTTTTGATAAATTATTTTAAAAAGTTACAAATGCTTCTATGAATTCCATGAATTTTCATTATATTGTAGAAGATATAAATTTTGATTGGAATAATTTTATATCTTATTATTATTATTATTATTATTATTATTATTATTATTATTATTATTATTATTATTATTATTATTATTATTGTTGTTGTTTTTGTTTTTTTTGTTGTTCTTGTTATTGTTGTTGTTGTTGTTGTCGTTGTTGATGATGATGTTGTTGTTGTTGTGAGGAAGATATAGATGAAAAAATAGGATAGCTAAATTTCACCTCTACCAAACAAAATAAAAATGCAAACGATATGACTATATGTGGTGTTGATTGTCTTTCTATGAGCCTTCATGGTTATGAAATGCAAAATTTTAATATGCCAAAATAAATTACTAAATAAATATGTGTTAGTCTTAATCAAATTAACCTATAGCTATTTGGTTTTAAACCTCAATATATGTAATACAATTTTAATTCTTGTATAGAACATCATGTGAATGAAAATAATTGGCTTCTTATTCTTTCTTTAATGTAATTTTAAAAATGATTGTCTTCCTAATCTTTATTTGAATACAAATTCTGAAAATATTTTTTTAAATACTTCTTATTTGGATTCCCATATTGATAATGATAATGATGTTAATGTCTCTCAATGTAAAAATGCAATGAGGTTGACTATGCTTTTGAAAAAGGAAATGAATGCACAATATAGCCATGACTTTATTGAAATTATTAGAATATATGTTATGAGGATCCTTCTCATATTGTCAATATTATGGATATTTTGAAAGAAATAGTTAGCCATAATCATGTTTATGTTGGAAATAATGTTCCTATTTATTGATGATTTGAAAAGTACGATAAAATGTAACCTCCATTTTAGTCATAACATTAGATGTCTTACTAATATGGGACTACTCTTGTAAGATAACTTCTAGAAATAGTTGGTTATGTTCCTATCCTAAAGCTAATCTACCTAAACTAACAACTACTCTAACACTTGCATGGGAAAAGAGAAGAGAAAAATGTAAAAATAAAAGGATGGTGATACACCAAGATGGAAATGGGTGGCATTTAACTCTTCTACCTGAATATGACATAATAATTATAAATATGCAAGATATATTGAAACATAATATATGAACAAATTCAAAGGGTGAGATCTAATCCAAATATGAAAATAAAATTAAAGTAAGAAGAAATTCAAAAAGTAGACAAGATAAAACCACATAAGCTTTTATCAATTACAAGAAAATATACACAACTACAAATATGTCATAAAGGGCTTTTATTTTTACATAATTCAAAATAACAGTCATAGAAACATAAAATAAAATATTACCCAAGCAAGTCCAAGAAAAAGCCAACAACCACCTAGAATTTTTACAATGAGGGAGGCCCACCCTTTATAAAATGAGAAAAATATGAGAGAATATTTGAATATTCAGCTTCTAACTGCTAGTCGAAGAAGAGAATATAAGAGCTTTCACTTTTTTCATACACTATCCAACTCTATCAAATTTAATGGTTCAATAAATCTCATCAATTTTCCATGAACATGCTTCTTTGCATGTTGTTTTGCTTTGCTTTGGCTTTTAAAGAGAAGAGGAAACTTGTGTTTGAATATTTAAATAATAACTAGGTCGGATCCCTTTTCTTCCCATTGGTTTCTTCTAAAATATTTTTATTTAAAATTTAGCTATGTGCTCTCCTTTTAAATTAAAAGAAAAGCATTTAGTCAATTTATGTATCCATAGTTCTCCCTTTTTTAGCTAGCTTTATTGTTTAATACATAATATTTTATTTAAATGATTAGGGTTAGTCCAAAAACTTAAATAAATATTTAGATATTAAATATTAATAAATATTTTACATCCTTAGAGACTTAATTAAGCTTTTAACTTAAAAGACCATTTTCCATAATGAAAATAATGCTTGAGAAATAATTGATCTTAGTGTAGAATTTCTCAACACTATTATTTCTAGTGATTATCATCATTCTCCTTCTATGACGCCAAATATGTTTGATAAAAATTGTATGTCTTCTCATATGTTGCATAATCAATTAAATTTTCCCACTCCCTTACCTAAACCTAATAAGGTCCCTACAACCCATGATGAGGCTCTTCCCTTGAGTTATCGAATTAGTGTTCCAATTATTCCAACCTCTAAAATAGTCATATGATGCATACAATAGGTGAATTATAAAACAAAAACATTTTTTTTGTCTCACGTCCCTTGCATCTAATGCTAAGACTAATTTTGATGTCATATTATCAAACAATATTATTGTCAACTCTTATTTTACACATGATTTTGTCATGCCTAAGTTTTATTTATTTGATGGATATGGATATCTTTATGTACACCTTAAGAATTTATATGCTTCTCTTGGAACTTATGTTCATCATCATATGCTATTAGTTATGATTTCTCTGAGAGCTTGAGTGGCTATGCTTTAGATTGGTTTCATTCTCTGCCTAGTGGATCCATGCATTTTTTCTTTGTGTTGGAAGAGGATTTTTATCATATTTTATTAGCTACATTTGAGGATATCTCATATCTTCAACAAGGTCAATATGAGAACATTTATGATTATATTCTTAGATTTAAGGATAGTATGCATTATTTATTATGTCAACCATCAGATATTTTTAAAAAAAAACATCTTTAGTAAAGTTCCCTTGCCTCCTTTCAAAGATCAGCTGATTTTCCAAGTTTATCAATCTTTCAGTACTTTGTGTCATGAGGTCAAAGCATTTAAAAAATAACTTTGCAATCACGTGTACTTATATATGAGACACATGGGGTCGGGGGGTGTAGTTGGTTGGTCGGGTACTTCCGTTGCGGCTCTGTCCATCAGTGTTCAAGTCCCCCACCGGCCCCGTGGTACCGGTATTAGTCATGTCTAGCCGGCGGCGCCAGTCACGTTAAAAAGTTTACCCGGCTTTCAATAAAAATGAAATATATGAGTCACATGAATCACATTGTTTCACTATTCCACACAATTCAAGTTTCAATAACCATATGTTTCAAAATAATGATCCCAAGAAATCATTCAATAATATAGAGCAACCATAAACAAACTTTATGCCTTAACGCAAAGAATGGTGTTTGTCCCCTAGGGCTCACAAGAGAGCAAAGGAGAGCCTTGAGGCTCAAAGCAACTCATTACCTCATCAAGAATGGAGTCTTGTACAGAAGGAACTTTGAGGGAATTTATTTAAGATGTGTATCCAAGGAAGAAGTAGCTCAGATCATGACTACTTTCCTTGAGAAGCTAGAAAGTGGACACCCTTCAGGAAGAACCACAGCTCACAAAATCCTTAGAGCTGGGTATTATTGGCCTACCCTCTTCAAATATGCTCACAAGCATGTGAGGGAGTGCCATGCATACTAGATATTCAACACAAAAGAGCCAAAGGCAGCCATGCCTTTGCAACCTGTGATAGTTGACAAACCCTTTGCACAATGGGGGTTGGACTTTGTAGGGGTGATCAGCGTTTATTCTTCTAAAGGCCATAAATTTGTCCTTACTGCTACTGACTATTGTACAAGGTGGAGTGAAGTTGTTGCCACCAAACATTGTAGGGCCAAAGAGGTAATTAACTTCATGGAAGAAAATATTTGCACAAGATTTGAAACCCCAGCCTCTTTGGTCTGTGATAATGGATCTGCCTTCACGTCTATTGAGATGACTGAATGGGCATATGATAATGGCATCACTCTAAAGTTTGCATCCAATCATTATCCCCAAGGGAATGGAGTCTCTGAATCTACAAATAAGAATTTGATGAATGCTATCAAGAAGTCTGCAGAAGACAAACCAAGAACATGGCGCAAGCTCCTGAAGTATGCACTATGGGCAGACAGGATAAAGATTAAGCAAGCCCTCAAAGCTTCACCATTCTTACTGGTGTATGGATAGGAACCTATCTTCCCCATAACCCTCAAGTTGCCCACATTTACCTTCATACAGAAGTATATGGAAGAAAATTGAGACCTTGCTAGCTCAAGGTTTCTAGATATTATTCAGATGGAAGATGCCAGAGACAAAGCATTGGTTGACTTTAGCAAGCATCAAACAACAGTGAAAAGGTGGTTTGATAAAGGATCCAAAATCAAAGTGTTCAAGCAAGGAGACTTAGTCCTCCTCTGGGACAAAGCTTCAGAGCCAAAAGGGAAGTATGGCAAATTCACACCTTTGTGGATTGAGCCATATCAAATTGCAGAGACATTGAAAAACAACACCTTGAAGCTGAAAGACCTCCAAGGAGTAGAGTTCACCTTGCCCACCAATGGGTAGTATCTGAAGCATTACTTTGTTGCTGCTCCATCGGGAGTCTTCATGGAGTGAAAACTGTAAGATAGACTAGAGTATGAAGACTAGTTAGTTTCTTTCCCTGCTTTCCTTTCTTGCTTTGCTTGTATATATTTGTTTGCTTCTTGTTTGTGATTTATGGTGCGTGTTTGCTTTGTGTTTAGTTTGCTTTTGTTTGGTTGTGCTCTTTTGTTTCCAATAAGTCTTATCGACAGTTTGTTTCTCAGAGTTTTCAAGAGATTGCTTAAAATTCCAGTGCTTTGAAGTAGGGATATGAATCTTGCAATGATGAACATATGTTGTCACAAAGCACCATGATGCAACTCAAAGACAATGGTGTGGATTGATATAGAAGTTAATTATCATAACAAGTCTTAAGCATACTCTTAAATCAAGGTTTGGTTGAAATAAGAATCATGTGTTAGAAGGAAACTTAGGTTATTGAGGCACATTTCATGCTAGCACTTAAAACACATCCTTTTCTAGAATGAAGGTTGTAACCAAGGATGCTTACCCCAAGAACCAAACACTTGACCAAATCCTTAAAACCAGGCTATATTGGTTCCCAACCTTTGCAAAAAAACTTAGAAAAGAAAAACAAAAAAGAAGAAACATATTGCAAAATCTATGGAAATAAAAGCAAAGGTGATTCTGGTAACCTCCATCAGGGCTATGGACTCCTGGTTGGCAGTGGAGTAAGGCCTTGAATGGAACCAAATGTATCTTTGTCAGGGCTATGGACCCCTGGCTGGCAGCAGAGCAATGCCCAAGCCTCCCTTGAACCAAAAGCCATTATTCTCAAAGAACATCTAAAGTGCTCAAAGTCAGTGTTATGGGCAAAGGTATGAGTTTGGATGTTGTCTTTCAAAGTTCCATGACAAACAGTAAGTGGAATCAAAGCACACACTACATGATTGTGTTTTAGCATTATTGGGTTTGAATTTTACACACGCAAAGCTTATACCAATCAAGGTTTGATTTAGACAATGTTATGGACCCAATGGATGAAAGACTTATGTATTGGTCTAAACCAGAGCCTTAGGTTCTAACACATTGTTATGTTTCCCCTGTGAGTCGTCATTTATTGGATCAACATACGCCCCCCCCCCCCCTACTTTCTTGCATTTGTAAATAGGAGACCCTTATGAATGTTTAAAAACATCTAAACCTTGAAACCTTGCTTGAAGATATTATCTTTTCTAGTATTTGAAGATCATCCACTTGAAGGGATATGTTTTATACATGCTTAATGATAATGATTATGTTTTTGGACTAACTTTGCTAATGGTTTGTCTTTGAAGATTGAATTGCAGGTTACATAAAGAAGGCTAGGTTTCCCTTACAAAGAACCCTAACATTTGAATTCAAAAGTTGGCGAGAAAGCTTAATGATAAAGTACCCTTCGAAGAAATTGTTTCCGGCACTATTTCTTGCGGACATTTTGTCCAAAACAAATCAACCCTTTGGCTTTTTTGAAACCTACCCTTCGGAAGAATTGGTTGAGACACTTTCCCGATAAAGTGACCCTTCGAAAAAATTGTCTCGGTCCACTTTGGCAGAAATTACCCTTCGAAGAAATTGTTTCGGACACAATTTCTTGCAGACATTTTGTCTGAAACAAATCAACCCTTCGGCATTTTCGAAACCTACCCTTCGGAAGAATTGGTTAAGACACTTTCCCAAGAAAGTGACCCTTCAAAAAATGTGTAAGGGCCACTGTGTGAAGTCTTTCTAGGTTCCTTGTTTTATGCCTAACCCTAATATTTGCTCTTTGCAAGGACCAATCGTTGACGAGACTTATTTTGTGTGCATCTTCGCAAATCAACGGTCTACGCTTCATCGCAAGATTTGATCCGACGGTGCAAAATCGTCAAAGACTTTTCAACACAGTACATTAGATGGGCTTAAATTTGGCAGCCTCATGTCCATCATTCGACGTTCGCGAGAACATTTTTTAACGTTCGCAAGGACATCAAATTTAAGATAGTCTAAACTTTTAGCTTAGCGAAGGGATGTATTTCTCGACCCTTAGAGGAACCCCATGTATCAATACGATTTGCCTATCTTTTTGCTTTGCCAAGCCCATAAACCCTGTGTTTTAGCCTTACCAAGCCCATAGAACATTTGTCTTGTAACCTTGCCACACCCATAGCTTATTTTTTGTACAACTTATATCATCATTTTCCTTTTTAAGATTCATTCATAAAAGGCTAAATAATTGAATGTGAAATATTGTTGCACAATTTTCTTAATTTATGACAATTTGCCAAATAAAACAATCTTCCATTACCCAAGCATTGAAAGGCAATACTCATTTTAGAATCCAAGAGGAGAATATTTTTGAAAATGTACTCAATATGGAAGTTTTTCAAATACATTTGAGAAACTTAATATAGTCGATTTCAAATACATTGAAGATTGAGAGAAAAAATCATGTTTGAACTAAAATAAGAATATGCACATATATTTAATAACTTTTTAGATTTTCAATATAAAGCCTTCTAGGTAGTTTTTTCGAAACAATAATATGCTATGACGCTATAAATCTGCTTTCACTCCTTTAACAAGAATATGCATGTTTTGAAGAGAACACAATCAATTAAGATCACACTCCTATTTCTCTGTGGCATGTGGATTTACTGAATTTTTTTAAGACATTATTTTTCTATTTTCTGTCATATACTAAAATTATTCTTTAATATTTAAATCTACATTAATAGTTACATTTTTTCTTTGGCTAAAAAAATAGTAGCTATATTTGAAGACTCTTCTAAGCATGTAACCACAATTGTAAGTTTCCTCTTGTTTTGTTTCATTTTCATGAAAAAATGTCACTACGATATGAGTAATACACTTTCGAACAAAAAAATTATATGCACCATGACAAACATTGTATAATAATCCATATAACATACGATTTTGTGCATGTAACCATAAAAAAAATGTTTTGCCACCATATCACAGTTTATTTCATTTCCATATACATGTCACACTTTATTTCATTTTCATATACATGTCACAATAATGATATTACAAAACATACACTTTCTAACCAAAAAAATTGTGCATGCAAAATCCAAATGCTCTCGGATAAATTATTTCAAACTTAAAGTTCGAACCATACCAAGATTATTCTCAATTATGTTCTTTATTTCATAATTTGCTGTTTTTTTAAAGAAATATTAAGCATGGTCTCACAAGTCAACTAGTTGTTTCAGCTTGTATTGCACTTTTACAAAGCCTAGTGCATAGGTCTGTGAACAGTTAACTAGGTCTAGCAACTCTTGAAACAATTTTCTGTGTTGCAATAATGTTGCATGTTTTCTCCTCGTATTCTTTGATTGATTATTTACCTGTAATCGTATTTTAATAATTTGATTATAGCATGGTCATTTTCACAAAAAACATATAGTTGCATATCCTTGGTTTTCAAATATGAAATATGATTGTTAAATGTTAATTTCCAATATTACCTTCATGATGCTAGAAAAAAACCGTGCACCATTAAAACTGGGGTCTGAAAAATTGAATGACAACAAAATCTTGAATTGTTATTTCATGTTTTCAGTCCTTGCAGGTAAAAGCTTCCCTGTAGAAAATATAAAATGATAATCACACTACATGAACTGATTGAAGTTACAAGTACCTGTGCATGAACTTGAAACCCCACTATTTGCCAAAGAATATGTTGACCTACCTTAAGATGAGATAACACCATCCCCATCGCAGAACTATAAAGAGATTAAAATATATCGATTCTTAAAATGGTGCTATCAATGACCAAATTATGAAAGTACTCTGTTTTGTAAGTATATTATAACCTCCCCATATTGTCCACGTTATATGCATTTTAATAAACTTTGCTTCGAGCGTTCAATTTATCTCAGTAGTTCTATTTATTCAAGGGATGTTTTATTCTAGAATAGCAACGTCTGTCTCAACATGACATTTCCTATTAACTCGTTATGAATGTTTAACTTGAGGCCTTACAGAAGTGATAAAGTGCAATAATTGGATCATCAAATATAAAAACTTCACGTGCCACAAATTAATCCAGATGATGATAAGCCAAATAGCATTTTTACTTGTTGCAAAAGTTCTGTAGTTCTGTAACTCTGGAAACTTGCTTATCCCCACTATCTAGTATATACGAAAACTTGTTTGCTTACCAAAACTCACCACAACAAAACCCTTTTTTCAATGACTCCAAGCAAAGGAAGATATTTTGGTAGATTTTCTTGCAGATTTATTTGTTAAAGCATGTAATATAATTAACTTGGTGCAGCCTCTGCTGAAACACCATCTCATCTCCAGTAATACTCTAACAAAGGCAGCAAACATTCTGAATGGTCACCACTTCCTCTAACATCTCAAGATTCACTAACTCGTCTAAGACGTTTGTTGATTTCGTCCATGTGACCACATTCATTTCTCAGGTGTTCATGTAGTTTAGAAGCAACTTCAACAGCTTAACAGTGTGTCAGAAGATTCTTTGTTTACTGAATTTATATCCCTGAGGACTTCAGAGTACTGTCCTTCGCGTTCCACATCACCCTGTTCATGGAAATGCTTTAAAAGGGTTAGCACGTTTTCAGGTTTTGGTTGCCACATACCTTCTTTCATACTTGACAAAGCTTTATCCATAGCCTGGGTGGCCTTATCAAGTTGCATGTTCATTAAATATCCCTCTGCAAGTATTTCCCATGTTCTGCTAATAGGTTTTCTCTGATTCTCTAGAGCACGCTCCAGAAAAAACTCAGCCTTTTCGACCATTCCATTCTTGACATAAGCATCGAGAAGTTTATTGGGCACTCGGAAATCATAATGTAAGCCAGCGGATTCCCATTCTTCAATAAGTTTTTCAGCTCCCTCAAGGTCTTCAAGCTTCACCAATGAATAAAGCATGCATATAAAGCTCTTGTTGGTCAATGTAGGGAAGGCTAACTTTAATGACTGCCACATTCTATTTATTCCATCTTTATTACCAACACTTGCATATAGTGTAATGAGATAGTTAAATGACTTCTGATCCCTTCGATTCATTTTCTTTTCCATCTTGTCCAATGCCAGCTGTGCCTTATTAGAAATTCCAGCCTTGATATAAATATTTGCCAGATTACCATATGTAGCCCAATCTTTATCAACCATGGGATCTAATTCCATTTCTTTCAACACTTGCTCCATTCCATCGATGTCAGACATAGCAGCACAAATGTTCATCCGAATATTATAAGTGAACCTGTCTTGTGGGATATTTTTTTTCATCATTTGCTCAAGCACTGAGGATACCTTCTCAAATTTTCCTACATTTTTGTAAAGAGTCAGTAATTGATTGTAGGTAATTGATGATGTAGCATAACCCAATTCCTCCATCTTTTCCATGTGTGCCTCTACTTTTTCAGTCAATTTTGCTGTTGCATAAGAGTTCAGTAGTGCACCGTAAGTGGGTTCAACCTTTGCATTATCGGGAAGACTATCAAAATACTCTTCAGCACTGACTATGCCACGAACTTTAGCGATCAACTCTAGGCGAACGGCATGGTCAGACAAAGACAATGTAAAACCCGTGCGGCCATCCATCCACTCAGAAATCTTCAAAAAAATGATTCACAGGTGAGAGTACATTATGTGACATGGAAAAATAGAAGCTTAAAAAAAATTGTATATAGCCTTCCATCAAATAAAGCATAAAAATGAAATGCAGCCTCAAATTACTACTGTCTTTATAAAGGAATGTGAATAGCTAGTAATTCCATAAAAAGACCATAAAACAGATAAAATATCAGAAATTTAGATTTACTAAAGCCTTGAAATTTGTTCTCATTGTGAAACGAGGCACTGGATGGTCTACATCCATTGCATACCTGAAGCTAGGAACCTCTGACTGTATTATATTTACCTCCCACAGAAAACGCCAATCTAAAAACTAGAAATAGACCATATCTAAATGGGAAAAATAAGACAATGCTGAGCTTGTGCTTCTCAATAACATCACAATGATCAAACGGAGAGCACATGATGATCCAGGTGATAGCAAAGAACGCAATCAAATTCAACAAATTACCTGGAATTCCCTTGTGCCCCAGGATTACTTCATTTTGGATAAGGAGGATTAAAAAGAGATGGAAACAAGATACAAACCATGAGCCACAGGCGTGCAAGAAAAAGAAAGTACAATACAAATAAATGGCTGCTTATCGAGTAATTGATTACAACATCACACACTGAAACATGAGAAAAGAATATCACCAAAGCCATCACAAGGGCATTGTATGTAAAATTGTAAGCTTTAAGTAACTGAAGACAAATAAAACTGTCGGTTTCAAATGCAAACTAAATAAATAGTCTAGCATGCCAGACAGATAATGATGAAAACAAAATGTATTTGCAAAATGTCATGTAGATTCAGATTTTACATAAATGAAAAAGATGTGACTTGTATTTTTGAAAAATCTGGTATCTGAGAGAGAGAAAAGGAAGAGTAGGAAAGGTCAGCAACAATATCATAGAAAATTTTGCTACAGTTTGATGAGCAATATACAACCATGGAAAAAGAAGCTCCATGAAGATGATTACATTCAGTGAATAGCAATGTAAACACGGTGTTTAATCCCCCCCAGGAGAAGAGGGCAAATAAAAATTAGACAGCTAAAGATTCAGAAGGTTAGGCGAGCAAAATAGGAAAGAAGAAGAGCAAGCAAAGCCAATACTTTTATAACGTAACCCAAATAGGGTAAGGTACAATCAATTGGCAAACTGAAAAAGTTGTGCTCACCATGTATAATCTTCCAAAAGATAACCATAGTAGTAATCCTGCTCCCTCGTTGCATGAAATAGATATCCAGAAAAGACAAACCTTGTTTATTTTTGAACCAGAGAAACAGAAAAGTAACCAAGTGAGGCTAGGATTTATTTGTATGTAACATTTTCAGTGTTTCATAAAGAACTTGATGAAAATTGCCCATGAAGACCAATTATATGTTATTGAATGTTGGGCACTTCTAGCACTAGAAGGCAGCCTGTTATAAGAGCTGAGTAAAAAAGCCTTACCCATATATCCTTTTCTTCTCATCAATAAGGCTATAGATTATGATGAAAACACAAGCTATCTAAGCAAAATATCAATAGACATAAAACTCAGATATTGCATGAAAGCAATCTTCTTTGTTTATTCTCATTGAATGACTAAAGTACTACATAAGAGTTTTTAAATAAAGCTAAACTCAAAATTAGAGTTGACAAGCATAATTAAAAACCTAAATAAATCAAAAAGCTACCTAAAGCTAACTAACCCATGCTATTTTTAATAACTTTCGTCTTCTAGCAACTTTTTCAATCATTATTTTTAGTCAGTTTTGCATGCAAGCTCGAATGGGCCTAAAAATCTCCATATATCCTCTAAACACTAAAATTAACCTCATGGACAAATTTCAACTCAAGTTCATATCTGGTTACAAAAATATATTATTTCTAAAAACAGAGAAATTCAAAAAAAGATTTTAAAATGCATTTTCGGACCCTTAGATGGTCATGTATGGTCTCCAAAAAGTTCTGAAAACGTCCTTAACCGGATAGAGTGGATTGTGGCTGAATTAAACTTTTCGAGACCTTCGTTTTGGCACAAACGAGAGCTCAAACGGACTTACGGATCAAAAATTATGGCCTCCGGAAGATGGGCCTCCGCATCATTTTCCTTTGGTTGAAAACAACTCAGCTCTTATGGGTTGTCGTGATTATACACCTGCTATTTATTCTTGTCAATTTTTTTCAGCTTTCATTCTGAAATCCAAAGTGTTGTTTTCCTGTTGTAGTCCTTCCCACTGTACCAACTCCCTGTTATAACTTCTTTGTTTTGTGTTCATTGTCTTCTTATCCAAAACTAGTACTATCCTTTATTTCTTTTTCCTTGGTACTTGTTGCTTCCAATCCACTTCATCTTCTTCACCTTCACCATCTTCTCCATGAAAATCATATAACTCTGAAACATTGAATACTATAAAGATATCGAAATTATGTAATCAACTCACCTCATAAGCATTGTCATTAATTTTCTTCACAATTCTGTACAGACCAATTTTCTTGTACTTCAACTTGTATGTTACTCTGGAAAAAAATTCATTTTCTCAAATACAGCATCACTAAATCTTCTTCTTCAAATACTTTTGACCTTGTTATATTTGTTGTTGTTTTATACTTCGTATTACTTTCCTGCACCTTTCTTCTTCTTGCAATTATTGTATGTGCTATGCAAATACTTTTGCATTATCAATAACTCGTTATGCAATTGATAACTGCACCAAATATAAAATACCCATAGGATTTCTACCATAAACAATATAAAATAGGTGATTTTCTTGTTGATCTATTCACTAAACTATTATTTGCAAATTCAACTTGTGGTAAAGCCAAGTCTCATTGCTTAGACTTCTCTCTAACTATGCATCTCATCAAAATTTTCATGCTCATGTTTACTACTTCTATCTGTCCATCTGTTTGTGGGTGGTATGCACTACTAAATTATAGCTTAGATTTCAGCGTCTTCCATAGAGTCCTCCAAAAATGACTGAGAAATTGTCCCTGTCTAATGTAATGATTTTTAGAACACCATGCAATCTCACATCTTTAAAAAATAGTTTTGCAACTACAATGGCATCATTGGTTTTTTCGCATGCAATAAAATAAACCATCTTAAAAAACCTATATATAATAACAAAAATTGAATCACTACCTCTTTGTGTTTGGCAACCCCAACACAAAGTCCATACTCAAATTTGTCCATGGCCCTCTTGGAACTACTAATGACATGTACAACCTTGTATTTTGTCCATGGTCTTTAGCCACTTGGCATGTCTTGTATCTTGGAACATACCCTGCCACATCTCTCATCTTTGGCTAAAAATATTTCTCCTCTACCAAAGCTCTGTCTTACCAAAATGTCCAATCGAACCACCAATGTGCAGTTCTCTTATAATATTGTCCCTTAGAGACCCCACTAGAATACATAATTGTTTTCCCTTGAAGAGAACCATTTTGTATAAGGTACTCATCATAAATTTTGCTTGTCTCACATGTTAATGGATTCCTGCATTGCTCAAATATCTTGCCAAAATCTGGATCAATATCATATAGTTCCTTAACAACTCCAAATTCACTCATCATAATAGTTAACAGTGCCACTTTCTTGCTCAAAGCGTCAGTTACCTAATTTTGCTTTCCTAATTTGTGCTTCAAAACAAAAGTATATTCCTAAAAGAAAGACACCAATTTGCATGCCTACTATTTAGCTTTTTTTGTGTATTTCACATACTTCAAGGCCTCGTGATCTATAAACAGGATAAACTCCTTAGGCCCCAGGTAATGCCTCCAATGTCTTAATACTTGTACAATGGCATAAAATTCAACAATATATGTAGAATACTTCTTTCTTGCCTCATTCAATTTTTCACTAAAATGTTATTGGCCTTCCTTTTTGACTCAACACAACACCAATCCCCACACGTGAAACATCACAATCCCCTTCGAACACTTTGTTAAAATCTTGTGATGCTAAAATAGGGTTTTTGTAATCTTCTTCTTAAAAAATTGAAAGTCTTTTGTTGCTGCCTTTATCCATACATTTTTTTCCTCACATGCAATCTGTTATTGGTGTCATAATACTACTAAAATTATTAATGAACTTGTAAAAAGTTGTTAAACTCTGAAAACTTCTTACCTCTGTGATGCTCTTTGAATTAGACCACTCACAATTTTCTTTACTTTTTCTTCACTCGTTCTTACACCATTTGTTGAAACTACGAACTCCAAAAATACCAAACTATTCTGCATAACTTGCACTTCTTCATATTTGCATAAAGCTTCTCTTTTCTTAACAATTCTAATACCATTTTCAAATGTCTTATGTGCTCTTTTTTACTCTTATTGAATATCAAAATGTTGTTAAAATTAAACCACTACAAACTTACCAATGTAATCCCGCAACACTGTGTTCATCACCCTCATAAACGTGTTAGGTGTATTAGATAATCCGAATGGCATCACCATCCACTCATATTAGCCATCCCTAGTCTTGAATGTTGTTTTCTATTCATCTCCTGCACGAATCTAAATCTAATAGTATTTACTCCTTAGATCAATCTTGGTAAAGTATTTTGCCCTTGCAAGCACATCCATCATATCATATAAACGAGGCATAGAAAATATGTATTTGATAGTTATTTTATTGATTGCACTACTATCCACACACATCCTCCAGGTCCCATCTTTCTTTGGAGTTAACAATGTTAGTGTTGCACATGGGCTCATGCTATCCGTTACTATACCCTTTCTCACCAAGTTATTACTTTGTTTATTCAATTATGCATTTCTTAATGGACTCATCCTATAAGCCGCTTGATTGGGTAAGGCTAATCCTAGAATCAAATCAATATGATGTAGAATGTCTCTCTTTGGTGATAAACCATTTGGTCACTCATCAGGTATAACATTTGCATATTATTTCAACATTTTTGTTGTTTTTGTTGGTATTTGCACCACTTTTGTGTCTTTTTTGTTTGCTATTAATGCATAACAACATGTCATCTTCATGTCTTTGATAAATTCTTTTGTGAACATGATTTTAGTCTGCCCTTCTTCTTTAAGAGGTAATAGAACTACCTTTATATCACCTTTCCAGAAAGTATGTGTATTTTTTGCTCCATCATGAATTGTTTTTCTATTATATTGCCATGCCCCTTCCCAACAACACACGGCATGCATCCATTGGAATATACATCACACCATAATTCATCTCTGTAATTTTTTCCTATAGAAAACTTGAGTAAACATTTTTTATCTACTATAATTTCATTCTCTTTCTTAAACCATAAAATCCGACAAGGATAAGGATGTTTTTCACAATGCAAACCTAGTTTTTACACAATTTTTTTAGAAACCATCTTTTCACAACTACCACCATCTATAATTACTTTGCATATCCTACCTCCTATAGTGCACTTTGTTCAAAAAAAATTTGTTTGGAACCATGCATCACCACCTTCCTTATTTTGCATATGTTCTTTCCTTGGAGCAGAGCAATCATTGTTCTCATCATCATGAGATTTTCTCCAATGTCTTTTGCTGCAACTTTTGTATTTTGCTCTTTTGTCTCAATGTCAACTAAATTCACTCTTGGACAGTCCTCTTGCATCATTTCTTGTTCATAATAGTGCGGACACTCAAATGTTCTGTCTTTTTCCACATCTATAACAAACATAAGACCTACGTTGATTTGAAAACCACCCTCTAGCACCACCATAGCCTTGTCCTCTCTGAAATTCTCTCTCTTTGTTGGTATTGAAACCCTGGTCTATTATCTTCTTGTTTTTTTGCACCACAGGAGATCCTTCTCTAGTGGAATTAAACCCATCTCATCCCCTTAGTGGAGGTGATTGTCCTCTTCTTGGCCCAATTGATCTTTTGAAAGTTTGTCTATTTTATTTTTATTTTGCCTTCAAAGCTAATTGATAAGTCTCATGCAAAGTATTCTATGCATGCTCAATTCATAATCTCATGCAAAGTATTTTATGCATGCTCAATTCATCTTGAATAAAAAACGTCAAACCATTTACATACTTTACAGCGATTTGTTCTTCTGTTTCATCATGCTCCACTCATATGGAAAGCTTGTAAAACTCATATGTATACTCTTGTATACTGTGATCTTTTTGTCTTAAATTCTAGAATCCTTTGTATAAGGTTTGTGCATAATCCATAGGCAAAAATTTCTCCCTCAGCTTCTTCTCCATCTTGCTCCACATATTGATTTTCTCTTTACCCTTTCTCGGTCTCTCTTTCTGCAGGTGATCCCACCAAATCATTGCATGGCCCTTCAATTTCGTGCATGCAAACTTTACTTTCTTATCTTCTCTTATAATTATCCATTCGAAAAACTTCTCCATATTGTTTATCCAATCTATCAACTCCTTTGATTTTAAACTACTCCACTAATCTGGAATGTCAACCTTGATTCCTCCATTCCTTCCCTCCAAAGCCCTAACCATCCTCTCTTACATTGATGGTGGTTGTTATTGTTCCTCTTTTTGTTGAATTCCATCTTCACGATCTATTTCTTCCTCGGTTTCATCTTCTGCTTGTCTGTTTTTAATTCGCAACCATTGCATTTAATTATTCCACTTTCCTCTGCAATGTTTGCAGAGTCCTGTTCATATGAACAATTCATCTTCGTCCTCTCGACATCTTTACACATGTTATTCAATCACTGAATACTTTCCAAAACTATAATTTTTAAAACTCAATACAAATTCACAAAGATATCACCGCCAAGATTCAAACTTGCTTTAATACCAAATGATGAAAACACAAACTAGCTAAGCAAAATATTAATAGGCATAAAACTCAAATTGCATGAAAGCAATCTTCTTTGCTAATTCTCATTGAAAAAATAAAGCGTTACATAAGAGACTTTAAATAAAGCTCGACTCGAAATTATAAGTTGATATGCATTATTAAAAAAATTAAATTAATCAAAGGCTACCTAAAGCTATCTGACCCATGTTATTTTTAATAATTGCTATTTTTAATAACGTTATTCTAGCAACTTTTTCAACTGCTATTTTTTGTAAGTTTTGCAAAAAAATCTCCACATATCCTATAAACACAAAAATTAACCTAATGGACGAATTTCAACTCAAGTTCATGTCCAGATACAAAAATATATTATTTCTAAAAAAGGCAAAATCCCAAAAAATATGTAAAAATGCATTGTTGGACCCTTAGATGGTCAAGTATGGCCTCCGAAAAAATCTAAAAACATCCCTAACCAGATAGAGCGGGTTCTGGCTGAATTAAACTTTTTGCACCCTTCGTTTTGGCGCAAACAAGAGATCAAATGGACTTACAGATCAAAAGATATGGCCTCCAGAAGATAGGCCTCCGCATCAGATTACAACTTACATGTGCTATGAACATGTGTTGGCAAGGGAACTACTGTTAAACTAGCCCTGACAAGGGCCATAGAGGTACAATACGTGGAATCATCCCTTGCTAATTTCTTTCATCATTGACAATGGGGAAGACCTCACATTTATTTACTTACCTTATCGATTACGGGTATGATGTAAGGCTTTTATTATGTCTGTTGCTATGAATCAATAGACAAAAGGAAACTGTGGGACTGCATGTCTTCCTCAAGGCTTATTGTTGATTGGATTATGGGGGGTGTGTTTAGCATGGTTGGGTGGGAGGGGAATGGCATTGCTAGTAGGTCAGCAGTTTTGTTTCAGTAAATTAGGAACGGAAGCTTTGCGAAATGACCCCAATCTCTAAATGTCGACAGGAAGTAGGAAACTCTTGCTGCAGATGGTGGGTACAAATTATCTACCCAACAATATTGAAATGAGATATACAGGGTAGATTGGAATCTTGGATAGATTCTATACTAGTCTCCAAACACTTATCTTTAGTAGTAAATTTTCCAGATCTGTGAAAGTAGAAGATTCAATTACATGTTCTGATCACTTAGCCATCTTCATATGTATGACTTGGATAGATACCTGTATACCTTCTAACCTTCCTTATAAGCTCATTGTTTCTCTTTTGGATCTCAGAAAAGTGCTTTTAAGCTCAGAAGATACACTTGCGCTACCAACTCAAGGTCACGTAAACAAGACCCATCATTTTTTTATGCACAAATAGCCATGCGGAAAAATAAAAACAGCTACTCATAAACCCAGAAAGAGGAAAGAAACAAAGATGATTTTCTTACTAATCAGATAATTATATTAATGGATGATGCAAAACAAGACTACTACAAATAATTCTTGCAGCACCTTATGTGTTCTACTTGCAGCAGATTTGCAGCCTGTCGCTACAACATAACTTCCCTCCAAAATGGAGATAAGATAAATATATTAATGTCCGACAAATGACCACAAAAGTAGGTCAAAGGGACTGCAGAGTACAAAAGTGTCAAAGCAAAGTGGGAAGACCAAACAGTTTCCCAAGGAGAAAGCAAAGCTGAAAGAGAAATAATACAACAATGAGTGGGAGTAGCCAGAAAGGAAAGAGGCGAAGAACAACCCGCAGCCAACAACCTGAACGAACAGAGAGGTGGGAAAATACAAGATGGGAGAAAAACCAGGGGAAGCAATGAGAGAGGTCCTTCAAGGAGGTGGAGTGTCTGGCCTGTGTTGTGTGCTGCTATCTGGAGGGAGTAACACGCCGCGACAATCTGGTCCTCATATCTAAAGAAGACGGAGAGAACCTGGGTCTCCTTCCTCCCTCTGATCTCGTAGTAGATGGGGCAACGGAAGATGAAGTGCTCCTCTGACTTGACCCCCTGAAGGCTGCATAACTGGGATATCTTGTCTATCTGATCCATCCGGTGATCAGTCTCAATCCGAAGGCTATGAGAACCCACTCTGAACTGTCCAAGGGGAATATGGGGAGCATGCATCCAATGGCGGAAAGTGTACTAAGGACGGGCAATAACCCTGTCCCTCAGTTCCAGATAGTGCTCTGCATTGAAGGCCATCTTTGGGCATAACCCCTCATAGGGATTAACCCTAGTGGTATGAATATACTGTATGTAGATATCCTCCCTAATAACCTTGTTCATCCCCTATCTAGTAGGTAGAAGGTGGCTCAGGGCATCCAAGGAGTACTAAAACGGAGGGAGATGATCCATCATAATCCCCACAGACCTAAGAGATCTAAGACCCCAATGTACCAACAACGAGCCCAACCAGTAGAGTCAGAACGGGCAATAGCCTTTGAAGAACAATAAGCTAAGTATGGTTGTTTGTTAGGGCCCTTCACTGAGTCAGCGAAGCTCCAGATGCAATGCAAGAAAGAGATCATATCGAACATATTCCCCAGTCTGAAGGGACGGGCCCCAAACTCTGCAAGGATGATGTGTTGGGGAACAGTCTGTTTGCCCCTGATAATGCGGCGAAGGAGAAGTGTCTAGACTCTCTCAGCGAAAGCCCAATTGACTCAAGCAAAGAGGGTCCCCAAACCACAAACCCATAGAGGACAGTAGCCCTGATAAGTGTGTCCATGAGGGTCATCTTGGAAGAGAAGTCCTGAAGATGGTGTCGAAAACACTATCTCTCAAGGAGGGCTAAAGAACCATACCCTTTGTTGATGCGAGGATGGAGGGCTTGTCTCATGCTAAAGCGGGGTCCAGAGAAATGTACCCCCAAGTAGGTATAGGTGCTGGCAATCTCAATCTTCTCTCCTTTGAAGAAGAAATGGAGGTGTGAGGCCTTTAACCCGTTGAAAATCATAACCTTGGTTTTGTCCAGGTTGACTGTCAACTGTCGAAGATCACAGAAAAGAGCCAGGGCATCTAATTGTCGCTACAACCCCTCAGGGGAGGAGGCCATGAGGACCATGTCATCCGCAAACAATAGGATAGAAATCAACCCCTGGTGGAGAAGGCAACCATCACCGTCCTGGATATGCTCATGAAGGAAGGTCTCTATGACCAACACTTGAAGGAGGATTGATCATACCTATGAAATCCAATCCCCATTGCATGAAAGGTTAACTCATTGATGTATCTACCAAAGAGAGTGGGGGATAGGGGTAGCCTTGGTTAACCCCGATGGTACTAATAAAGTCTGACAACCCATGGGCAATGCAAATGCGACCAAGGACCGTCTCATAGAGGCGCATTATGGCTATCAGAAGGGTCTCGAAAATACCAATGTCTCTAAGCCTCTGGAAAAGGGCCTCCCGTGGAATAGAGTCAAAAGCTTTTCGAAAGCCTACAAAGCAACAATAGATTTTTTATGAGCGATGACGTGCCTCCTCAATGATGGCTCAGAGAGTAAATCTGTGGTCAATGGTCTGATGAGCTGATCGAAACCCTCCCTGCCCCCTAGCTCTAAGGTGTCATTGCTCCAACTCTCTCAAAAGCCACATGTGGAGAACTGTAACATATAGTTTTGAGAATGTGTGGCCAACCATGATCGTCCTATAGTTATTGGGATCTAAGTTGGGGCTCGATTTGTGTATTGGATGAATGATGTGATGTGACTAAGATGGTGGAAAACCTGAACGAACTACATGGTTGAAGAGATCAACCAAGTAACTACCCAAAACCTCATATCTGTGTTTGAAGAATTCTGCTTGAAATCCCTCCTCATCAACGGCTCTGCTGCTATTCATCGCTCTCACAGCTTCTCTGATGTTCCCATATGTGAATAAGTGGCAAGAAGACGGTGGGGAGGCAACATGAATCGGAGATTGCCCCGAAATATCATAGAAAGTGGATGCGTGGGAGATCATCGATCCAAGGTTACGCTCCAAAGGGAGGGGAGAGTGGCGGGGGAAGATGGTACGCCAGAATTGTTTGGGAGAGTGGGTGAATGAATCCCGTAAGATCCGTCTCCTTCGAGAGATAAAGAGACATTTATTGCAGTAGAGGAGACAACGATACGAGGATTTCAGTGTGGGGTAGGAGTGGTGGTCATGGGTGAAAGCGTGGTGGATCTAGCAGTGGAGAGTTTTGCAGTCCTCATCGTACCATTTGTTCATGGGACAAGTGTTATGTGAGCTGGGATTATTAGGTTTGATGTGAAGGGGGTGTGGCCCTGGTGGAGCTAGGAAATGACTTAAGGGCAGCTTCCCAAAATATGGGCGAAAAACAGGTGAATTTGGCAGCAACATCCTCAAGAATGCACAACAAACAACTATAAAGTGGCCTTCTTTCAATCAAATACAAGCTAAGTTACCAGGTTCTCCCTCCAGACCTCCCAAACCCGTTTCCAATTTAAATCAGGGTATGATCTCAAGCCAGTTTGCTCCTAGACACGACCCAAGCAAACTGGCCCAAAATTGCCTTGGGCATGAGGCCATACCTAGTGATGTCCTAGTAAGAATCCAGGGCATATACCCAGGGCAAGGTACTCCATGCCCTTGGTGAATCCACAAGAATCGTGATTTAAACAATAACAATTAAATTGATTGAAAAATAAAAAGACAAAAAGGTCAATATCCAAACATTAAAACCTTCGACAAAAACCCTAAAATCTTTAAAAAAACTAAGGGATCATGAATGGTCAAGGTTGAAACCTCATCAAACTAGTGTTCAAACTTCATTGTTTTGTTATTCCTATGCCACTACGAAAGCTCATTTGCTGCCAAGGAAATTGAGGACATTGCAACAAGGAGGAATATTTCATTTAAGGTTACTTTACGTTGTTCCTTTTTTTTTAATTCGTTTTCAATCTAGGCATGGGTTTTGGTTTTCC
This sequence comes from Torreya grandis, assembly GCA_037957365.1. Taxonomy (NCBI): domain Eukaryota; kingdom Viridiplantae; phylum Streptophyta; class Pinopsida; order Cupressales; family Taxaceae; genus Torreya; species Torreya grandis. Next base: position 670,987 of record JARHVA010001704.1, read on the forward strand.
TTTTTTTTGGTTACTGTTTTTATCAATTTTTTAATAAGCAATGTGATCCAAATTTAATAAGCAATTCGATGAACAACACACTATCTATGGAGCTCAATGTGTTATAGTAGAACTGAAATTGATGGAACTGAAATTGCCAAAACAACAATATATTATTGCAAATGAGAGTGTATTCAAAGAGAACAATCTATGTAGGAGAAATGTATGCCTTGAACTTTGTGTTCTTTATTCAATACTATGCATACTATTATAGCTACACAATGCAGAAACTGAAAAGGCTACTGAAATAGTAAATGAAGGGCTCCAAATGGGAACCAAAGGCTTATCTCACATGGAGATGGCATGTATCCAGCTTAGAAGTGGAAATGAACATCCAAAAGCAAACAAATAGATGAAATTTGGTTGATGGTGTTACTATTTTAGTAGTGCCACTTGTCAGGGTCATATCTCCTATTCCATTGATCGAAAGTTAAAAGTACAATATAAACTTGAAAGCTCATCAAGTGAAGTAGTTTAGATGCCCTAAATACATGCCTTCGACAACTATCTAGGGCATCTGAGCAGAGTTTAGGGTCCAAATTTTGCGCCGAAGGCCCCTGAAAATGCAAAATACAAAAAATGTAGAAAAAGCCAAATAAATAGATTTTCATTTTTTTTTCAAAACACTGCTCCAAACAACCATTTGGATCACACATTACTCTTTGAGAAGCAATAGATCCCATTGATTCTAGTTTTTGGACCAAGTGTGGAAATTTTTGCTGGATTCAATTCCTAGTGAACCACTTTTCTTGGTGCGATGACCGCTTTGCATTCAACACCCGATAGAGCGAGATCTATCAATTTTTCATTTCTTTGACTACTCTATTAATGATCTAATCCATAATCACTATTGTCCTGCAGTCTGGGTTACGCTGTGTGTTCTGCAACTGCTCACCAACATCTTATGTGTCCAAGAGTGGTGAAAAGTATGGGCGGAGCAACTTTACATTGAACACTAAGATGCAACTTGAGGTAGGGTGGCAAGTTAAGCTCAAATGCATTTTCGTCCACTTGTTTCACTATGAAGTATGGCCCATATCACAGAGGCAGGAGCTTCCTGTTTGGACCCTTAAGTTGCTCTTCTTGAAGATGCAACCACACTTTGTCACCCACTTGGAACTAAGAGGAAACACGATGTTGATCATGACGTTGTTTGTATTTCTGACTTATCCATTTCTTTCTAAGCAAGGGACGATGCTTCCTCCAACACAACGAGCAACACTACATCGATGTGGTTGAGTGCCAAGACATACCTAAAATGGGCTGTCCCATGGAGCTATGAAGAGCTCGATTGTAGCTATGTTGGACATTATACATTTGCGTAAATCTTTTGAATGGCACATCTAAAGAAGATGCATAATCATGTGGCTGACCACCTTTGTCTATCCATTTGGCTGAGGATGGAATGCAGTGGATTTGTTTAATTGTGTCCATCATGGACCACAATGTAGACTAGAAAATCTGAACAAACCTATTTTCCATGTCTAACATGATGCTTTGTCGTAGGCCAAAATGAACCCTCTCTTACTCGAAGAAGAGTTTGGTAGTATCCTCTACTAAGATCCCCTTTTTTCCAGGAGTTAGAACTATCATCTTTGAGAGGCTTTTGGCCACCACAAAAACACAATCGTGACCATGCCTAGTTGTGATAACTAGAAGACATGACATGAAATTCATTGAGTCAAACTCTAAAGGTTTTTATTGGAATTGGCAAAGGTGTGTACAAACCTGCTTTTGATTTGTTGGTTTCACAATTGCACAAGCTATGCAAGACTTGATGTCTTTGGGAACATCATGACAAAGCTTTGACAAATAAAAAATCTTTGGAAAACTACCACAATTTTCTCCACCCCAAAGTGACCTACCACTTGGCTATAGTGAGACTCCCAAATCATTTTTTGATGCTCCCATATAGGAACACAGAGGTGTCCCATGCAGGCACATAATCCCCTCCTACCTATGATAGTTAAAAACACATCTTCCAGTTGTTAGTCTTTGGTATATATCAAAGTCTCTTTCATACAACTGAGGTCACTCAAATGTCTCATGCTGGCAAGTGTCAAGAATCATTGTGAATGGTGCAATTAGAAATCGACGCAAACAGTCAACAACTTGGTTGGCACTTGCAACTAGGTGGACCACCTCTAATGATAGTCATTTTGCAACTTGCCTTGGGTTTTAAGAAATGTATGATGATCTCTTTTTTGAGAGTAAAGTGTTTCCTTTGTTTGCACACCTACACAATGGCATACAACTCCTTATCGTATGGCGGATGCCTGTGAATTGTGTAGAATGTCTTGTTGTGGTATGCAATTGGGTGCCCACGTTAAGTGACGACCACGCCAAGTGCATACTCTAAGGCATCTATCTCTCAATCTCAAAAGACTATTGCAAATTCGGAAAGACAACAACATTGAATAGAGTATTTGCTTCAACAATGTAAATGCCTAATGTTCCTCTGTCCATATGATTTTTTCTTTCGCACCTCCTTTTGATGCGTGTTTCAAAGGCCACACAATGTGAGAGAACCCAAGCACAAACCTACAATAGAAATTGTTTAATCCCAAGAATCTATGGAGTTTTGTGAGTCTTTGTGGCTGGCCACTCCCTGTGACCTAGATCTTCGTTAGATCCACGTATACACCATCATTGTTGATGATGTAGCACAACTATTGGATAATTTCCATGTGGAACACTTCTCAAGACTAGCGTTGAACTTATGCCGGCACGAGCTATGAAGAACCAGTTGAACATGTTGTTTGTGCTCCTCCCATGTCTTACTGAACACAAGGATGTCATCCAGGGAGACAATCATAAAAGAATCTATAAAGGGCCGTCGGACATCATTCATCATCCTCATGAAATTCATTAGTGTGTTGGTCAAACCAAATGAAATGACCAACCATTCTGCTGTTGGCAATTTGAGATGCTTTAATGTCAAGAAGTCCAGTGAAGAAGGTTCAGTGCTCCAGTATCATAGGTTGTCATGGATGTCAAAAATGCAATCATTAATGACAATAGCTTAGTGGTTTTGCAAAAGGCTTTTGACCCAAGGATTTTGTATAAGGTAGAAGTTAAGTCTTTTGCAAAAGTCACTTGCAGTGCAAATCGGGCTTGTAAACTTCAATTACTTTTACTTATTTCATAAGTAATAAGTTACTAGCCTTTGAAAAACCGAATGGATCTTGCAATGCAAATTGGGTTTGTGAACCTCCACTACTTTTACTTCATAAGTAATAAGTAACTAGCATTTGACAACCCGAATTGGTCTAGACGAGTGGATCGGGGTTGCAAGGTGACTTAACTTATTTCATTTTTATAAGTTAAGTAGGCTGAAGAATCCGAATTGGTCTAGACGGGTGGTTCGGGGTTGCAAAGTGACTTAACTTATTTCATTTTTACAAGTTAAGTAGGTTGAAGAACCTGAATTGGTCTAGATGAGTGAATCAGGGTTTTGAAATGACTTTACTTCTTTCAAGCTTATAAGTCATGCAGTCTGGAGAACCCGAAATGGTCTCGGAGAATTCTTTCGAAAAAATTGTTAAGTCCTCATCGAGAAAATTGTCCCGAACAAAATGCCGAAGGGATGGTTTCAAAAAGTCCGAAAGGTATGTGGTCACTTGCAAAGTTCCCGAAGGGTACATTTTAAAAAGTCCGAAGGGCAAGTGGACCAATCAAGAAAGCCGAAGGGTGCTTTTCAAAAAGTCCAAAGGGCAAGTGGATCATTCAAGAACGCTGAAGGATCATTTTAGGAAATCCGACGGACAATTGGACCGTTCAAGAATTCTGAAAGGATCTTTTCAAAAATGCCGAAGGGTATGAGGACCTTTACAGAGAAGGCGAAGGGTAGTTTGTAGAAAGGCCGAAGGGCATATGGACCATTCAAAGACTTCTGAGGCGATGTTTAGTAAAGGCCGATGGGTATGTTTTAAAAACCCGAAGGGTAAGTAGTCCATTGCAAAAGTTTTTGAAGGGCACTTGTTCCAAACAAAAGACCCAAAGAAGACACTTACAAAGTTCCCGAAGAGTTTCGTCGAGAAAATTGTCCCAAAGCATTCGTTGGGAAAACTATCCTGAAGACCAGCAAGCAAAAAAAAAAACCCCGAAACAATTGTCCCGAAGCAATTAGCCCGAAACAATTGTTCCAAGAGTAAAAAGACTAAGTATAAGATAATTGCAGAGGAGTTGAAAATCACAACGAAAGACACAAGAATAAGTCATGCACTTTTGAAAACCCGATAAACTCCGAAAGTAAATTATTGCCCCTGGAAAAACCCGATAAGCTTCAAAAGTAAGTTGGTGGACTTGGATAACCTGATAAGCTCAACAAGTAAGTCTTTCGACATCAAGAACCCGATGAGGCTAGTAAGTTCAAAAGTTTGGCTCGTCGATTGTAAGAATTCGAATCAATTCCTCTTGAAAAACAGTTATTCGTTCGAATCATCTATATATTCAAGTACTGTAAATAAAGTTTTTTGATGCGAAATTCCAAATTGACGAAGAGCACGAAGGACAAACGGTTATACACATTTTGGAATGAGAAGAGTTTAACCCTGTAATGCAGAGATATGAGATATAAGAAATCAGGGTTTTCCCTTTGGGTTTCCACGTATAAATCTTGTGTTGTGTGTTGTGTGTTGTGCTTGTGTGATTGTGTTATTTCTCTTTCATGTGTTTATGTTTTCCATTCATCTTGGAAGATATAAGAAATCAGGTTTTTGAGATCTACTGATTGAATTGGTATATTTCAAAGTGTCAATCAGATAAATTTAGACACAAAGACGGGGTGCAAGAAAAATGAAGATCACACAAAAGTGTGTTGAAGAAGAAATGAGCGGTTGCAGATAGGACTTGCAACAAAGAACAGATTTGGATTCTTTTAAGAATCTAACCAAAATTGTAATTCACTTTGTCTAATAGGTTGGTGCCATCAGATTGAACTGGGTTGGTGCTTAGAATAGGGAGTAGGTACTTCCTGAGAGTTGGTGCTCTTAAAACAGGGGATTGGTGTTTCCATAAGATGGGTGTCCTGAAATGTAATCAATGAGATTATGTCAGTGAGACAAATTCTGTGAGGCTGGTTCTAGCAGCTTTCTCACCATGGTTTTTCCCTTTGGGTTTCCACATATAAATCTTGTGTTGTGTGTTGTGCTTTTGTGATTGTGTTATTTCTCTTTCATGTGTTTTTGTTTTCCATTCATCTTGGAAGATATAAGAAATCAGGTTTTTGAGATCTACTGATTCACCCCCCCTCTCAGTAGATAGGTGTGTTCAACATCTACGAGTCCTTTGATTTGAAGGCAATCGTCCAAATGTAAATTGGCTCAATGGGCACTTGGTGATACCCTAACTTCAAATATCTCAGTGGAAAAAATTTGGCTCCTGTGAGCTGGTCCATGTGGTCATCAATCCATGGAAGCCGATATCAATTGTTGACGGTAATCTTGTTCAAGGCCTAATAATCAATGCAGAGTCACTATGTTCCATCCTTCTTTCAAGTGAGCACAATTGGGCTTCCATACAGTGAGGCATTTGCCCAAATGTAGCCCCTCTAAATCAAATCCTAAATCTAACCCTTGATCTCATCATTCTCGAGCACTGAATCCCTGTACAACAATCCATTTGGCAGTGGAGTTCCATGAACAAAGTCAATTGGATGTTTCACTTGACAATGTAGAGGTACACATGTTCAAGAGGTGAAGTGAGCTTTGTATGCTAACAACATCCAGTCCATCTGCTTCTATTGTATTTTTCGGCCCGGTATAGTGGCACGTGGGGTTGTTGCAACCTTTTGATTCTCCTCATGGGCAAATGTCCTTCTCTAAACAATCACACGCTCACACTACTTCACATTGATCAGGGCTATCTATTTGACAGGGGCCACCTCTGGCATCCAACAACACTTATCACCCAAAGGGATGATAACAATCCTAGGCCTAGCCTTATAGACACCGCAATGCGTCCACATGTAGGGTTGTTCAAGAAGCACATCACTGACATCTAAGGGTGAGATGTCACGAACCACCTCATCGTTGAATGGCTTGATTGAATAGGGCAAGCGACACTATCGAATGACACAAATGTCTCTACATTGATTGACCCATTGAACAAAGTACAGTTGCAAGTGAGGTGATGTCAAATTTAACCTCTTGTCTACGTCACTAGAGATCAAATTCTTCTACCTCTCGATGTCTACAATGAAGTGCATAGCCTTTCCATCCACCCACAATTATGAGTCATTCAAAATCTCCACAAATCCCGGCAATATCTCAACGAATCTTGCGAGATGGCTGCAGAACAAGAAACAATAGCGTTATCATGAGACGATATCCTTCCATTTCTCAGTAATTTTCGACGAGTAATATTAGCAATTACTTGGTGAAAATCATTGAGAAATGGTCGTCGTCTCGCCAAAAACGAAATAAGATTGCAAAGCGTTTATTACATAGTTTTTTGAGTTTATCAATACGCGATTTTCTGAGCTTATCAATATGCGGTTTACCATTTTATATTCATGGCACTGAAACAAATTAAACAATAGACTACAAGAAGTTTTTATTACTAGATTGGTAAGTGTTTTTCTCAGTAGGGTTACACAATCTAACTCTATATATGGCAGGTTTGGTAACTGTTTTTCCCAACAAGGTTACATAGTCATGCTAATAGTGAATACTGAATAAAGGTTTACAACTTTACACATCAACATCATTCTACTTCTGCAAGCATCTTGCGAGATTCAACGCCCATTAAACCCAACGATTCAGCAATTATATTTGAGACTGAGTCTTTCAGATTTGTATATCAGGCTTCAACAATTCAGTGGCTTGAGATTTTGAACTATGGTCTAGACTGTAGACTTTTTTCACTATTTGTAACTTTGTGCCAACTGCCAAGGCTTCCACAGTTATCCACAACAGAGAGCATTGAATTGAATATCACAATGTGACAGTCCAGTCAGAACCTGCAGCATACAACATACAGCAGAAGTTAGAAATGTAATATGTAATATGTATATTTGATATTTCATGTGACTCTATGAGCATTGCAGTTTGTAATTTTGTACTTCATAGTTTGTAACTTTGTACTCTTTTTTGGTCAAAAATTAATAGAAAATATACTTATGGCATTCTCTACATTCATTTCTCATGTCATTTAACAATGTTTAAAATTTAATTTAAGTTCATTTTTTGAATTTATATGTTTTTTAAAGTAGTAATGAAGTTGTCGAGTCCCAAGTCCCGATTCAAATTTTGCCCTATTGAGAAATTGCTGAGAACAAAATTTTGAACTATGTGGAGAATGTGTGCTCCTCGTCCTCCTGTCGTGGAGATCTTGCTTATGTTATAGCGACAATGGAGTATGGATCTGTAGCCACGATCTCCTTCCCCTCTCTTTTCCCATAGTCTAATGTTTCCTTTGTTTGCACACCTACATAATGCCATACGTCTCCTTATCGTATGTCGAATGCCTGCGAAGTGTGTTAGAAAATGTCTTCTTGTGGTATGCAATTAGGTGCCCACATTGGGTGATGACTGCGTTGAGAGCATACTCTAAGGCATTTGTCTCAATCTAAGAAGACTATTGCAAATCCGCAAAGACAAGACTAGCATTGAATAGAGTATATGCTTCGACAGTGTAAATGGCTAATGTTGTTCCTTTGTCCATATGAATTTTGCCTTTGCACCTCTTTTTGTGGTTCAAAGGCCACGCAATGTGAGAGAACCCAAGCACAAACCTACAATAGAAATTATCTAATCCCAAGAAACTATGGAATTTTGTGAGTCTTTGGAATTGGCCACACCTTGAAGACCTGGATCTTCATTAGGTCCATGTGTACACCATCCTTGTTGATGATGTAGCCCAAGTATTGGATACTTTCCATGTAGAAGGAACACTTCTCTAGATTCACATAGAACTTTTGTTGGCACAAGGTGTGAAGGACAGGTTGAACAAGTTGCATGTGCTCCTCCCACGTCTTACTAAAGACAAGGATGTCGTCCAAGTAGACAACCATAAAAGAATCTATGAAGGGTCGTAGGACATCATTCCATTTCATCATCCTCATGAAATTTGTTGGTGTGTTGGGTCAACCAGAATGAAATAACCAACCATTCTACAAGTCCTTTAATTTGAAGGCAGTCTTCCAAATGTAAATTGGCTCAATGGGCACTTGGTGATAATGGGCACTTGGTGATACCTTGACTTCGTATCAATCTTGGGGAAAAAATTTAGCTCCCATGAGCTGGTTCAAGAGGTCATCAATCCATGGAAGCGGATACCAATTGTTGAAATCTTGTTCAAGGCCCGATAATCAATGCAAAGTCACCATGTTCCATCCTTTTTTTAGGGGAGTACGATTAGGCTCCCATAAGGTGAGGCACCTAGCCAGATGTGGCCCCTCTAAATCAGTTCCTAAATCTAACCCCTGATCTCATCATTCTCAAGCATTAAATGCCTATACAATAATCCATCTGCCAAAGGAGTTCTAGGGACAAAGTCAATTGGATGTTTCACCTAACAATGCAGAGATACACATGTCAAAGAGGGGAAGAGACATATTTGTATGTTGACAACATGTAGTCCATCTGCTTCTATTGTATTGTTCGGCCCACTATACTGGCACGTGTGGTTGTTGCAACCTTTTGATTCTCCTCATGGGCAAATGTCTTGGCCTAAATAATCACATGCTCACACTAATTCGCATTGATCAAGGCTACTAACTTCGCAGACGCCACCTCTAGTATCCAACAATGCTTATCACCCAGATTGATGATAACACTCATAGGCCTAGCCTTATAGACACCATGACGTGCCCACATGTAGGGTTGTTCAAGAAGCACATCGCCAACATCCAAGGGTAACATGTCAAAAACCACCTCATCCTTGAATAGCTTGATCGAATAGGGCAGGGCACACAATCGACTAATGTAGATGTCTCTACGTTGATTGACACATCAGACAATACAACTACAGGTGAGGTGATGTCAAATTTAGCCTCTTGACTACTTTAGTAGAGATCAAATTCTTCTGACTCCCAATGTCTACAATAAGTGCAAAGCCTTTCCATCCACCCACATCTGGCAGTGGAATAGGTGCTTCTCATCCACCTATGGTGGAGGTCTTTCCTATGCAATGGTGATAATATGGATCCATAACCACGATCTCCTTCCCTTCTTTCTCTATGCACACACAGAGCTATCGCGACAGATGTAGAGGGTTTTATTGTGTTTAGCTCCCGCAACTCTGCCAAAAGGGTTTTCTTATTGGCTCGACAATCTCTAGTGTTGTAGCACTTGCTCTTGTGGTTCTCACACCACATGCCAATGTCTTTCTGTGGCTTTTTCTTCCATGTTTGTTTCGTGTCATGCCTCTATTGTGCTGCATTGATTCCTTTCTACTTGGTGTAAACCTTCCCGTTCTTTGGATGTGACTTGACGCTACAAGAATATTCTCTTTCCATATGTTTGAATTTTTCCTCAATCTTGACTACATACCGATAAGCTTCTCCTAGTGCCCTGATGTTTGCAAACTCCATCTTTTCCTAGATGCAATATCACAAACCGCTACAATATTTGAAAATTCTATACTTCTCACTATCAAGTGTACAAACTTTTGTCGTCAAGGCATGAAAGTTTTTGTAGTCTTGCACTATTTGGTCCCAATCCTAATGCTATTGATGTTAGTCATCATAATTCTTTACTAGATAGTATTCTTCTCTAAATACCTTTTAAAAAATTGTCCATGTTTTGTTTGATGCTACCTTCATAAACAACTCATTGTCATCTTCATCTTGAAGACAATATGAATCCCACCATTTTTTTACTTGCAAGGAAGCTTTCAAGAGTGTGAATGATATCTTTCATTGTTAGAGAATTTATTCGTAGATAAATATGATTGCAGTTGGTCAAACCATTTATCCAATTCGTCAACATCGACTTTACCTTCAAACTAAGGAATGTCAAACTTTAATTTTACCTTGAAGATTGTCCACTCTCCAAAAGGTCGTCGATTTTTCCTTCAAACTGAGGAATGTCAAAATTTACTTGTACCTTGAAGAACGTGGAGTCACCAAAGGGTTTGTTTGAGGATGGTGTGGGTGCAACTTCAGGGACTACTCGTGAAAGAAAGTGAATTGTGCCATCTTCTCCCTCCTCTACCTCTTGAGAGCTTCATCAAGCAATTCTTTGAAAGTATCTCCCAATTCCTCTTCTACCATCTAAGATTGTTTCAACAGACAAAAAAGATAATCCAAAAGATCATGTGTCTCGAGACCGTGCTTCTTGGATTCTAACCTTGTTTGATGGAACATGCAAGAATTGAAAGAACCGCTTTGATACCATTGAGCTGAATTAAGTATGCAATTCAATGGACAACACACTAATTATGGAGATTTATGTGTTGTAGAAGTAACATTGAAATTGTAAAAATAATAGTATTTTTTTTGCAAATGAGAAAGCATACAAAGAGGTCAATCTCTGTAGGAAAAATGTATGCCTTGAACCTAATGTTACTTGTTCCATACTATCTATTTTATACCTATACAATGAAGAAACTAAAAAGTTGCTAAAAACAGTAAATGAAGCGTTTTGAATGGGAACCGAAGGGTCACCCACATGGAGATGTCATCTATCTGCCTTAGAAGTGAAAATGAACAGCCAAAAGAGGACAAATAGACAAATTTAGTTGATGACGTTATATTTTGTAGTGTCGCTTGTTGGGGTCATATCTCCTAGCCATTTGATCCAAATTCAAAACCGTAATATGCATTGGAAAGCTCATCAAGCGAACTAGTTTAGATGCCCTAAAATACATGGCTACAGAAACTATTTAAGGGCATCCAACTAAAGTTTAGGGTCCAAATTCTGAACCAAAGAGCCTTGAAAATGCAAAAAGTGCAAATGTGGAAAAAGCCAAAAAAATAGATTTTCAAAAATTATAGAATTCTGCTTTGAGCAATCGATTGGATCATAACGACAATCTAATATTTGTTATTTTTTCCTAATATTTTGTTTGTTTTAAAACTTAAAGCTACAAGTGTTTGCTACAATGGAAGCAAGCTCTAGCTCCGTGAGCCAAGGTGAAAATGCAATTTCCAAACTGACCCTTTTTGGCCACTTTGGAACCATGTCATGATGATAGTTCAGATTACAGGTAGAGGGTGTTATGTTTAGCATTGTGGCAAATGCCATATCCAATACAAGCGCTCATTAAGTCAAGTTAAAGCCCGTTTGAGTGCGATTGTCAAAGTTATGCAAGGACGCAACCCACCCATTTTCCTACCATCCCGAACGGCCAAAACGTTTCGGGGCCACAAGGACAAGCGAGACGTCCCCACACATTTTTTTTTTTCACAAATGTTGGGGGTATCCCCAAAACATCATTTTTTGTTTTAATTTTCTTTCAAATTTGTTTTCAAATTATTTGTTGTTTAAATATATATTTAAATTTAGTACAAATATCTTAAATATATTTATTTGAAAAAATGCCTACCTACTTAATTAAAACTCCATTATATTCTCCACAAATTTTTTGCTAGTTGGTGACAAATTGTCTCAATCTAGCTGCACCACTGCATCCAGCTCAAAAAAATATTTACGAGACTAAAAGAACAGTCTCCAAACTCCACCATATGCCCAAGATACCACAATTTTTTATCACCATCTCCAATCAAGAAGAAAAACTCCCATATGATACTTGTGAAATTTAAGATTGGCTATTTTTATTGACATTCCAACTTAGCATGGTATTGTTGATGTATTTGATATCTCTATCATTTACAATTTCAAATTAGTGATTAATCATAATTCACAATGCTTTTATTTAGTAATTTATTCATATTGTTTTAACTTTAAATTTATTATTTGAATTTTAGCTTTTTTAGTTTCTTTAAGTTAACTTTTGGTTTATTTGTATATTTTGAATATTTATATATTCTTTTAACAGCCATTCCCCCAACATTCCCAAAATTTGGCAGTGCCGAAAACCTTGTCCTAGTCGTCCAGGAGTCTTAGAAAAATATGGCGATAGTTGACACTTAAATCAAAACTTGCATCAAGCCAACCAAAGAGGTATTGTCAACATCAAAAAAAACGGATGTAAAAATTAGCAAAATGACATAGATAAAGAGGTTGAAAGATTCCAATCAAAGTCCCATCCTTTGTCAAGAAAGGATCCTAATCAATCAAGCCACATATAGGTCCATCTCCTACCCCAATCATGGCCACCACACATCCTTTTTGGCAACACCCTCTTTAGAAAAAGTAGATACTCCTCTTACCCATAAAAGAATAAAAGATGTGGGCCCGTAGGAAAGGGCTTTCAAAAAAAATCAAGGGATATTGTTGATGAGCTCATTGGGCAATGTATTTACATTGATAGGCTTCCATTTAGCCTCATTATGTCACCATACTAGTGGGAAAAGATGAAAGGAATCAATGAATCCCCTAAAGGATACAGAGTCCCTGGTCATGAAAAGGCACGCACCACATCATTGGTGAGGAAAAAAGATATGGATAATTCATTGCAGCAAGGTGCCCATTATTTTTTATGGATTGAAGATCACAAAAGTAGGCCCTTGATTAAAAATAGATTGCAGTGTGTGCTAAAGAGCATTGTTATTAAGGAAGTTGATTGTCTTGGGGGCGTCAAGAATATAGATTTCATCGTCAATGTCCTCATTGAATCAATTCAGTCAGTGACGCCTCAAAACGTTGTCCAAGTCATAACGAACAATGTTAACAATCGCGGAGCTAGATGGTTGTTGATTGAACAGAGATATGCGCATATATTTTGGAAAGTGTGATGTTCATTCACTCAACTTGAAGATACAAATGTTGGGTGGCCAAATCAAGTGGATTACACAAGTTTGTACCAAGGCCAATGAAATCCAAATGTTCATGACCAATTATCACATGTTGCAAGCCATCTCCGTATTGCTTTCAAAGTTGGAGTTGTTAATGGTGATTGAAATGATCTTTATTTTTAAAAAATTTCTTTAGTAATTTTATTTTTTAATTCAAATTTTATATTATCAACTTTGTAAAATTTTAAATTCTAAAAATAAAGTAGATGATCTTGTAACTCATAAAAATTTGAACATTTTAAAATTTTATATTATTATTCTATTGTAAGATTGATAATTATTATATTTGTTTTTAAATTTTTTTTTCATATTAGGTTGTTATAACTATATCTGCCTCGCAAAACAATCGTCTTGAGATGACTTGTTAAGGTGTGAGAGCCATCGTGCAGTATGGTTAGTGGCAACCTTTGGGTTGTGTTGAGGCAATTGAACACAAAGAGGACCCAAAGAGTGAAAGAGTTGATCTAAGATGATGATTGGTGGTCTCATATCAATTACTTGTTCAGATTTATTCAACGCATCATGAGTAAGATCGGAATTGTTGACATGAATCAGCCATGTTTAAGAAAAATTATAATGGCATCAACTCAATGATTGAAAAAATAAGGGGCATTATAGCAGAAAAAATGTAAGATCTTTCATAAATATTTTTCAAGCAAATAGAATAAAATCTTATTGACCAGCGAAACAAAATCACATTGCATCTCCTTGCCCTTACCTTAACTCCAATATTCAACAGCACTGAGATACTTGTTTTGCCTAGGAGGGTTCCACGATACAGGGATGTTAATGTTAACAACAGAAAAGGCAACATTGACAAGAATCTTTACCTCCTCCAGGTATAGAAGACACAATTGTGAGCAGGTTTAGGAAACTCAAAGCCTTGACAGGTCCAATGCCTTAGCACTCTTTAGTACGAGTTTGAAAACGACTCTCATACATGGCAGAATGGTGAACCCATGGCCAAGGATCCATGTACCCCAAGTCTCTTGCCATTAGAGTTTTATCACAAATATGTTTTTTAACTCTCTTTCTTTTCTTTTTTACTTTTCACTTTTATAGATTAATTTTTTAAAAATTCACTGAATCCGTCTCAATAGGTTGCAAGTTCCTCTTCAGCTGAGCAGATATAGAGTAAATACTCCTTTGTCCACTTAGTTAATCACAACCAACTGGCAGCCAAAAATGTAAAAAGCAGAGGAATTGGTCTATGTGCATTCCAACTTGCACCTCCGATCATACAAGCAACTCGATGACAAGGAAAGGGCAATGATGCTTTTGGATGTAAAACCACAGCATCTCAACATAGATGCTTCCATTGCCCATCTTTCATTGGTTGACATTGCTGAAGAGAGGCAAGAAACTTGTATGCAGGACCCGCATGGCACAGATAATGGCAATGGCACTGGCACTACAACAGCTTCTAGTTCTAATGAGCCAAACGATTATGTCAATGCTAGTCTGTCTTTTTAATAAGTAAAAACAAACTGATTTTATTTGGGACCCTCGCCAGGAAACCAAAGAGTGTCCCTATGGGACGAAGCCTAAACACACGGCCCACAAAAACTGTATACAGCAGAACAACCCATACCGATATACATGCTACAAAATGACAGCGTCTCCGGCAAAATGAATCTCAAATCGGAAATATAGCACAGAAGAAACTGTACAAGCTTAAACTTTTAAAAACTCGAGTTTTCAGTTTCTCCCTATCTTGGCAAGACAGAAAATGGCATTACACCACAATATCTAAAATGGACTTTGGGACTATTAATCTATGTGGGAAAATGGTGACTGAAAAAACAACAGGGCTTTGGGGGTTAGGTAAGGTTAACATAACTAGAAGTTATTACTGACCTGGAGAGCATGAGCAAGCCTGCCGTACTTTCGAAGTTCCTTTATGATGGGTTGTAGATCGAATTTCCTGAGCCTTTTTCCTTCTTCCACCCATCTCTGCAACTCTGGAATTACACTGCAACTTGGGTTCCCCCCCACACTACAAATACGTCTGAAAAGATGAGATGAGGTACCCAATGAAGACGAAGATGCAGATGCCATTAAATAATATATTAGCAAATGCGCTTATAGCACTCCCCCTCTGCCTTTGTCTGAATCTGAGAGCATTAATCTGCCATATTCTCATTACCAAACATTACATTGGCCTGCCATCTTCTCATTACCAAACATTACATTTTCATGGTAAGATGTTCTGCCCTAAATCTTTAACATTGCATTTTCATAGTAAGATATTCTGCCCTAAAATCTGTAACATTGCATTTGCGTTGATTTATATGGATTATTGGTTAAAACTAGGCGTTGCTCCGAAGGGGGAAGTTACGTCGGAGAAAATGTATATTTAATTTGTGGTTTTTTTTAATAAGTGTTTTCATTTAATTTATGGAGTATATTATTTTTTAAAGTGTACGATGGGGAAACTTTCTATTGTATAAGAATTAAATCTGTCAATTTTTTTTGGTTATTAAGGAATAATTATTAATCGATCATTTTTTTTTAATGAGTGGTTTTTCTATTACGACATTTACATTGTATCATGAGTGATGTTTCTTTATGTATTTATGTGGCATATACTTTTCAAAAGGTTTGGTACTTACTTCAATTGTAATAAAAGCAACAAGAGAAACTCCATAACCTCAATGTAAATCTAAAAATTGCCTTAAAGTCAAGGCATGTAAATGATATGGCTTCTCTGATATATGATATCATATGAAATACCCTATCGTTGCGCCTCATCATCACTACCTGACTCATTTTGAAATCTATCTCTATGTCAATATATCAATAACATAGATAGATATAAGTTATAATATAGACTTTGGAACCTCAATGTCTTGTTTCTACATCATTGGCATTGTAGCGTTGATTTGAGTTGCACATCATAGATGGAGCTTTCTCATAATCAAATCAGTGTCATGTTGTCCTCGTCAATGCTTCACGATAACAGACATTCAATCAAATAACTCGTCACCTTGCAAGTTGTGTACTCATTTCTGATGGATGAAAGTCATCTAGATCCAATAACTGTCTTAAATCTAGACAATCTTCTAAATTTTACACCCTATTTGATCATACTAGCATATGGCCAAAAAAGATAATCACAAACGGTCTAAATATTTACAACTTCAATCTTGATATTGATTGTATGTACCCATGCCCACTTCAAATATTTATCCAAATCCCAAAAATCCGAAATTCCAAATTGCTCTTGATTGCTTTTAATTTTTTCAATGTCATTATAACAAAAATAATTTCTCCATTGCAATCACCAAGACAAAATCCAATCCCCTGGACTTGGTCCGATTCCAACATGTTGGGCTCTTCAACCAGCGAATACAAATGTCTTCTAGGCAAAACTAAGACAATTACAATTTTGAAATAGAGATTGGACAAAGACGTCGTCTCTTTCTACAAAGAATGTAAGCCATCGTAGACTAAAGCATTACATGCAATTCAGATTTTGATCAGTCTACCCACAAAATTATTTTACAATAATTTATTTTAGCATCCAAGTACATCTTGCACGGCATAAAAATGGTGAAATATTTCAAGATGAATTGGGTTTCAAGTGAGGTTTAACAATCAATTTACACTCTCACTTTATAAATTATCTCTTACCAATATATATATATATATATATATATATATATATATTCTTGTATAGTTAATTAGAGAAGAGAGATGGGAGGCCATGATTTTAGAAAAACGAACGATGAACCATACATCTTTATACTGAGAATCATAATAACCCTGTATAAATAACTTAATGCCCAAATGCCATGCCATAAACATATTTAAGTTGTTTGCACAACCCCTATTAAATTTTTTTAGCTTAACATGTATTCCAATCTAAAGAAAAACAAGTGAATCTAAATAAATTATTATAAATTTAAAAACAAAACAAATAACTATAAAACTATATTAAAATAAATAAACCTTAAGAACTTAATTTAAAATACATAAAAACTAAACTATAAAAAAATTAACATATAACCCACCCACCCCCAAAAAAAAAATAATAATAATAATAATAATAATAATAATAATAATAATAATAATAATAATAATAATAATAATAATAATAAAAATAAATAAATAATAAAACTAAATTTAAATTTAAATATAACATATATTAAAAATAAACTCGAATGAGCTTCACCTAGAGGAGCTGCGCGCATGGGCGGAAATGGAGTCTGTTTGCCAAGCTAGGGCATCGCGCCCTAGCTTGTTTTTGTTCTAAAGAAGTCTGCGTTGAGGTGGAAGGGTGTGTGAGGAGAGGAGACGCAACAGCTGAAGGTTTTTTCTTTCAAAAACAAAGGGAATAAGGGGCAGAACATGGCCACGCAGGGGCAGACCCAAACTAAGTTAGCCATGAGTTACAGGGAGGCTGCAGGGAAGGGACGCCAAGGGGAGAATCAGAGAGCAGAGACCAATTTGGAAATCAATCAGTTTCCTGAAACTTTTGCCACCACCTCATTGGGAGGAATGAGAATTTCCAAGGTTAATGGTTGTTTAAAACACAGCCAGGAAAGACCAAAGCTTGTTATACCATTTGAATTGATTGCTGAGGATGTGGAGTACTTCTCCAATCATTCACTTTACTGTAAATTCCTGGGGCTGCGAGTTTCCCTTTCATTCTTGGAGAATTGGGCCAGACGGGTGTGGGAATCAGAGGGTGAGATGGAGGTTACACTGTTGGCCAATAATTTCTTCATGGTCACTTTTGTGTACCTGGCTGATAGGAACAGGGTATTTGAGGGAGGTCCATACTTCTATAATCAGACGGGGCTCTTTGTTAAGCCTTAGCATGCTGGATTTAATCCCACCGAGGAATTGCCAAATAAGGTTCATGTTTGGGTGCGGCTGCCCAGAATGCCGATTGAATGTTGCCGGGTGGATGTTCTCCAGATGATTGCTTCTTTGTTGGGAAAACCTGTGGGTTCTTCCACACAAACTCTAGGTAGGAAAATCATGACCTTCGCCAGGATTTGTGTTGAAATTGATTTAAGTAGGCCATTGCCGGATGCTCTTGAGCTTAGTGCAGGTCCATACTCATGGGTTCAGCAGCTGGACTATGAGACACTCCCGTTTAGATGCTGCTTATGTCACGAGTATGGACACCTAGTTAGGCGATGCCCAAAGGCAAAAGGGAAGGACCAGCAGACTTCGCCCCAAGCTCCACTGAGTCACGCTGCTGGTGTGGACAAGGGAAAGAAGATTGGACCTGGTGCTGGTAAGGATTTTGAAGGCTTTGTTCAGGTCAAATCGAGAGGACGAAATAGAGGGTTAAAGAGATCCTTTATGGATCGTACGAAGGAGGATTCGATTAATAGATTTGGGGTTTTGGGGGATTTGGGACAGCATGAGGAAAGTTTGGATTTGTTCAATGGGGGACCAGTAAGGGGTGGTTCTAGAGCTGTTGTGGACACGGCCATGGATAAGGATACACCCCCTGTGGCGGTGGACCTTCCAATGTTGTTGGAAGAACAAGATGGAGAGCAGCAGTTTATTGAATCGTAGACAAGTATGGATACAGAACTTGTAACCTTGACCCCTCAGTTACAAGTGGAGACGTCTGAGCTGGAGAAGAAAGGTAAGGTCAATTCTCACTTAGGAATTATGCAGAAGGAAGGGAAGAAACCAGCGCTGGAAAAAAAATAGTAAATTGGGGAGAAGAAAGGATACAGAAAGGATAAAGATGATTGGGGAAAATCTGGTTGAGTCAGGTGCTGTCAAGACCTTGGACTCCCATTTCTTGCCTCCTTCAAAATGATTTTTATTTCTTGGAATGTGAGGAGCTTGAACAACGGCCCTAGACAAAAAGTTGTTCGGGAATTGATTAAGGTTTAGTGTCTAGATGTTCTCTTTTTGCAAGAAACTAAGGTGTCAGTGGACTTCATGATGAGCCTGGCCCCTTGGCTTTGGAAACAAGGATCCTGTCAATGCGTTGGGGCACATGGTACAATGGGTGGCGTGACTTGTCTTTGGAATCCGTGCAAGGTCCAGCCGGTGTCATGGATAGCATTCAGATCCTCTCTTTCTTTCGTTACTCTATGCAGTGAATCAGGAGAGTACATTCTCCTGACCAATGTCTACGCGCCCACTGACTTTCAAGGTAAGCAGCAGGTTTGGAACAATATCCACTTAGTCAGAAGGAGCTTTCCTTTTTTGCCTTGGATCATGGCATGTGATTTTAATGCTATAATGGACCTTTCTAAAAAAACAGGAGGCAATACAAGATTGGAACCATCAACCTATTTGCTTCGAGACAAGGTTTTGGAGCACAACCTGGTGGATATCAAGCCCTGCAATGGGCGATACACCTGGAATAATAGGAGGGTGGGGGACCAATGTATTGCGAAGCGTATTGACAGATTCCTGACTTCTTGCTATTGGATGGGCGGCTCTTGGTCATTGAACTTTGAAATCCTGGATTAGAGATGCTTCGACCATTGGCCAATTAGACTTCACATTTCCTCTTACTTTTCGCAGAGGAAACCGACCTTCAAGTTTCAACTGATGTGGCTCGGAGATCAGTCTTTATATGATTGGGTGGCTAATTGGTGGAGGATGGGGAGACCGGTGACGAGGACAGCAATGTACACTTTTGCTAAGCTCTTACAATATGTGAAATATTAGCTGAAAAAGTGGAATGTTTTGAGCTTTGAAAATATTTTTTGGGAGAAGAAAGAAGTGCAGGGAGAGTTAAATTTGATTACCAAATTAATTAGGGAGGAGGGGTTGTTGGAATCCTTGCTTAATGATGAAGTAAGGGCTGTCAGGAGGGTGGAAGAATGGGAGCTAAGGGAAGAGGTCTTTTGGAAACAGAAGGCTCATATTGAGTGGCTGCAGGAGGGAGACAGAAACACGACCTTCTTTTTCAACTCGATCAAAGCCAGACAGCATGGCAATAAGATTTTGACTTTGGTATCGGGTAACGGGGTGACTATTTCATCCACAAGAGCCATGTGTGATGAAGTTGTTCGGCATTTTGCTTCCATGTTTCGTGAAGATCGTTCGGGGAGCACTGTTGCTGAAGAGCAGATTTTATCTTGTATTCCCAGCCTGGTTTTTGGGGAAATGATGGATCAGTTGATGCACCCTATCACCCTGGAGGAGCTCAAAAAGGTGGTCTTCATGATGAAAAATGGTAAGGCTCCAGGCCCAGATGGTTTTTCAATTGAATTTTTTCAGGAGTTCTGGGAAATCATCAAATTTGATCTATTGGTTGTGGCTCAAGAGTCGCAAATAAGTAAACAAATGCTTCGTGCCTTGAACTTGACCTTTTTGGCACTTATTCCTAAGAGGGAAGGTGCTGATAATCTTGGTCAATTCAGGCCAATTTCTCTCTGCAATGTTGTTTATAAGATTATCTCTAAGCTAATTGCGGAAAGATTGAAAAAGTGGCTGGGGGCACTGATCTCTGAGGAGCAAAGCAGATTTGTGGAGGGGCGTCAGATTCTTGACAAAATTGTTGTAGCTACTGAGGCTATTCATTCCATGTCCCACTCCAAAGAGAAGGCGATGTTTATGAAGCTGGATATGTCCAAGGCTTATGATAGGGTCCGGTGGTCCTTTCTTCAGAAGGTTTTGGCGGCCTTTGGCTTCGGAGAGGAGTCGATCAGATGGGTCATGAGTTGTGTGAATTCGGTCTCTTTTTCAATTTTGGTTAATGGGGAGCATTCTCAGCTCTTTGGCGCTTCGCGGGGGCTGCGGCAAGGGGATCCATTATCTCCTTATTTGTTCCTTCTTTTGGCTAAAGGTCTTGGGAGGTTGATTAAAAGTAGGATTGGAGAAGGGTTTATTCAGGGATGGAGGTGGGGTGGCAACCTTTCGGCTCTTTCTCACCTCCAATTTGTGGATGATGTGGCTTTGATGGGCATGGCTAACATGAGGGAGGCAACCAACTTTCGTTGTAGTCTGGATGCCTACTTGGCTGCCACGAGGCAAGTGATTAACGAAGAGAAATCTTCGATTTATTTTTTCAACACTCCACCACCTATTCAGAGAAGGGTGGCTGCCACTCTTCATTTTCAAATTGGTAGACTTCCAGTTCTTTATCTGGGCATCCTAATTTCCGTGGGGCGTCAGTCTAAGGACTCGTGGCAAGGAATACTTGACAACTTCAGGGCCAAAGTGAACCATTGGACCAACCAATGGCTGTCCTTTGCGGGGCGTGTCCAATTGATTCAGTCGGTGGTGCAGGCACTACCCATCTACAGGTGGCGCCGGTGGGCTTTGTTCAGGATCTGGACTCCTTGGCAAAACAGTTCTTATGGTCCGGTAACTTATCCTCCACGAAATGGAGCCTGATTAGTTGGGAGATTGTTTGCAGTCCTAAGAGACTGGGTGGTTTGGGGTTGAGACAATCTTTTTTGGCTGGTACGGCCTTGGCGACCAAGTTATATTGGAGGTGGTGTGTTGAACAGGATAGCATTTGGGCTAGGATTGTGACTTTTAAGTACTGTGTTGGGATTTCGGTGAGTGATATCCCCAGATTCAGCTTGATGGGTAGTGGATCGATTATCTAGAGTACTCTCAAGAAAGGCGCTATGCTGATTAAGAGAGGCCTGTTCTGGATATGTAAAGAAGGAAATGAAGCTCAGTTCTGGTATGATTCGTGGGATAGTTTTCCCCCTGGTGGTTCAGTACCCACATCTTGAGGGACTGGCTCGGTGCTTTATTGAGGCTGGTTGGGTCACAGTGAGCGACTACAAATCCCTCCTGGAGCAGGGTCATTTGACGGTGGCGAGCTGGAAAGAGAAGGAAGATTGGTCGATTATGGATATGGGAGAGGAGTGCGCTGAGCTTCAGGAGATCTTGGCTGGCCGATTTTGTTGTGCTCTTAGGGGAAGAGACTTGATGGCTTGGTCGCCTCACCCCAAAGGGAAATACACAGTTGCTGTTGGATACCAGGAGATGATTGCGCAGAGATGGGGCGATGGAGGGGAAGTGCCATGGTGGAAAAAAGTGTGGAACAACATTTCTTGGCCGAAGTGTAAGTTTTTTATTTGGACCTTGACTTGGAATCGTTGCTTAACATGGGAAAATTTAAGAAGACGGGGGTTTGTTGGCCCTTCTTGGTGCGTTTTATGTCAGGGAGCGGAGGAGGACTCTTCCCACCTATTTTTCAGCTACCCCTTCACTCTTTGACTATGGCATGCCTGGTGGGATGCCTGGAGATGTCAATGCTTGCATGTCTCTACCTTAGTCGAGTTCTAGGATAGATTGGGCAGGCCTCCTCATGTGGCGCCTTTTCTTTAGGAGGCGTGGTATGCTGGTCCCACGTTTTTATTGTGGCAGGTTTGGTTGGAGCGAAACCGTAGGATTTTCTCTGGGGAAAGGTTGGCGATCCACCAGGTGTGGATAAAGACAATTGATATGATTCAGGAAACTGTGGAAGCTAAGAGCGAGATCGCTCTTCCTCTGGCGCAGGGAGATGATGATGTGGTGAAAAGGCTTGGCATTCTGGCTATTTCTCCGGCTGCTGCTAGTGTTAGGCGTGGTCAAGGGAGGAAGGAAAAAATCCAGAGGACTGGGAGATGGTCCCCTCCCCCCGAAGGTTATTTGAAACTCAACACGGATGGTTCGGCCAGAGGTTGTCCTGGCCCGGCTGGGATTGGAGGGATCACTCGGGTGCTGTGGTGTTTATTTTATCTGCCCACATGGGAGACCAAACGGTGAATATGATGGAGGGAGTTGCTATTTTGCATACTCTAAGGAGGGCGTATGAGCTTGGCTGGTGGAAGGTTAAGTGCGAAGCAGATTCGCAAATTTTGATAAATTTGATCTGAGAGAGGAAATTTGATGATGTTAGTTGGCATCTTTCTTTGGTGGTGCAGCAGATTCTTCAAATTTGTATGCTTATGGATTATGTTTCCTTTTCTCACATTCCGAGGGAGTGGAATGGAGCGGTGGACGTTTTGGCCAAGTGGGCTTCGGCGAATATTGGTGGACGTATGGTGGATGATAGGGCGTTGTTGCTGGATGAGGTGAGTAGGGACCTTGATAGAATTCTCAGGCAGGATGGTGATGTTGTGGTTTAGTGTCGGCGCCTAGTGCCGTTTTCTTTGTTTTTCGTGGGTTCCCTGGGCTTTGGCCCATTGTAATTTTTATTTCTGGTTTTTAATAAAGTTTTTACCCCTTTTCATTAAAAAAAATAAAATAAACTAAACATAAATTATAAAAACTAAAAACGTAAACCTGAAAAATATATTATAAAACCTAATACCTACAAAACTAACCCTAAAAAAAACCTAAAACCACGTATCAAAAAACAAAACCACGGGATCCTTTTAAACCATGGATTTTAGCAAAATAAAGTTAATAAGACCAAATATCAAGAAGTTTAAACAAAATCTAAAACTACTAAACAATAAATAGAAAAATCACGATTTTTTTTTTCAAAATTTAGCATGCTTTCATAGAGAGCGTTCACATGAAATCACTAAATTATATAGAATGTCGACCTCTCAGTGCATATTTTGAAAATAAACATATAGTAGATTACAATGATGAGTGAGTGTACATCTAAATCAATGAGCTCCTTTGGCTAAGCAGTGACGATTAAGGGGCATCTACACCGTCAAAATCACCTAAGGCACGATCCTGGCCTTAATCGCTCGACTCTTTGTATTGGGTACCTAAATGGATTTGTACCCTGGTGGATGGATATAAGCAACCATCATCTTCACCAATCGGACTACAACCTTTTTGGTACAAATTCTTTTTAGAAAATTGTGGTTGTGCAAAATAGTGTTGGCGATGGTTTTGTCGTTGAATGGAGTTAGAGAAGCCACAACTAAGGGGTGAAGAGAGGAGTCTACACTGAGGAGCTTAAATGGAAACAACTATTAAAAATCGTTGAGCATCTCATAAAATAGCGAGAATGTATACAACTGACAACATGCATATCTATATTGCTATGACACTTAATTTTGTCTTGGCACAAACTTTGTACGCAATGATTAGACGTTTTATTTATAGAATTAATTCCCTTCACTGAGGATTTTGCACAAGTGACGAAGTCAACTACAATCCAACATTTAAATAAATCTTTCCTTAAAAACAACCCATTGCTCAAAACCGAAATTCTAGCTCAAAATCGACTTGTCAAAACCAGATTTGCATCTTTAAAACCATGAGGTGAATCTATGCCCTCCACCTCTCAATGGAAACACCCTCGATGTAATTAACTCTTATTGGTGTATTTGTGATTTTCAATGGGCATCCATTTTTACTTCATACTCACACTTTTCTCCTTATATTTCAAGTCAAAGTGCACCCATCTCTTTTGTCATATTTTTTTGACTTTTAGTTGATTGAAGTTAATTTGTGTATTAATAAGCTTTTAATATAGGTTTTTAAATAAATATATAGGTATTATAGTTTATTTGACAAAAAAATGACATTAAGTATTCACTAGTATCTACTTGACATTCACAGAGAAATCATAAGTATATGTGAAAGATCAGACAATCATCAGAGAATTTATCGTTGACTAAAGCTATCATTTTTTCAAGGAGCATTTATTCCACATGAACTAGGATTCCACCTATGTCATGCAATTTACATTTCTAAAGTTATTTCCTTCATGCAATGTACTATTTTTTATGTCACAATTCCCAACCTTTAGGGGGTTGGCAAACAACAACATAGTTCATGTTATTCATCAGTCCTAACGCAAACCCTTAAAGTCACTTTATTTTCTAAAAAGTCTTTAGGAATCACAAGAAAATTAGAGTGGTTATAGGTTAAGGAAGAAATATGTTATTGAAGGGACACAAGAGTCGTAATGCACATATAGAAGTGAGGAAATAGTAAATTGAAAGCATAGAAACCCATTCGTCAATTCATATTAGAGCTTCATGTCACATGAAAGAATCAACCCCAATGCTCCTAACACCTATTTAAGGTTCCCCTAGCACTCCCAACACCAAATCTAGATTAGATCCATATTTACAGGGAGGTTGTTGACAATACTAGATGCATGTTTTGAGGTTTAGATTCAAACGATAGTTATGTAACATTAATTTATTTAAAGTGCACCTCTAAACCCTATCAATTTGCCCTCCTAATTGATTTAGAAATATTAATTGTATTTACATATTTGTGACACATAATTGAATGTAATTTATTTTTTACATTACTTTTTGGTGAACCTACATTGTCTTACACCTCTTAGAGTTAGACTCATCTTGTTTATGTTAACTCTCAATCTCAATTTTCAGAGTGTCAATTTTATTGTATGTTCCTAGATCTAAAACCCTGACTTCATTTTGCCAAAGTTGCTTGATCCCAAGCCCTAGTTTAATCCTTATTTCTAGATAATTGTTACAACCTTAGTATCCTTGTATGGTGTGTATTTTCATGTTTGACTCCAATTTATAATTGATAAGATATTAGATTCCAACTAAAAGAAGTGTTAGGCTTAATCAAGAGGTAATAAATCTCATTGAAATTCCTTTAGTTAATAATTGGGTAAGTTTGAATAAAAAATGGAATCTGGAAATATTCCTCGTGTTACAAAAATCAAGATTTTTTTAGCTAAAGATGTGAATAGTGTGTCAGTGTCTTATTTAAATACCAATAATGATGCGAATGTTAATAAATGTTCAAATATTGATGCCCAAATGAAAATGAAGACACAAATTACAATCAAGAAGCTTATTTAAAACCTCAAGATATGGCTAGAGTCTCTGATGTTCCTTGTGAGGTTGATAATGGGTTTGTGAGTGCTAAAAATAATACTAATATTGATAGCATTGTTTACTAAACCAATACCAATTCATGAGATTCACATGCCACTCAATTTCAAAAATACCTCTTGAAAATAATTTCAAGTTATGCCTTACAGTGTGGTCATTTTTGAAAACTCTTCTAACCTTATTGGTGTTCAAAAATTTCTTGCTTCAAATATTCCTTCTATTTCCAAGCATGTTAATGCTTCTAATGTGATTCATGTTTCTCAATATGTTATTGCTTCTACATTTCCTTTTATTCTCAACAAGTTGTTAGTTCTTAACATTCTTTTTATTCCTTAATATGCTCACATTTATCATGTTCCTCAAACTCCTTTGATTAATAGTATTCCTTCCAATTTTCAATATCATCTTGCTTATAACATTCCACCATATTCTCCACTTGTTGCTAATACCCAAATTTTTAAAATTTCTTCTTGTGTGACCTATGTTATTTCTTCTTTGAATCTTGAAATGACTAATATATTGCATACCCTTCGTGACATGCAAAATCAAATTAAAATCCTTTCCCAACAATCTCAAAGATCAAATAAAAGGGTTACTTATAATGATATTATTTAAACCCTTTCACATATGAAGTTCTCACACACCTTTTTCCAATATGTTTTATAGCCCTGATATTTTAAATTTTCAATGGAAAATAAGATCCGTCAAATCACATGAGAGTCTTTTATGCATGTTGTTTATATTTTGCTCGTAATGATCATTTATTAACTAAATTATTTTCCTAACACTAGTAGATTTTGATGAAATTGCATTAGGGAAATTGCCACTTTTATGAATTTTTTTTGTAATCCTTAACCCAAATTGTATTGACATGTTTAGTCGACATAATGTGCATCAATGTTTGGGTCAATCCACTAAAATGGGGGGAAATTCACCAAATTCAAAGGGTTGTTTGTCATTTATACAATTTGGCGTCATTATTTATGTCAGCTACTATGAATTTATGGAATTTGAATTTTGTTAAGAACCTCAAATATAATACAAATAATACATAAAATTATATGTAAGAAAATATAGATTGCACAACACAAGATATGCATGGGATAAATGCCCAAATATGAATTATATTTATAAATAGCCTAAAGGTATGAAAACATCATACAATATTTCTTACAAGAAAGGAATCACTTCACTGTTACAGGGCTTTTTGAGGAAAAACCTTCCTTATTAGAGCAAACACTCCAATTAAAATATTTTTCCTTAATTGTCTTACATGATTATATGCCCTTCCGTATATAGACCATCTTATAATAATAGATGGGTATGTCACTAATCTCAATGTACGTCGACTCATTGCCCAATATATTAAATAATATAAGTTATCCATATGAATCCATATAATATGACCACTAAGAGGGTGTGTGCCACATGTAAGCATGTCCACCTACCAATATACATCATAATATCATTTCTCTATATACATTACATTCCACCCTGCTCAACATGTTTCACCCTCAAAACAAGAAAGGACTACATATCATGTGGCAAAATATAAACCCGTATACATTACATTAAATTATATTTTTCTCAAATCTCGAGGACTAAATGGAGGTCCATCCATGCAACCACTTATTCTTCCTTTGCTTGGAAAACACGTTTTCCTCAAAGTTAGAGGACCAAATGGAGGCTCGTCTACATATTCTCTTCTTCTATTACTTCTTCTTCCTTTGCTTGGATATGATCATGTATAATAACATTGTGATGAACATAATAAACTCAGTCACTCTAATATTACGTTCATTCTCAAAGGTAGGATATAGATCTATGTATATATCAACCAATAAAATAGCATCAACTGTAAACATGCGATCAAAAGTGTCAAATGGAGAGAATAACACTTGTGGAAAATCATTGACAACAATTGGAAGAACCTCTTTGGATAACTTTGAATTATTCGAGGTAAAAAAGGAATGAATTGTTTGTCTTATGTATAGAGGACTCTTTGAAGAGAAGACAAAATAAATCACTCTCATCCGAATGAAATAAATACTCATACCATTCTCTACAGTTATCCTCCAAATCGATCCATGCATGTCTATTTCCTTTCCATATTATTTATCCATGTGTAAATGAAGATAAATTTCCTCATACCATTCTCTGCAGTTGTCCTCCAAATCCATCCAGGCATCTATTTCCTTTCTATATTCTACTTTTATATGTGAATGAAGAGAAGTTATATTAAAAACATCTTTTGATTTGTGCCAAAAATGATTAATGCCCTCGAGTTCCTTATTCAATTGATCTTATGAATGCTAAAAGTCAAAGCTAAATTAGAAACCAAGAAACAAATTCAAATTCCTACTTTAAGCTTCACACAAACCTTAATTCAAGCAATGAAAAAGAAACATGCAGGAAACTTTAACTTTGTTTACCAAATGACGACTTCTCCTTCATTTGATAGATGTGCTCATGATCTTTGGATTGTGGTTGCTCAAAATAACTTATATGCAAGAATTCCAAGTGCATTTTGATAACATGATGCTTGATTTTGATTGATTATTTGATGACAAGATTGTCTGGATTTTTCCTCTCAGCATGATTATTCAAATGAAAGAGGGAAGATCAATCTTTAAAATTTTGGAGGGAAAAATTGATAGATAGGATAAGTCCAGATTTATTTGATATATATTGATTTTAGATGGTGGAGATTGGGTCTATTGGTCAAATACATTCAATGAGAAGGTTGAGGGAGTTATGGGACTAATGAGATGATTAATGAGAGGTTTGAATGTCTTAAATGGGTTTGTTAGAGGGTTGAATGTCTTAAATAGGTTTGTTTGAATATTTGAATGTCTTAAGTGATTTTGTTAAGGAATTGAATGTCGTGAATGAGTTTGTTTGAATGTGTTTGAAAGTCTTAAAGAGGTTTGAATAAGTTTTTTAATGATTAACGAGGTTAAATGGATTAAATGAAGTGCTTGACTAATTTTTTTATTAGTTATTTATTTATTTAGAATTATGTGTGCATGGATTAATTAATGATTAATTAACTAAATACTATTGATTAATTATTTATTCAATCAAAATGTAATGCTGGTGGGACTATATGAGGGGTCATGTCATAATCTCAATTTTTTAACAATAAAGGGGTTAGTTAGGATAAATGATGAATGTCGAATGTTGACTATAACAGATTAGTGATGACACAAAAGTGGTAGAATCAAGATGTATATTGTTTCCCCTCTTTGAAGGGCATTATAATTAGACTAAATAGACGCTTTTAAAATAATGTAGAAAAAGAGAAAATAGGTACAAAAAAGGTGCCTTAAGTGGCATGATTGATTCGTTGATTAGGTAGAGGTGCCCTCGAGAGGGTGTGCAAGGACAAAAGACACATGGGCTCTTGAAACGAAAATAAGGGGTATAATGGATGAAGTGAAGGGGTTGTGTCAGGTAAATTGGGGGATAAGGGGTGAATAAATAAGAGGTAGGGTGTGAAATCCCTGTCATATTCACTATTACCACCTAAGAATTTGACCTTTGAACCTGCAATAGGCCCTAACCAAACATGAACTGTATTCCTCCCAACAAGCATTGCGGTCATCATGTGAGGGAGTGTCGATGTCTGGAGGGAGGTGGGAGACTGGTAAATTTTTATTTTATTTTGTTAAGTTCAAATTTTTAGGGTAATTAATGTTGAAAACATGAGGGAAATGTAAATGTTATAAATGATTTTTTCTTTGTGGCATTTGTACACACCTTAGCAGTGTTTGTGCACCCATAAATGACATTTACATCATGATAATGACATTTACAAAAATGTTGTAGTAGTTTCAAATGAGTGGCATTTACGTAAAATTTGTGTCATTTATGCTTTATTAAATGACATTTACTTTGTGAGGAACAAGGTTTGTGCATGAATGACATTTGTGCATGTTTTCTAAAAATTTTGATGATTTTACTTTGAATTTTTGTGAGAAATTGAACTAAGTGTGCTTCACCATGGTATTTCTAGGAGTAACTACCAGTCATCATTGTACATGTGAGGAGATTAGTAGTGTTCAGATTGTTATGAGAATTTACACCATGAGTATGGATTATTGGACATGGTGGGGTTATATTAAATAGCTTTTATGCTAGAGATATTAGTCGATAGGGATCTAGTGACGACACTTGTAAAGAGGTGGCACTCAGAGATGAGTATATTTCATCTCTCGATTGGGGAGATGATGGCCACTTTAGAGGATGTGTGGAGGATTTTGTGCATCCTAATAGGAAGGGCCATAGTTTACAAGAGAGACATGATGTGACAATCATCAATGAGGATATTATCTGATCATAGTAGCATCATAATGGTGGGAATAGGGTGTATTTATATAGGTGTTTAGATGGAGCACAAATAGATCAACTACCCTTAGTTTTTATGGATTTTATCAATGGCGTATTGTTGCCTAACAAGTATGGGAGATTATTTATGATTGGATTATCAGATGTGGTGGGGGATATGTTGGAGTATGAAACAAAGTTTGCTTGGGGAACATGCATGCTAGCATAGTTGTACAGGGACTTACACACGGTGGCATACTAGAATGGGAATAATATTGGAGCTTCTACACTACTACATGTATGGGCATGCGAGCACATAGCTTGAGAACATCCAATAGGAAAATGATGAGAGAAGAGCTATTAGGATCCCTTTGCTTATGGATGGTACATTGTAGTGGGTAGCCACATACGACATATGGGGGTTTTAAGGTACTAAAAACATGTTATAGATGACCTAAGGCCTAGGAACATTACATGGAGGCCATACAAGGAGGCAAATCCAATATGGGTGGATGATTGGATGTATTTCGACTATGTGATGATTGTATGCCATATTCTTGGGCGACGAGAATATATCATTGAGAGATATAAGCCTGATATAATTATATAGTAATTTGGAGTATAGAAGGATATTCTAGTAGGACCTCACATTTTTGCACGTACACATAGGGAATAATGACATTATGGGCCTTTAGTGGACCTGAGAGCATTGGTCGCTAGCTAGGCATCTTTACAGCATGTGTAATTTAATGTGCAATGGAGTATTATAGATGCAATGATTATAGATGACTATAGAGCATTGTGAGAGCAAACTCGGTTGATGAGGTTGATTGTTCCAAACCAGAGGTAAAGGACTCTACAAAAGCATATACATGGGATATTGAGGGTGTAGCCTCAGAGAGTGCAGTAGAGGATGAGAGGACAGATAGCCAGGTTAAATGGTAATGAGGCCATAGTCGAAGGAGATGGAGGAGGATATATAGGTGTCAAAGGAGATAAAGGTGATGGAGGTGGAGATGGAAGAGATGGAGGTAGGGATGGTTCTCTAGTATCACCAGTGGTGATAATTATAGGGGGCCATGGAGCAAGGCCATCATAGTCAAGGCCAAAGGAAGATGAGGGCCTTAACAATACTCTGCAGTGCAAGATAGCCATACATGATTCCAAGATATTAGGTTTGAGGAGTGATGGAGGGTAGTTAGATGGTAATCACCAGCACACGTAGCATTTTATGATGTTGAAATCACAGAATTGACTATTGAGGTGACATGAATGACAACATAGCTAGAGAGGATGAGAGGAGAGATGGGGCATAAGCAAGGAGATGTTTAGAGACTACGAAGTGAGTAATATGTAGATCACTCAGCACTAACACAATGCCTAGGAAAAATATTGTTTTATGTGATGAGTGCAATGAGAGAGGCAACATATAACAATAATTATATGAAGCTATAGTACTTGCTGACTAAATACTGATATCATATGTAGATTGGTCAAGTCAATGGAGAGGGAAATCCTTAACATGGGAATATCCTTCAACACACTCGATAAAAGGCTCCCCCTAGGAAGAGTCCTGAGGGAATCCACACGCTGAGAATCACAATGATAATTGATAGTTTTGACTAGGAGTTTTGATGTATATGATGAGATGGATGTTATACATATATATGTACATTTTTATTGATATATAATGATTCTTTTTGGGATCTTGTATATGTCATGTGTTGACATTTATTTATATTTCATAGATGTTCATGGATGTTGTGATGGTTAGCTATCACTTCTACTATGTTGACTATGACACACACTTAGTCATTGTGATTGATGTTTAGTTAGGATGAATGTTAATTGTGAATAGTTAGAATGAGTGATTTGTTTATAGCGGTATGATTAGGAATGAACATCAATGTAGATAATGTGATGATGTAGACGTGTATGAATGAATTGTTGTTAATCTTACATAGATTTCTAAATGCTTTGAGCAACTTGATTTTTGATAAAGCATACGATAAGATGCATCATGATATGGAAAACCATGATGACACTATTGTAATACGCATATAAAATGATAAAATACAAGTAATAAATTATAAAACGCTTAACAAAAAATAGACAATGAATAAGAACACATACACATAATGAACAAACTATTTTTTTGTTATCTTTTAATCAAGTTAGAAACATTGTGTGTTAAGGAGCAATGATAATAATATTGATGGTTTTGTTTTGCCCTAAGCAAAAATATATGTGAGGGGTAGATTGGGAATGATATATCCTAATAAAGGCTATAATTATTTGTTTAAGGTCGAAGAAAGGTTTGAACTAGACTAAGGACAAGACAAAATGGTTTTTTTTAGGGTTTTAGCTTATTTTAAATGTTTTCATATTTTCAAGATTTTCTAATGTTTTTGGGTTTTTAACGAAGCTACGAACAAGGGATAAAACTAGTTCTAGTAGTAGGAATGGAGGTGACATTTTATGGAATGCTATAGGGATGAAGGATGGATTTCAAAGGATTACGTCAAATAGGAGTCATATGTTCAATCTTTGTTGTACCTTACTGATATGTGTTGCAATGCTTTCTATAAAAGTGTGGAAGTACCAAGATTTTGCCAAAAACATGTTTCAATACCTCTTTCACATCCTTGTCAAGGTCAAAATAAGGAAAGGGATGGTCATGATAGCAAGGATGGGATGACTCAATTAAAGGGATGGTTAAGGATGGCTTAGGCTTAGGGATAGATATGGATGGAGAAATGGGTTTGCCCCCAAGTATAGGAGCACTTGTAGACAATGGATATTGTGCATGATGCCAGAAACTAGTTTCCATCATGGTACTTGCCCAAGGCACCATAACAAATGGTTTTCACCTTTGAACAAATTCTCTCTCTCTCTCTCTCTCTCTCTCTCTCTCTCTCTCTCTCTCTCTCTCTCTCTCTCTCTCTCTCTCTCTCTCTCTCTCTCTCTCTCTCTCTCTCTCTCTCTCTCTCTCTCTCTCTCTCTCTCTCTCTCTCTCTCTTTTTTTTTTTGAAATTTTGAATTCTTTTGTATTTGTGAAATTGTAACAGCATTAAAGCCTTTAAACGTGGAAGTGCTTGAGATGCATAATGTTCATAAGTTCATCAAGCTCTTCTCCATCTTATGTAGCTAGATTATATGCTCTTGATCCATATTTAACAATGACAACATAGGGACCTAGCCATTGAGGCTCATAGTTGCCCTTATTTTCACATTCTTGATTGGTATTCTTTTGTTTTTCTTTTAAAATAAGGTCTCAAATCTCAAATTATCTAGCTTTGATTTTTTTTTTTGTAGTTGCGATGTAACATATTCAGATATGCTTGCAAATGATCAAGCAAATGGAGTCATTTCCCATCCAAAAACTCTAACTCATGCAATTGTGTAATTAGGTATTCCTCGTCATCAACTAGATTTGCAAGGAAATATGCAAGGAGGGTAACTCAATCTCGATTGGTAGGATGGCTTTGGTTCCAATGATGAGTGAGTAAGGGGTTGCTCTTGTGGATGTGCATATGCTAGTACGGTAAGTCCACAAGGCAGGGTAAAGTTGAAGATGACATTTTTAACCAACATCATTAACATAATCTTTTTAATGATATTTTTGTTGGATGCCTCTACTCGGCCATTACCTTTAGGGTAATAGCGCATGGACCACTTATGCTTTATATGAAATTAGGTACAAAGCGATTTCACATACTTGTTTTTTAAAGACTTACCATTATCAGAGAGGATGGTAGAGGGGATTCAACTAGATTTGTAAGGAAATATGCGAGGGTAACTCAATCTCGATTGGCAGGATGGCTTTGGTTCCAAAGATGAGCGAGTAAGGGGTTGCTCTTGTGGATGTGCATATGCTAGTACGGTAAGTCCACAAGGCAGGGTAAAGTTGAAGATGACAATTTTAACCAACATCATTAACATAATATTTTTAATGATATTTTTGTTGGATGCCTCTACTTGGCCATTACCTTTAGGGTAATAGGGCATGGACCACTTATGCTTTGTATGAAATTAGGTACAAAGCGATTTCACATACTTGTTTTTTAAAGACTTACCATTATCAGAGAGGATGGTAGAGGGGATTCAACTAGATTTGCAAGGAAATATGCAAGGAGGGTAACTCAATCTCGATTGGCAGGATGGCTTTGGTTCCAAAGATGAGTGAGGAAGGGGTTGCTCTTGTGGATGTGCATATGCTAGTACGGTAAGTCCACAAGGCAAGGTAAAGTTGAAGATGACAATTTTAACCAACATCATTAACATAATCTTTTTAATGATATTTTTGTTGGATGCCTCTACTTGGCCATTACCTTTAGGGTAATAGGGCATGGACCACTTATGATTTATATGAAATTAGGTACAAAGCGATTTCACATACTTGTTTTTTAAAGACTTACCATTATCGAAGAGGATGATAGAGGGGATTCAACTAGATTTGCAAGGAAATATGCAAGGAGGGTAACTCAATCTCGATTGGCAGGATGGCTTTGGTTCTAAAGATGAGTAAGGGGTTGCTCTTGTGGATGTGCATATGCTAGTACGGTAAGTCCACAAGGCAGGGTAAAGTTGAAGATGACAATTTTAACCAACATCATTAACATAATCTTTTTAATGATATTTTTTTTGGATGCCTCTACTTGGCCATTACCTTTAGGGTAATAGGGCATGGACCACTTATGCTTTATATGAAATTAGGTACAAAGCAATTTCACATAATTGTTTTTTAAAGACTTACCATTATTGGAGAGGATGGTAGAGGGGATTCAACTAGATTTGCAAGGAAATATGCAAGGAGGGTAACTCAATCTCGATTGGCAGGATGGCTTTGGTTCCAAAGATGAGTGAGTAAGGGGTTGCTCTTGTGGATGTGCATATGCTAGTATGGTAAGTCCACAAGGCAGGGTAAAGTTGAAGATGACAATTTTAACCAACATCATTAACATAATCTTTTTAATGATATTTTTGTTGAATGCCTCTACTTGGACATTACCTTTAGGGTAATAGGGCATGGACCACTTATGCTTTATATGAAATTAGGTACAAAGTGATTTCACATACTTGTTTTTTAAAGACTCACCATTATCGGATAGGATCGTAGAGGGGATATTGTAATGACAAATGATATGATTGAGGATGAATTTGGATATTTGCTTCCATGTTATGTAGGTGAGGGGAATGGCTTCCACCCATTTGGTGAAATACATAGAAGTGATAATGATATGTTTATGGTCATTAAATGATTCAGGGTTTATTTCTCCAATGAGACTAATCCCTTGTGTAGAAATGGACCACATAGTTGCGATTGGTTGTAGAGCTTGAGACAATGTGTGAATCATGACTTCTTGCTTTTAATAGATTATTCATCTTTTGACATACTAAAGTGTCTGTTTCCATGGTGGGCCAATAGTATCTTGTTCTCAACAGTTTCTTTTCTAAAACCATACCACTTGTATGTGTTCCATATATCCCATCATGAACTTCCTATTAACCCATTTTGGCCCACATACATAACTTTTCCTGAGGAGGTATGTGGTATAAAAAGCCATACAAAGCCTTGAAGAAATGAGTAGAGTTCTTGTGGAAAGAAGGACCAAATGACTTAAGGAGAAGATCATATTGTTGCAAAGCTTTTGAAACACTTTAAGCTACATTGATTGATCTTTTAGGAGCAGGTCTACATTGCAAGGTGAAGGGTTTGGATAGGTTTTCATGGTGTTTGAACAGTTTCAAGAACATGTCCAAAAGAGCTTGCGGGCTTAAAAGCTAATTTGATACTTGGGAAATTTTCCATTTTTATTTTGGCTAAGTGTTAATTCTTTAGGGGGCAATTGTTTCAGGTTTTTTGGCTAAGTGTTGGAATTATTTAAAGAAAATTATCTTGAAAGCAAAAGACTAAGTACATATTTCTTTCAGGTAAAATGTCAATCAAAAGTACCAAAGATGGAATTCTTCTGGATAAAATGTTTGAGACAATCTTTTCAAAGACACATTTCAGTCGGACAAAATTTCCAAAATAAAAGGTCCTTGTCAAAATCCTAAAGATATTTCCATTGAACAAAATGTTTGTAGCAATATGCCTGATGTAAAACTCTGATGGAATTGAATGGTTTCGGAGAAATTATTTGTCCAACACCTTCAAAATTGATCCAACAAGTGTGATAGTCTCACAGACGTGATTGATGATCGCACAGATGTCCAAATAAATCTTAAACAAAAAATCATTTGGGTTCAAATATTGATAGGTGTGTGAACGTCAATGGCAGTTATGTGAGCATCAAATGACAGGTGCGTAGACATCAAATTTAAGACACAACAAATAATTATTAGGGTTTAAAAATCCTAAGACTGTTGCATGAACATCAAATACGTTTATGTAGACATCAAAGTTGAGCCCCGTGGGTTAGTCATTTGAGTTCAAATGGTGGGTCCAAGTAAATTCGATGGTTCATGTTCATTCATACATCTTGATCCAACGGTGCAAGCTCAAGTCAATGTGTTAAAGGATCTTTGGTGGTAGGAAATCAAAGGCCCATGTTCATTCATACCAAGTAGATATACGATGCACAAGAGGTCAAAAAGACAAGATCTAACAATAGGGATATATGAGGCCAATAGGAGTAAAGATAGGTTAGAACAATTTGATTGGCTTGAGCAATATTCGATGGGTAAAGTTGAACCAAAGAACAATTTTTGACAGAAGCAAACAAGTCTTGTAGGGGTCATCCCATCGCCATTAAAACTCATTAGAATGTCATTAAAGGACCATAATGATGTAGTCAGGTATCAAGAACATAAAGGGCACCAATAAATCTAAATATAGACCTTTAGTTTGAAGATTTGTGGTGTACATGGTTCATTCTACAACTGTGTTCGCTATTTTTAGAAGAAGGATCCATGCATATGATGAATTATCGGTTCTTATAATGACATAATGGGTATATTTGGATAAAGAAAGAGGCTATGCAGTCTATAGGTCCGCATCAACATAATGATTATAGGAAAACCAATAGTCTGAGATTGGTTTTCTATTTATAGAACGAACCTATGATCCAGATATGATGTGATTAATGCAAAGGGTCTCATATATCGATATGGCCCCATCCTCGACAAAGTACATACTAACCACCACTCATGGCATGGCACTTTCAATTTTAAGATTCAAGGATTTGATCGTCATAAGCAAACTAGGGGGGCTTGGGGTCCTAAGGTGGTGAACTGGTAATTGGAGGAATAATTAAGGGCATTGATTCTATTCAAACAAACTTTGACTCCATGCATAACAAACCCTTGTCTTCTAGTAGGATGTCTCAACCAATGAAAGGAGATTGAGGACTATTGAAACAAAAGGAGGTTAGCTTGTTGATAGGGATTAATCATGATTGGAAGAAGGCATGTGTAAGGAAAATAATCAATGAACTTCCACCTCACTTCTTAATCATGATGACTTTTTCTCCACTCTCCAATGAAGGTTCCCTATATCTCTTTCTCCCTTTTTGCTATATACAGAGGCTTTGAAGCCTAAAAATGTATCTCTATGATCCCTCTCTTGGGCATGACTACACTCTGCCAAGATGGACCTTGTAACCTTTTGAGATGAATACAAGACTATTTTCAAATTTCATTATTTTGGTATAGTGTGTACTTGTCAGTTTGATTTGCATATGTGGTAGAAACCTCTCCCTTATCAAGTCCTGATCTCACCTAGTTACTAGTTGATCTTGTTATGTATGTCATGTTTAGTGTTAAAATATCTTTTGATCAAAGCTCACATGTGGATATTTTGATTGGTTAGTGTCTTGCATTAGACCTCTCCATCACTTCCCTTAGCTTCTAATCATTTGGTGAACCTCTGCATGAAATACTAATCTATAACAGATATTTGGAGTCCTAGATCTAGTCTTTTACTTGTTTCATTAGTGTTTTAAGAGTTCAAATAGAGTGGATCAAACATAATTTAGGTGCATCACCATTGTTAGCTTATATTTCCCTTTCATGTTATCTCTCTCCCTTTTCCCTTGTCATTAATAGGTTTTAGTAGTGGAAATGAGCTAAATGATGCATTAGAGGAGCTAGCCTCATTAAAAATCCTAGAGGTCTGACCCCATTATAGGATACCCATAGCCTGGGGTCATTCCCTTGTTGAGCTAGATTTGGGTAAGAGGACATGAACAATTCCCTTGCCCACCCAGGGTGTAATCTAAATCACTAACAATTTTGGTATGCCCAGTGGGATTAAGTTCCAAAAGAGTGGGAAGATCTTAGTGTGTTTTTCCTCTGATCATCTTTTGGAAGTAAGTAGTTAGCACTGATGGCGACTCTGAATCAATTTTTTTGGTTGTAAGCAGCGCAGGTATGTCTTTTTGAATATTTTAATCAGTTCGTGCATCTCATTTGACATGTGAAGTTGATATGGACAACTATGGTGAATATCTCTATCACCCACCTCCTTATCATCAGCCCCAATTTGATCCTCATGATCCATATGAGCCCAATCAACCCCACCAAGATTTTTGTTAAAGTTGTGAGGAGCCTTGTGAAGTTTCTTATGATCCTTATTATCAAGGGAATGGCTCTTACCTCCCTCATGATCCTCACCATTAATATGAGGACCTTTATCAGTCATACACACAAGAGTATTGTCCCAATCCTCCATATGAATAGCAAGCCCATTATAATATTGCTCCTTACCAACCCTATCATGAGCCATCCATACCAACACTTAGGAGAACTTTAATAAGCCTTGAAAATCATGCACTAGAGTTGTATTTATAGAAATATTATGGCCAAAGTATCCCTACTCATCAGATCCATCATGCGAGGGAGTCATTGCAACAAGTGAAAGAAGAAAGGGCACCTATTGAGAGAGCAAATTGGAACAATCTCATAGGTGAGATGATGGATGCAAGTGGTTACATTCAAAGCATTGAGGATAAGCTAAAAGGCCTTGAAGAGTAGTAGGTCCAACCTCACCAATATTATGTGCCTTTATATACACCACCTTGACCTTCTTATGTGCCACCCATTCCTCCCCAAGAGACCATTCCAAGTGACCCTTTAAGTATTCCAAAGTCTTCATATGTTTCTTAGACATTTCCTTCCTAGAAATCTATCCAAAAAACCTATCAAGGAAAGAAGGAGATTATTTTGGAACAACCTATTATTGAGATCCAAGACTCCATCCTTCCTCAAGAACCCCTTATGATGTCCTTCAATTTCCAAAGCTAGAATCAAGTGGTGAAGTCATAGGGTGGGCAAAG
This sequence comes from Torreya grandis, assembly GCA_037957365.1. Classification (NCBI taxonomy): domain Eukaryota; kingdom Viridiplantae; phylum Streptophyta; class Pinopsida; order Cupressales; family Taxaceae; genus Torreya; species Torreya grandis. The sequence goes on from JARHVA010001704.1 coordinate 710,214, forward strand.
TGAGACAAATCTAGATTTGAAAGCCCAAGTTAAAGGAGGAACTAAACTTATGAAAACCTCTCTCATCCCTCCTCAAGAGTTTTCTTGTGTTCCTTATCTTAATGAAGCCACTGACCACCTTAAAGAGAAGCTATTCCAAGAAAATATAGCGAGGCAAATCAGAGAATTGGAGTTAAAGATAAGGAAAGAGGAGAAAAACTAGAATCAAAAGGGTAAAGAAGAACCTCTATCTTTTCCATCTTGGAACCAAATCATGCAGTCACATAAATCCAAAGTCATGCAATCCCCTCCCTTCCCTCTTTGAGAATCTAAGTCCTTTCCCTCTTAAAAATCCACCTAAATCAGTATGCAGAAGGAGGAGGAGGACATGACTATCAAAGACAAGCAATTGGACCAAAGAGGTGTCACATATATCTCATCTCTCTTAGAGTCATCCCAAGAATATCCTATGTCACTCCTTGAAGAGGTAAGCAATGAACTCCATATTTAACTCATAACTGATAATGATGGATTATCAGAGTTAAAAGTGGAGATCATTATTGGAACACCACTTGCTAAGAGTGAGCATGTTTTAATCTTTCATAATGTCAAAGATGAGTTGTAGGAGCAAGTGCAAGTTGGAGGTGAGATCCAATGAGAAGAAGACCATTGGCAACAACTGTACCTTGATTTCATGAGTGAGATTGATGAACTTAAGTTGGCAGACATGGATTATGAGATAGTATAACAATATGAATCTTCATATAAGGATTCCATTAATGTTTTGAAGCTTTAGGAAGACAATGCTACTCTAAGGATACCAAAGCAGAATGAGAATGTTGATCTTGATGTGGGATAACCCCATGAGAGATTGGTACAAATGGAAGTCATGGATGAATTTAAGATATCTCTTATTGAAAAGGATCAAGATACCCTTAAAATTGATCATATCTAGTTTGGTCAAAGTGAAGAACAAAAAGATGATTGACAGCTACAAATGAAGCTCTTTCAAGAGCTTGAAGATCTTTATCAAGTTGAGGATCAAGTACTTGAGAAGGTGGACAAAGAGTTTCCCATGGAGGACAATAAAAAAGATTGGATGGACTATGTAGAGCTACTAGATGAGCTTGAAGAGCTTGCAGCTAAGAAGAAGCCTAGTCTTATTGAGGACACTATGGAAATCAAAAAAGTATGCCTTATTGAACCACCATTGGAGGTCATAGTTGAGGAGCCATATGAAGGACTTATTTAGAGCTACTTCATTCTCATTGAACATCATGCTAAAGAAGCCTATAGATGCAACAAAGAATAAGCAGACATTAAGAACAAGGGTCAAGGAGTTGCATGCCTTATTCAATTCCTCATATCATGATGCAGGAAGTTTGTCAAACTTTCCTTTTGATCTAGGAGGAAAGATATATAGTTTTAAGCTATGAATATTAAGATAGTTTTGTTAAAATTCCTCCAAGTGTTGCTTTAGCACATTTATTTATTTGTGTTTTGTTCCAAGTGACTGCTTTGTTTGTATAGCTTGCTCTGTTTAGGTTATTTTTCCTTATGTTATGTGTTTCCCTCCAATAAGTGCCTTGGGAACTTTGTTTTGTTTTGTTTCTTTTGGACCTTCTTGCTTCAAGAGGAAGTTCTAGAAAGGGGCAGCCTTGTCAATCAGAGACTTGACTCCATACCCAATAGATCAAACAAGGTAAATGGTCTAGGTTCTCAAGCATAGTATGCATTCTTCCCCAAGATGTTACCAGAAATGTTGGCCAATTTTGGCCCATATACAAAACTTTGTCTGAGGAGGTTTGTGGTGTAACAAGCCATACAAAGCCTTAAATAAATGAGCATGGTTCATGTGGAAAGAAGAACCAAATGAATCAAGGAGAAGATCATGTTGTTGCAAAGCTTTTGACACACTTCAAGCTAGCTTAAAGTGTAGATTGATTGATTTTTTAGGAGCAGGTATGCATTGCAAGGTAAAGGGTTCGAACGTGTTTTCATAGTGTTTGAGTAGATTCAAGAACATGTCCAAAAGAGCCTATGGGCTTAAAAGCTTATTTGATACTTGGGAAATTTTCTGTTTTTATTTTGGCAAGTGTCAATTCTTTTAGGGGTAATTATTTTGAGTTTTTGGCTGAGTGTTGGAATTCTTTGGGAAAATTATACCAAAAGCAAAATACTAAGTACATATTTCTTTTGGGAAAAATTTAAATCAAAAGTCCCAAAGGTGGAATTCTTTAGGACAAAATGTTTGAGATAATCTTCTAAAGACACATTTCAGTTAGACAAAATGTCTAAAACAAAAGGTCCTTGGCAAAATCCCAAAGATATTTCCATCTGATAAAAAGTCTATAGCAATATTCCCAATGCAAAACTCTAATGGAATTAAATGGTTTTGAATAAATTATTTGTCCAATGCCTTCAAAATTGATCCAACAAGTGTGATGGTCTCGTGAACGTGATTAACGATCATGCAGATGTCAAAATAAAGCTCAGGCAAAAAAATATTTGGGTTCAAATATTGATGAGCACGTGAACATCAAATGATAGACATGCAAACATCAAATTTAAGACATGATAAATAACCGTTGGGGTTTTAAAATACTAAGATAGTCATGCAAATGTCAATATGTTTACATGGATGTCAAATATGGGCATGTAAACGTCAAAATTGAGCTTTGTGAGTTAGCCATTTGAGTTCAAATAGTGGGTCTAGACAAATATGACAATCTGTGTTCATTCATACATCTTGATCTAACGGTGCGAGCTTGAGTCAATGTGTCAAAGGATCTTCGGTGGTAGGAAATCAAGGGCCCACATTCATTCATACCAAGTAGATCTACGATGTGCAGGAGGTCAAAAAGTCAATATCTGACAGCGGGGATTTGTGAGGCCAATAGGAGTAAAGACAGGTTGGAATAATTTGATTGGCTTGAGTAATATTTGATGAGCAAAGTTAAACCAAAGAGCAGTTTTCGATGAAAGCAAACAAGTCTTGTAGGGGTCATCCCATCACCATTAATTTTTTTTGAATGCCATTAAAGGACCATAATGATGCAGTTATGTATCAAGAACATAAATGGCACCATTGAAGCTAAATATAGACTTATGGTTCAAAGATTTGTGGCATACAGGGTTTATTCGATGAATGTGTTCTCTATTCTTATAAAAAGGATCCATGCATATGATGAATTCTCAGTTCCTACAATGACATAATGGGTCTATTTGGATCAATAAAGAGGCTATGTAGTTTATAGGTCTGCATCGACATAATGATTATAGGAAAACCAATAGTTTGAGACTAGTTTTCCTTCTATAGAATGGACCTATGATCCAGATATGGAGATATAGCAGATATGTGATTAATGAAAGGGTCTCATCTGTCTATGTGGCCCCATCATTGATAAAGAAGGTACTAACCACCATTCATATCATGACACTATCAATTTCAAGACTCAAGGATTTGATCCTCATAAGCAAGTCAAGTGGGCTTGGGGTCCCAAGGTGGTGAATTGGTAGTTGGAGGAATAATTAAGGGCATTGATTCCATTCAAACAAACTTTGTCACCATGCATAACAAACACTTATCTTTTAATGAGATCTCTCAACCAATAAAAGGAGCTTGAGGACTATTGAAATAAAAGGAGGTGAGCTTGTTGATAGGGATTAATCCTAATTGGAAGAAGGCATGCACAAGGAAAAGAATCAATGAACTGCCACCTCACTTCTTGATCATGATGACTCTTTCTCCACTCCCCAACAGATGTTCCCCATCTCTCTCTTTCTCCTTTTATGTTATATATAGAGGCTTTGGAGCCTAAAAATGTATCTCTTTGATCCCTCTCTTGGTCATGACTAAACTCTACCAAGATGGAGCTTGTAACCTCTTAAGATGAATACAATACTACTTTTAGATTTAATTGTTCTAGTATGGTGTGTACATGTCAGTTTGATTTGCATATGTGGTAGAAACTTCTCCCTTGTCAAGTCCTGCTCTTGCCTAGTTACTAGTTGATCTTGTTATGTAGGTCATGTTTCATGTTCAAATATCTTTTGATCAAAGCTCGCATGTGGATACTTTGACTGGTTAGTGTCTTGCATTAGACCTCTCCATCACTTCCCTTAGCTTCTGATCATTTGGTGAACCTCTACGTGAAATACTGATGTATGACATATATTTTGAGTCTTAGATCTAGTCTTTTACTTGTTTCATTAGTTTTTTAAGAGTTCAAACATAGTGGATCAAACATCATTTAGGTGCATCACCATTGTTAGCTTAGATTTCCCTTTCATGTTATCTCGCTCTTCCTTTTCCCTAGTCATTAGTAGGTTTTAGTAGTGGAAATGAGATAAATGATGCATCAGAGGAGCTAGCCTCATTAAAAATCTTAGAGGTCTGACCCCATTATAGGATACCTATAGCCTAGGGTCATTCCCATGTTGAACTAGATTTGGGTAAGAGGACCCGAATAATCCCTTTGCCCAGCTAGGGTGCAATCCAGATTGCAACACTTCTTTGATTGATAAGTTTGCTTCTTCTAAATTTAAACATCGTAACAAGGTTCCATCATAACCCTAATGATAGAGGGTATCACCAAGGAGGGTATAACGTGAGGCACATTGGATAAAGGATTTATTTATATTGGATGAAAGATTGGTAGGGATGGTGCTATTATGGAGTTAAGTGTATATGTTATGGTACCATGGGGAATTAGGACCAACAATTTCATAAACCAATTTAGATTAAGGGACTTTATAAGTTAATATCATTAGTTGCTTGACCAAAAATTGTCTTTGTCTGATATCCTTATGCATTTTTAAGAGGGAATTAATGATGGCCATATCATTTGTAACTTTGTTATTAGTAGGAGGGATTTGTTCAAATTGTATTTACACAAAATATTATTTCAATATTTCAACCATTTTCTTGTACAGGATGAGAATTTCATCTTCAACTTGGTATTCATTATTAACTTGCTTTATAATGAGTTGTGAGTCACCATCCACTGATATATGTTCAATATTCTATTGAATTTCTACTTTGAGACCCAAAATGAGGGCTTTGTATTCAACAGTATTGTTGGTGCAAGGAAACCCTATTCTAAATTATTTTGGAATAAGATCACCTTGTAGTGTAACGAACATAATACATGCTCCTAAGTCATGGGTAGTGAAGGAACCATCAAAGTAGACTTTCCATTCTGATGACCCATCAAGGGACATATAGACTCATCTGGAAATATAATGGTTAACAGTTGCTTATTTGATTAAGGTGGTTCTACCAATTGGTCTATAATAACTTGTATCTTATAGCCTTATGATTCACATATTCAATGTCTAACTTAGCATTACGCCTACCTAAGACCCAGAGGATATAAGGTTAATTGCACAAGCTAGTCATACATTGTCATGTATTCAATTTCTTCATTACCCAACACACTTAAGTAACAAACTTCTAATTTATATAATAGGTAACAATTTAAAACAAATAATAAAAATAAGGGAAGATACACATTTACAACTCATTCCCAATCAGTTACTATAAACTAGCAATGGCCCCAAAAGTAACAGGAAAGCCAGAGGAATTGTATATTTTTCCAATTATATCTGATAAATATTAATATAATATATTATATATTTCAAATATATTATATTAGATGTCTATATATGTCTAAATAAAAGGAAATGATTAAATAAAATAAACAGTCACATAAAAAAAATCATAATGCAAATTGACAACTGATGCTAATTAAAATATTCCAATAGAAAGCAATCAAAAGATAACTCCTTATAATAGGACTAATTTATATAATTACATTGTATATTTAATATCCTCCATGAATGTGTACAATATGCTTTGCTTATAGATTTTTAATTGAGCGATAAAGAATAAGAAGAAAGAAACTATATCAGTGATCCATTCACACATGATATATGTTCATTCATGACTATCTAAACAAGTTACATTATATAAAATTGATATAAACTATTTTTTGACCATACCCAAAGCCTATAAAATTTAACAACATTATATACCATTGATATGAACTATTTTTGGCCATACATGAAGCCTATATAAGTTAACAACATACATTCATCTACAGATTTGTCTAGAATAAATAATATTGTCTCACTAGTTCTTTTGAAGAATGAACATGACCAAAAAAAATGTTACGTTTACCAAAAAATAAAGGAGTCTACTTACATTTATGTATAATAAATTTAATAAAATTTACCTTGAATTTAATTATATGTTTTTTAGAAATCATAACTTGTAGACTTATAATTACAAATAAAAGAAATTTCAAATAACACAAAAGACAAAAGAGCAAAAACAATCAAGGAAAAGACATATGTAGCACTTACTATATGAAGCATCAAGGAGGCCTCCATGAGTTTGTAGTAGATATATCAGATATTGATGTTAACATCTATATCAAAACTTGATCTACAGGTGCTACATTCACAAACAAGCAAGTTTATTCTCCTAACTCACTAAAATTAAATTCTAGGTAAAATTGATTAATATCAGTAGAAATGAAGGGAAAATACACTACATGCAACCATGTCCCTAGTTAACCAATGATAGATTGCTAACTGATTATTAAGATTTAATTCATCGATATTGGACATGACATCCTCAGCCATCTCAACATCATTTACTAGTTTTTTCATCATGATCTTCTTGAATCTCACTGAACAAATCAAAAATATTAAAAATTGATGCCTATATGTCACACTATAAACATCTATTGAGTTATGCATTGTTCTATAGGAAATGCAGGTGGTGCTCTAAACACTTCATGAGTTGCCTAGCTTGACACGATACAATAGGCAAGCCTTCTACTTGAAAATTAAACCTACCAACTCTCCATTCCACCTAGGATCAATTGCTAATTGATGACATTTTCCTCTCAACTGGCGATTCCTTACCTCGACATTCACATTGCATCATAGCTTCGATATTCACTTCAACCACAATAATGTATTACCTCCACATTAGTGTCCTTATATTATTGATTGGATGTGCACATCAGACATGGAATCTTTCCACAATAATAAAAAAAAGTCAATAAAAGATGCGACCATCATGAAATCTAAAAAAATCCAACAACTTCCCTAAATTTAGGGCACATGTATATGATATGGGTCATGTGGTGTACGATAACATGTTAACCTAATATGTCATGATTCTTATATGAAAAAGGGCCACGTAAAATGTGTTGAATCATTTTGGGTAAGACCAGTGTCAGTGAATTGAAGATGAATTATTTGGTATACAAAAGAGTGAGAAAAGAACACAAGGTAAGACCATAATTTAGAGAACATGTATAATATTCTCAGTTAAGAACATAATTTAGGGAACATGTTCATGGTTGTCTTGGACTTTAACAATCAACCATGGTCACCTCAATGAGTCAATACATAACTTTTACTGCCTGAAACATCAATCCAAATTTAGAATAGCACACAGATTTTATAATACCAGGTTTTGGATATTGAATGCACAAATCTAATAGACCCAGGGATACATCTAAGAATAACACAATAAAGTATTCCAAATGAAACTCAGATTATAACAACAAAAATTCTTAAAGGAACACCATACTCATATCAACATATAACCACATTGGGCATATAAACCACTAAATTGTTGAGCGTAAATATAGGCAGTGCATGATGAGGTGGAGTGGTAAAAAAAATTATATATTAATAATACAATGATGCCTTAGCTGGTAATACTGCTTACAGTAATGATGAGCATCTATATATCTGCATTTCCACCTAAAAGGCTTTGTACCTCATGATTTGTTGCAGATAACGATGATAACATTTCATCAAAAGAATCTAACTTAGTTGATATATCTTGTCTAAATCCTTTGTTATTTCAAGCCACACTAATTCACATTAAATATAATGTTAAATAATACAAGCTCGTATTAAAAAAAAATAGGAATGCATACTAGCTTGGTAATCAAGGAATGCCTCAAGAAAATGTGATTCATGGCTTAGAATAACACCCATGGCCATAATCAGGGAAGTCATTCTATTCACATCATGTCATAATATCATAAAAGAGTTTTACCACTGATCTATATCAAATCAATCTATAAAGTTCCAAATCGTTGATATACTGCTCTTTAGATGACAACAAGTATTTAAAATATAATGCTTCCAAAGAAAATGATCAAGAAAATAGAGTGAATTTATGCAAAATCTTTGGGAGGAAGGAGTTTATCATGGACATAGTATGAAGAAAGACATTGTGATTTTACATTGTCACCTACACCATAATTTTTTTTTTAACACTTTATGTACAAAATGCGTGATTCGATAATCAATCATGGGTTTTGAGTGAGTTACGACTCTTTCACCTTACAAAACCTTTCGATACTAAAATAGAAAATTTAAGCCATTCCAACGCAAATTCCACCTTTGAAACATGGTTTTTTTAAATTTAAATTTGATAATGCACGTACAATGCTAAGCCCCAAAACTGTAGTATGTGAATATGAAATCTAAAAATTAGATTATTTAACTTATAAATGTAAGTCCACATCAAACGAGGGTGCTTAACAAAGCCATGATGGGCCCGAATATAAAGTGTTCTATGTATTATGGGGTGAAGTCCCTCTAAATTTAAGCATTAGGATAACATTTCATTAGTTAGATTGATTCATTTAAATTGTGAAGTTGTGCAGGTGCAACAACTATTAAATACTAATTACATAACAAAAAAATAATTACATGAAATACAACAAACAAAAAATGTGCATGATAATGCTTAGAGGCCTCTCTCTTCCACTTGACTATGGAGACTAAATAGCTCTTTTATCTTCTCAAGCATTCCCTCTCTCCGCTCGTTGTGTTCTTCCCCTTCTTTCTTGTGTCCTGGATGCTTCTCCCACTGTAATACACTAATACTAATGATTAATATATATATATAATATTAATATATATCACTATTAATTTAAATATTAATATTACATTTATTAATTATATATTATTTAACATCTAATTATAATTTTATCCACACATGACTTTTGAAAACTCACCATGGTTTTGTAGTTTAAATTATGTGATTTCAAAAGTCTATTAGTTTAAATTATATTATCATTAGAGGCATGCAAACATCTAAGACATAAAACCATGTGGATTCATTTTAAGCAATTTTAAAGGAGTTGACATCATTGATTTTGGCCCTCCATTGGGTAATTTGGATTTGATAGCAAAGAGTGTGTTGTTAATAATAACACTATTATTTTGGAATGTGGAAGCCATTGGGGGGGAAGTCATGATGTTACAACAAGTTTATCATTTTTCAGATTTGCTTAAATTTTTCCAACCAATGCTAAATAACAAAATGCAATTGTGTATAGCAGGTAAGTATAGGATGGTTTGCCATATGTTTTCCATAGCTACCTGGTATACCCTTCCATACAACATAAAAACTAGTAATATTAACTTGTTATCTTTTGGTAGAATGTATCCCTAGATAGGTAGATATTATGATGAGTAAACTATGCATAATCCTGGACACAAACCTGAGTCATTAGCATCTTTGCAGCTAGTAATAGTTCGTTCTCTGAGCTAAAAGTTTGAATTAAATGTCTTTGTCCCCACTTTTTGTATGCTTAGTACTTTTTGTCTAGATCAGAGGAGTTTGTCAATCTGCATGGGAAAAAAATGTAGGTAGACTAAAACAAATTATATTGTCTCGAATTTTGGTGTCCTATCACATCTATATGCCTAGCTCAAAGCTGACACTCTCTATCCTAAAACAATAAACTAACTCTGAATTAAGACATTTGGAGTATGCTAGCGCCAGGTGTGTTTCTAGAATGGAATCAATAGCCCTAAGAAATTAGTTGTAGCGCTTCTTTTATTTCAATAGAAAATAAATATGTCCAATTACAACACTATGCCGTGCTTTTTCATGGATTCTTTTACTTTATTTTGCCAAAAGGAGAAAGGTAAAATATGTAGCCGGTATCCATACAAATTAACTTTGGTTTACTATTTGCTTCTTTTTATGGCTTATGTTATGGTTGGATTGTGGCACTTAGTGGAATACTAACATAATAAGGTTTCATGAAATCATATGTTAACATTACACGAGCAATTGCATGACTCCCTATGTCTATGGTTCTTTGTAGTTCTGAACAAGCAACAACATAAAAGAAGGCACCAATCCTAATAAGTCTATGATTGACTTTTTGATTCTTATTCCACATTGCTATTCTATTCAAGGACATGATTTTTCTTGAACAAAAAAAATAAAAAAATCCTTACAACATCTCTTTGGATGCTCTACCTATTTCCCTATGCACATTTCTATTATACATTACACGTCGAAGTAAAAAAAGTAGTACTCTTATTGTTTGTTATCATTCTACAACAAGAAATTGAAACTAAAAATGTAGTACTCTTATTGGGGATCTTTGTATTCTTACTAAAGCACTGCAAACAATGTGTATTTGGTATGGATTATATGCTAAGCGATAAAATAAAATCCATATTAAGATCATGGTATATACGATCACCTATTCAACAAGTCATTTTTGTTCAATAGCATCATACAAAAGAGATTACTTACCAAATTAGCATATGCAGGTGATTACTATGGATTCTTATGACAAATCTAAAATTATGCCTTAACTAGATACTCAATGATCATCCACAAATCGCTAGCCTCACCATAGATCAACAACTCTTCTTACAAAACTCCTTGCACTTTGTTACCAATGATAGGGCCCACAACTAAAGAGTTGTCCTCACAATGAGTTGGTATTAACCACTTCTCAATCTTCTGACATCCAAATATAGGAATTATTCAAATGGATAATAATTGGTCATCATGTCCACACCACTAATTATCTATAGGGATTCCACAGGCTAAGTGTGAGCATCACTCTATTTTACATTTATTAACCCTCATTTTGATAGAGAAGAGGAAAGGAAACAAGGTTTTATGACAAGGATGCTAACCGCCATCAATAGAATGCCTCCCATCACGTTGATTTCCACTAATGAAGCTCATCCAAACATAATTGACCCTAAGGCCACTATACAACACCATTCAAAGCAAAATTGTCTTAGCATTTTCCCATGATGTAATATCAATTGCACTAACCCTATTCTATGGCATAGATAGGACTACAAGGCATATTCATTAACTCACATGTGCACACAAATTAAACAAGACAAGGATGAGGCGAATATCCCACAAGATCATTGTATCACAGGGAGGGGCATGACATTTATCTTGAACTATTTGTATTATATCCTTCATGTTTTTCAATTTTTTGGAAAATAACATGCCCTTGAGTGATGGGGAAGGTGATTAGATAAGATTATATTTGGGTGACACATGGGTCTAATTGGCATCGATTTGTCGATATTTGGATTTTTATATTAAGGATTCATTATAGGAGGATTTACATAAGAAGCTAACTTGGCCAACTATTGGCTTAGCTATTAGATTTGGTTGGACACAACTTGGTTTTGGTTTTGATGGATTTGTTCATCTAGAATCGATTTCCCTTTATTACCATGTACATGGGAGACACGTGGATGGGGATTTTCAATGGTTGATTTTATGACTACCTTATTTCATCCAATGGGGTTACTAAATGTGATTTGGTCTTGATTAGGGAAGGGCTTGGTTCTTCCTACTAATGGTGTGGCTCAAAGTCTAAATGTAGCCTAGCTCTTATCACTATATGTTATAATAAGATGTCATCTTTGTTCTCAAAAAGGTAGTGGTTAGCTTGGGCACACATTTATTCAGACTTAAACATATCATGGGATTCAAGACTTTACTCACTTTGTTTGGCGAGGCTGTCAATATCATCATCATGGATTTCTACTCGATTCAAAGGGTCATTAAAATGAAAGGGGTTTCTATCAAAAGAAATTTTTGTTTCAGATTTAGGTTCATTTTAGATTGTTATCTAGTCGTTGGTGCCATAAATTTTGTTCAAGTTTGTTGTAGGTAGTTTTGGTTTTGTTTTAGGATTGAATTGGTATTACAGTGGTTTTACATAAGTGGACAAACAAATAAACACAATCAACACAATGTTATTCAAGTAGGAGTGTAACCAAATAGTGGCCCACAGATAATACCTTAAAGAATATGTTATGGGTAATCCTGGGGAATGTTATTTTCCTTTCACCACTATATGATTACGATTGAAGGCTCTTAATCTAAGTTTAAACAATCTTATCTATAGGAGTCTTCTATATACCTTGTGGTATGATGAGGCCTGATTCCATGAGACAAGGGTATTGTTGAAGGGATGGGCATTAGTTGATGAAACCACCTCGCTTCACGGTGATAGTAAAATAGGTTACCTCTTAGACAATTAATATAATAAAACATTCAAATTTATATAGCCTATTGATACATAGGTTTTGGTTTAGTACTCATTGATGAACTCCATTGTCGTTAAAACCCCTAAAAAAGAAAAAAATGTTCCAATTTATAAGATCGCTTTTTAGTATGACGAAAGAGCATACACATTTGTTGACTTGGAATACACAAGTGACTAGGTAATTTTTAATTCCAAAGATTGCCTTTCAGCATAAGAGAAGAGCTTTGTTGACTTTAGTGCTTAAATTTCATTCTACTTGTCGTAAGTTGTTTTACAACTTTCCCTCTTTTTCAAAACATTCTATATTAATTAGAGTTAATCACTAAATTAATTATAAATTATAATAAAACAATAATGTTCATATGATATCTTTAAAAGAACCATCACAAGCTCCTAAGTCTTATCCTCTTGATGGATTCATAAGTGTGTCTAATGTTGTTACAATAAATAATAAATATCCTTAAATTATATTTTATGATCGTTAGATTTCAAAAGATAGCCCTTATAATATTCGTATGAGCTTCCAAAGGCGAGCGTCCATGAGAAAAAAAACTGAGTTATGGTTGATAATGGCTCAAGTATAAATGTGTACACGAAGTAATTTATCAATAGCCTTGGTCTCTATCAAATAAATTTAGTGGGTTCCACAACAATTAATATGAGATATAATGGGATTACTAGGAAACCACATGGAGGCAATCTCTTACCTATCACAATGGGTCCTAGAACCATCTTAGTTTGGCTTCACATGGTGCCAGATAAAGGGTCCTGTGATGTTTTTATAAAAAGAACATGGATAAACTAAATGACATCATTTCCATGAACGTTGCATCAATGTTTAAGTTTTTTTCCATGACAATCAAGTTATTACTATTTATGGAGATGTTTATTATCCTTGGAGCTAGTTCAAGATGAATGTTGTATAGGTTTATGACAATATGTGCCCCAATAAATAAAGAATGGGTATTTGAGTCATCATCCATAATCTCTTTGTCATAATAATCTGGAACTGTGCCATTGTGTTGTTTGAAAGTCACCACTAAAGTAAGCTCAAATGGTTGATTTTCTTGTGGTGCAAAATGATGTGCATGATATACCTTTTGCACTTTTAGTATTTCCTTAGAATTATATTGTAATGGATTGTTGAATATCTTTTGATTTTTATTATCATTGGGTTATAATCCTGAATCTATTAGAGAATCCTCAAAGGTGAGTAGATCACTATCAATAAGATCATGAATCTTGTGCTTCAATTTAAAACATATGTTTGTAGACTTCCTTACACATTGGCGATAGTCATAATAAGAATTTGCATCATATCTTTTTGGTTTATGTCATCTCATATCAACCACATAAGAGGAGGGAGAGATGGTTACCACTACTAAAACACCACTAATTACAATAAGTGCTTATTATCCTTGGAGCTAGTTCAATATGAGGTTAAACTAAAATACTTAAACATGAGAGCTTAAAGTGCAAGAATCTAGTAACCCACCAATAAACATGTCTTGATCTTAACCTCATATGCCTACACAAATAACAACGTTTACAAATGATCTAATTTTTCAAGCTAGTATTTAAATAAAGTATCATAGTATTATGCAAGGAGGTGCAATAGATAATATGGATGAGGACAATGATGATGATGATGATAATGTACTATCTTTCATAGACTCATGGGAACCTTGACATCCTAATCCTACTACTAATGACACAAGTGTCTCAACCTATATACAATATAATGATGATTCCACTAAGTGTGATTATTGTGCACATGTAAAGTTAGAGAAAACACATTAAATTCATACTATAACAAAGCGATGCACCTCCAATTTAGACTAAAAAAGATAAAATAATAGTTTTACCTTCACCTACTAAAGAAGTTCCTCTTTGTTGTGTTGATTTGGTTAGATTGAAAATGGATGTGGTTGCTCAAATGGATGCGTGCAAGCACTTATACACCATGTCCCCTTGGTTGATTGGTGATTCACATGATGGAATGATGGAATGATTACAAGGCTTCTTCACTCAATGGGTAGTTAGGCTTGTTGCAAATAAGGGGGTGAGGTTTAATTTATACCTTTTTAAGAGGGGAAAAGGATGGTTGTATTTGATTTGAGATGGTGGACTGGGATTTTGTCAAAATCCTCATTCAATGAGGGGAGTTGGCTATTCAAGGAGGCAATTTGAGACTGTAAGGGTTCTTACCATTAGGATTTGTTGACGTGATGACTGGAATTTTTTGATTAGGTCAATTTGACTAAATTTGATTTTCTTAATTTTTGATATTTGGGATTTTAATCTTTCCATGGATTTTCTTATTAGCATTAATCAACCACATAATATGATTACTTAGTCGATTAATTTAGGCTTGCATTTTATGGGATTGGACAAGGTTCACGTGCAATATGTTTAATTGATTGGGGGTGAGGGCCAAATAATAATGGATTAGTGGGTTAGGCTAAGGATGTTGATGATGGTATTAAGGTTACAATAGTATTAGTGATAATATCAGGATTACAAAATGCTAAGATTTGGAAATACAATAACGAGTGAATTAGGTTTCAGAATAGAATTAGGGTTTTATGATATTAGTGTGGAAATTAGTAGATTGGATGCCGAGGAGTTATAACGACACCAGGGTGGTGGAATTGGGATGTCTACATTTTGCCCCTATTTGAAAGGGCATTGAAATTGATTGCATGATGAATTAACAACTTTTCAAAGAATGTAGAAAAATAAAAATGAGCATGGGATGCCACTAATAACGTGGTGATGAATATTAGAAGATGGAATGCCCCCTCAAGAGGATAGGCGGGGATGAAAGACACAAATGGGCTCTTGAAATGAAAATAAGGGTGGGATAATGGAAGAAAATGAGCGAGAAATGGATAAATGAGGTTAAAATGGGTGAAAATCAGGTTCAAATTTGAAAAAATGGGGGGAAAACGAAGGTGTGTGAGTGAATAAATAATAGATAGAAGGGGTACAAATGGATCATTTGCACTCTAGCCTATAGAGAATCATATATTTGGATTTTTCACCATACCTCTTGCTAATATGGATTATGTACCTTCCGATGAGCACTAAAGCAAGGGAGAGTGTATCAGGGTAAGGGAGAGAGTATTGACAATCGGACAAGAGCAAACTATCGCTAAGTATAATTTTAATTTAGTGATTTTATGTTTTTAGGTCAAAAAGGTAGGTGAAAACGCATGTGAAGCATAAATTTTATGAGGAATTTTTTCCTCATGGCATATGCATACCCATGAATGATGTTTGTGCCATACTTTTTGATGTTTATGTTGAAATCTTTACTTTTTTAGAGTTGTAGTGTTTATGTGTTTTTAGTGTCCTTTGCGTGATAGTCATGTCATCTACACTAGAATTCATGTCATCTACATGATTGTGATGCTTTTATATACATCACAATATTTATGCCATGCATAACATTTATGCTATAAATGTGGATTTTGAGATGAATTTGATTAAAATGACTAAGTATGCTCATTATTTTATGATTGCAGGAATGTCTACCCATCATTATAACAAGAGAGCATCGATCGACTATTTTAGCATTAGTGAGACATTTAAATATGGATGAGTTTGGGCTACTCGAGGCATTGGGTTTATATCATGTGGCATGGATGCCTGAGATAAGGGCAAATAGAAATTTATTGATTGTGTTGGTCGAGTGCTTGATCGATGCACTGATAATCACCATTAAGGATTTATGGAGGATCTTGTAGATCCCCATACATGGATAAAGGATCTACTGAAGGGGTGTGACACCACTAACAATGATATAAAGGATGGCATACATGATGGACATTTATCTGTGTGGATTAGGGGTTAATTTAGATGTATGTCTAGAAGGGGGTTTATAGATCGATTTCCCCTGGTTCTTATGGCCATTGTCAGTGGAATTCTATTATTTGACAACACTGGTCAATTTTTATAGATGTGATTAATGGATATGATTTCAATTTTGATGGATTATACCACAATATTCTCTTGAGGCCCCTACTTATTAGCCCAACTATACATAGATCTTCATTTGATTGCATGCTAGAGTGGTAAAAAACATCAAAGCCACCTTTTTGTTACAAGTGCGGGCTTGGGAGCACATTGTGGTAAAACAACCAATGGGTACATGACAACAACAAGGCAATGATGAGTAGATATCATACGGATGGGTGATTATCATTGGTGCACTACACCATCTTATTTGAGATTTATCATACTACAAACAAGAAATAAGCCAACTACAATCGACAGATATTGTCTAGAGGCTATATAGGGGGATATGATTATAATGGTTGGATGATTTTACTACCTAGATTATGTAGTGATAAAGTGTTACATTACAAGGCATACATATTTCATCATTAAGTGGTACAAGACAGATAAGGTCCTATAAGAGTTTGGCCTACAATATAATATCCCAGTGGGTTACATGTTTTCACTTGAGTATCCAAGGAAGTTTAATAGTTGGGGCCTCTAGTAGATCACAAAATGTCTACAATTGATTGGCCACCACTCTAGGGTATGTAGTGGGTTGATAGGGCAACTATAATATATGCCTGAGTGGTTGATGGATATAATGTTCAATGAGCCCAACTGAGGCCAACTAGATTGATAATTCCATATGAGAGGTTGATGATGCTACATGAGAGAGTTAAAGCTATTATGCAAACATTGCCATGATAGAGGTGGTAGCAAAGGGCAAGGCAGAGTGTCACTCCTATTTAGGCACGTAGTTCTCCAAGTTATAATGGAGGAGACATTGGGCAGGGATGTGGATTTTTAATATAGATTGTTGATTATTTAGTGTGGATTCTTGGTTCATCGATCAACCCTCTAGCAAGAGGACCACTAATATAAATGTAGGTGAGTGTAGATATAGGGGTCATAGCGGCAGTAACATAAGAGGTAATGGGGTAGGGTCATCGTAACCACCATAGTGGCTGGAGGATGTATCATTGATTGATAGTCTCTCATGAGAGATAGCTATGAGAGATGTAGAGATAACAGGTATGAAAAGTGTTGTTAGTAGCTCTCAGACATAGATGGAAACATGGTATGTAGAGGTCATGCAACTGAAAATGAAGGTGACTCAACTAAGCGTAAAGGTGTAGAGACTTTAGGGTGAGCGAGATATACCTCACTCCATTGTGATTAGGGCCTAGCAAAGGCCCTCTTGGATACTCAGAGTGCAATGAAAGAGGCAAATTACTACAAACAACTTTACAGGGGCATTTTATTTGTAGATCATAGAGCACAATCCTATGTTGAGTAATTAGTGAGGCAGATAGGAGCATCATAAACAACTCCATTGAAACATATAGCTCAATCGACATGGTTAGTGGGAGGTCCTCCTAGGAGGAACCCACCTAGGTGTCTGCCCGCAAAGGGCCAAAGTGAGAGCCAACCTTCATGATCCTTTTGTATATGTGGTGATAGATGGATGTATATGGATTGTATGGATATTGTGTATAGTGATGACATGGATATTATATATATGGACATTCAATATATACGACAATGATTCATTTTTTGATTTGGCTCTCTAGTCTTATGATGTGATGGAATTTAATTATTATATGTATGTTTTGTTTGATGTTATGCATGTGATATTACGGATTTAATATTATTGTAAATGATATGATGTTATGTGATGCTTGTGATATGGTTAATGATTTTACTTTTATTTTCGTGATGTCTACTTAGTCATTTTGCATGGATAATGATGGATAGTTAGATATGGATAGTGTGATAGGAAGACATGGATAGTGTGATAGGATGATAAGTATGTATGATGATGATTAAGAGGACATGCTACCAATCTTGCACAAATTTCCACTTGTTTGAGCAACCTATTGTTTGATATAAAACACAAAAATACGCACCATGTCATGGAAAACCATGATGACCTTGTTATAATATGATATGGGATTGACATAGACACAACAAACAAGAAAATATGCTTGAACAAACAAAATTTACAACACTTAGACAATACTCAAAAAATAAACAAATAAACAAGATGTTTTGTCCTGAATCTAGTCAAAATCCTAATGTTGTATGAGCAATGATATTGCTAGCTTTGATTTGCCCCAAAAAATGATGAATGCGAGAGGGGTTGATTTGGAACAATATATCCCAATAAAGTGTGCAATGACTTGTTTAAAAATTAATCAAGGGTTTTTAACTAGACTAAGGACAAGACCAAAATGGCTTTTGGATTTTGTTTTTTTTTTCAATTTTTTTTGTATTTTTGATGGTTTTTTTACCTTTTTAGGATTTTTTAGATCATTGACAAAGTCTAGTAGCAAAGGATAAATAAATTCTATCAGTTAGGGATAGAAATTATAGGTAATGGAAAGATGGAAGGATCTAAGACTACATTGACTAAGGACTAGCCCTCTAACGGCTACATTGACAAAAGACAAATTGGTTATAGCTCTCTAGGACTACATTACATGTGCATGATTATCCATGAAATGTTTTAATTTTTTGTTACAAAAAAGTTGTCATCCTCAAGTATTATCATAACATATTCTCAAAAAAATTATCATGTCTTCATCAAGGTCAAAATGGGAAGGAAGATTAACAAGATGGGAAAGATACATGGATGGTTGAAGATGGCTAGGGTGGGATGTAATAGGATGACGGATGGGGAATGACATGAATCTACCACTAAGTGTAAGGTACTTATAGATAATAGATGAACTTTTAGGTGTGAAAATGCTTGAGATGCATGATGTTCATTGGTTTATCAAAATCTTGGTTGTCTTCAGTGTCTAGTTTTTAGGATCCTAAACTAAACTTGGAAATGATTACATAAGGGCCTAACCAATTAGGCTAAAATTTACCCTTATTTTCATGGTATTGATTAGTGTTTCTCTTATTTTCTTTTAGAATAAGATCACTGATTTTAATTTCCCTATATTTGATACACACACCCATAAGACCCACACCCTAAAGTTATATATTTCAATCCTGACCATCATCATTGACAATATTCTTGAGGATTTTAGTGACAATTTTATTAGACACTTTTTCTTGGCCATTTCCTTATGGATAATAAGGTGTGGACCATTTGTATTTGATATGGAATTGATTACAGAGGGCTTTGATTTCCTTGTTCTTGAAAAAATTACTGTCAGTGGTGATGGCAGAAAGGATTGTGTAATAGTAAATGAGGTGGTTAAGGATGAACTGAGATATCTTCTTACCAATTACATAGGCAAGGGGATTCCCTCTACCCATTTGGTAAACTATCAATGGCAGTGATAAATGGTTTATAGCCATTAGATAATGATGGGTTTATCTCCTCAATGAGATCATGCCCCTAAGTAGAGAAGGGCCAAAAAATTGTGATCAAATGTAATGTTTATGGTGGTGCATGTAATTAATCTCCATATTTTTGGTAGGAAACACACTTCCTAACATGCTAGCAAACATTTGTTTCCATAGTCATCCAATAGTATCCCATTTGGATTAGTTTCTTGGCAAGGACCAAACTGTTAGTGTGTGCTCTACATATTCTATCATGGACTTTTTTGATCATCGAATTGGCCTCTTCTGAATTTAAACACCATAACAGAGTTCTGGCATAACCTCTATGATAAATCATTCTGCCAAGGAGGGTGAAACGAGAGGTGTGCTAGGTGAGGGATTAGTGTTCATTACATGAGAGATCAAGAGGAAGGATGTGATAATGAAGGTAAACATAAATGTCATGGTACCAAGGAGAATTAAGACCAATAATATCATGTATCATTTTGTATTATGGGATATCGTATGTGGGGTCATTAGCTATTTGACCAAGAACTAACACTGTGGAGTATATTGTGACATATGGAGGCTATAGCCAATGATAGCCATTACATCTGTGGATTTATTTCTTATGCAAGGAATCTATTCAAAATGGATGTAAATAAAGTACTACTTCAAGCTATCGACTATGTTCTTGTAGGGGACAAGCTTGTCATCCTTGGTTTGATATTCATCATTGACTTGTTTGATAATCAATTAGGAGTCACCAAACATAAAAAAATGTTGGATATTCCATTAGATTACCAGCTTAAGACTTATGATTATTGTTTCATACTTTGTGATGTTATTGGTACAAGGAAAGATGACTTTGAAAGCCTCATGGATGAGATCTCCTTAAAGTGTTAGGATCAAAATGCTTGACCCAAGCCATGGAAGGTGAAGAATCCATCGAAGTAAAGCTTCCATTATGGTGATTCATCGAGAGATAAGATTGATTTATTAGGAAATCCAATGTTTGATGACTACATATTTGATAGTGGAGCTTCCACTAACTCATCTATGAGGACTTGCCATTTGATAGATTTCTAATTTACAAACTCAATGTCAAACTCACTAAGAAACAAAACCCACTTCGCCATTCTGCTTGTAAGAGTTGATTTTGATAAAAGATATTTGAGTGGATCAAATTTGGTAATAAGTTTTATTTTTTGATTGAGCATGTAGTGTCGTAACTTTTGAGAAACAAAGACGATAACTAAACATGCCTTTTCAATGGGAGTGTAGTTCAATTCATTTGCTTAGATAATATACAACTCTTTCCATGTCATATCATCATGTTGGGCCAATAGGGCCCCCAGGTAAATTGAGTTACAAATATGTAAAGCAATGGTGATTTTCCTAGAGTTGGCAAAACTAGTAACAGAGGATTCACAAGATATTGCTTTAGTTTTTCAAAAGCATGTTAACATTCATTTTTCCAGTGGAATACAATGTCTTTCTTCAGTAGGTGTAAGAATGGATGACACTTACTATCAAACTATGATATAAACCATATAATTACCTAAATTTTGTACTGTAAACTACACAATTATTTGAGATTAGATAGAGAAGGCATATTTGTGATGGCCTTGACATTTGTCATGTCAAATTTGATACCCCTTCTAGAAATAATAAAACTTGAGAGTTTGCCTAATGTGACACCAAATATGCATTTATTTTTAGTGGGGCAAACCTTGTACTCTATGAGTCTCAAATATTCTATGCAAAATAGTTGGATTCTCTACTCTAGTTTTAGATTTACCCAATATGTCATCCATGTAGTCTTTGAGTATGTTATGCATCATGTCATGGAATATGACCACCATGGCTCATTGATAGGTCACACTTGCATTATTCAAGCCAAAGGGGATGACTTGATAGTGAAATGTTCACCAAGGCATGGTGAACATTGTTTTATTTTGATCCTCGTGTGTGATTTTGATTTGATTATAACTAGAGAAACTGTCCATGAATGATAGCATTTCATAAACTATTGTTGAATCAACTATCATGTTGATTTGGGTAATGTGAAATCATTTTTTAAACAATATTTGTTGATATCTCGACTATTTATGCAAACTATGATCCCTATTGACTTCTAACTAACATGCATAATGTTGGATATCCACTTAGAGTAATTAATTAATCAGATGAACCCTGCATTCAAGAGCCTTTGGAATTCCTCTTTGACAAGGAGAGCTACCTTGGGATGTATTTTTCATGATGTCTATTTGATAGGTTTGGCATCTGCGTAGAGAATGAGATGGTGCATCACAAGTGACATATCTAACCAGGGCATAATGGCATATGACCATGCAAAGATGTCAATAAATTCGTTTAAAAGCATGATTACAATTTTCCATTCCTTGGAAGTGAGAGAAGCCATAAGTTTGATGATATTAGGGTTATCCTCCATGCCGATGTTGACATCGATGGTTTCCTTAATGAGTAATGTTGAAACATCCTATAATTATGTTGGCATAAGTGGAAGGTTAAGCTCTTCATTCACTAGGTCCCCAATAGCTTCATCTTGGTTCCCAACAAAAGGTGTATCTAATTTTGATGTAAAACTTGGTGACCATATGAAGACATCAGATAGTTCCATTAAGAGTTCCTTGAATATTTCTTATATAGACAAGATGAGAGTAACTCCCAATTCAATGATATTTTTTCTATTTCAATGGGGACTTTGATTGGTAATCGAGAACCATTTTGTAACTGTGTTGACTTAGGGGAAGAGGTTGAGTTCCTCATCCATTGGTGCCTCAGAAAGGTTTTCACCAATAGACATGTCTTTATTTTAATTGTCCAGTATCACCTCATTGAGTTTTTCACTAGGGGGCATTGATTTTTTGATTTTTAGCTTTTTTTATTTTTTTGACTTTTTGTAAATGAGGAACTCTTCTCATTTGCCAACGTAAGCCAATCTACCAAGGTTAATTTCGAATCCCTTTTTGTGATCCCCTGATGGTATGTCATCATGAAGTCCCATGAATTCCATAATGGATTCATTGTTTTGAAATAGGTCCAATGGTACATGATCTTGTTAGTCCCAATCATTGAGGTCAGGGTATTGGAGGTTAGGTCAATGGTAAGGATGACAATATCATTGAATATGTCAATGTTGGTGAGCTCATCATAGAGGCTATTAAAGCAATATGTTTTGATGTCAAAAAAGTCATTAGAAATAATAAAATAATTACTAACATATTCATATAGATCACCACCAGGTGGTTTATAGCCAATGTCATGATATTCCTTATTTGCACAAGAAGGTACAGGTCCTAGGAGTCCCTACTCATGGAGACCATGTCCTTTCCCTTTGTAATTCATGACTTCACACATATTTTTGGCTATGGTATAATATTTACTTTAAAAATAAGATATGAAGTTGTCATTATACAACTAAGAATCATTGGAGCCTTCGATTTTTTCATCTATAAGCTGGCCAATTTTGATAAAAGAGATTGGTCCAAACTAATAGGCTACCTATTCTGATTTCTTATTCAAGGTGGGCCTATCACAAACTTTAGGGGTGATAGGGAGGTCAGCCAGATGGAAGGCATTTTGAAATTCATATTCCCCACAACCTTTGTCAAGAATCCTAAAGCAAGATGTAGATGTAGAAGCTGACTTCTTGGATGTGGATGGAAGATCATCAAAATAGATGTAAAATGAAAGCTTAAAATATTTTGATGCTATTGGTTTATCCATTTTGTAAGTATATTCAGTGATGGGGTCATGAATGATTTTAAGATATCACCCTTTCAACATATTGTTGTATTGGAAGGGTTGTGGATTAACAACAATAGTTACTTCCATATAGGAATATGGAAACTTAATGCACTGATGAAAGGTGGATGGGATGGTTTGCATGGCATGAATCCATGGTTGACTGAGGAGAATGTTATATGGGAGATCAAGATTGATGACATGGATCATGTTAGGTTGTGGAGCTAAAAGCTTCACTGATGCAGACATGGAGGAGGTTGCAGAAGGGTTGCAGAGTGTCACAGACACCGGCGTCGGTCAGGCCAACCGACGTAGGCAGGGAGGAGATAGAAGGCAACCGACATCGGTCAGAAGTCGGTCGACGTCGACACCCCCCAGGCAGACAGGGACCGATGTCAGTCACCTGTGTGGTTCAGACTGCGGATGTTACAGGCAGTTAGCTAACGAACCAAGTGTTTGCATGTCAAGAGCCAAATTTAGACTAAGAGCTATGGATCTAATTATTGTAATTAGATGTCTAATTATTGTTTGGATGAGATCTATATAATAGACTCATGGTTGTATTGTAAACTTGTGCTAGAGAGTAAGAGAGCAAATAAGCTCCTTCAGAGAGAGGTGAGCAATGGTGTGTTCCTCCTAGTGCCACAGTACCAAGTGTGGGTGCTGGATTGGAGAATCAGCAGGGTTCTTCATGTATGCATGATCTTGGTCATCAGGTGAGCATGGCTACGATAGGAGATCTACATGGTAAGTAAGATCATTGATATGCAGGTGTATGTGTGTGCAAGGTCAAGGTTCACAGGTGTGCAGAACCAGATTGATTTGCAGGTGTGCAAGATCAGAGAGGACAACAACACAACAGGGAGCAGGATCATGCAGGATCTACTTGGAGTACAGTGTGTACTCAGATAGAGCAAAGAGGAAGGCAAGGAAGATCCTTCCATAAGTAAGGTATGTTGAGGTGCAGGTTATTGCAGGTTTAGGGGAGATCTACTTGAAGTACGTTGAGTACTTGTGGAGTGCGTGGAGCACTGGAGGTGAACACCAACTCTGTGTTTGAGTTGTGTGTTGGGACCTAAGAGAGAGAACTTTGAGGGAAGATTTACTGTTTATGTCCTAGAGGTGTGGGAGCCCTAGAGGTGTGTAAGGAAGAAGAACTGTGGCAGCCTTCTTTGTTGTATTTCCTTCTGAAAGAGTTTTAATACAAGTTGTGTATTGTCTCTCATATCATGTGTTATTTTTGAATTCTAGTTACTTGTGATTCTGGTTAATTCCGCATATTAAGTTGCTTGTATTTGGTAATCAATTGTGTGCTTCCGGTTATTTATCCCAACACGTGGTATCAGAGCTAAGGTTACAGGGAGCAGGATTTGTGTTTGATTACAGGTCAGTCTCAGGGGTTTCTGATTGAGTGGGAGTAGAGCAATGGCAGATGAAAGTAAGCTAAGAATGGAGGAGTTGAAAAGCACAAATGGTCTCTTACGGTCCTATGGAAAGAAAGAGCAGGTAAAAGAATATTGTTGGTTGGTAGCAGATCAGCATTAAGGAACTGAAGATGCAGATGTAGTAGGTGTTGTTGCACAGGATGCTTTGGGAGGTTTCTTGGATAAAGTTGAATCTCGGATAATAGATTATGTTGCCTCTTTCCATGCAGCCCCAAGGAGAGGAGCTGGTGAGCCTTGTCAGATTATTGGCAAAGGGGAATCGAAGCTGAAATTGCAAGCGACGGCCAACACATGGGTGTTGAAGGAGGTCATGCAGGTCCCAAGTTTGGAGATGTGGCTAATTTCTTCAGAAAGGTTGGGTGATGAGAGATGCTCAAGAACTCTCACAACGGATGCACTTGAATTAGCTGGTGGTAAAAAAATAGGTACTCTTTATCTACTTGTTTATATTACTGATTCTTCTTTTGTTGTGGAGACGTGGCTTCGTAGGCTTGGTCACATGAGCAAGAAGGAGATGCATGTTCTTAAGAGGAAGACTGATATATTTGATAGGCTTAAGAACTGGAAAGCCTTGGTGTTCTTGGAGGAGATGACAGACAGAGACCAGTGGATGGTGTTGGGTACTTCTGAGCAGGGTAGTTTGGACATGGGTTTTGATTCAAAGGAGCTCGCGGGTAAAAAGTCATCACTCACAGGAAAACACAGGTACCGGCGTCGATAGGAAAACTGACGTCAACAACAGGGTAAGACCGACATCGATCAGAAGGACTGACATCGACAATAGGGTAAGACCGACGTCGGTAGAAGGACCAACGTCGGCAATAGGAGACACCGGCGTCGGCAGGGTTGGTAGTCAGGACAGGCGCAGGTTTGGATGCAGACTGTGTGGTGACCGAGGTCGGTCACTGTAACGGATTTTTGGGCAGACAACACGCTATCAAGGAGTCTCAAATGCCCATATGGAGGACTGAAGGTAATAAGTAAGCCTCAAATTTGTTGTTCCTCTTCTTTATACTTGTTGCTGATTGCAGAGCAGGAAGGATCCAGGAAACAGTGAGAGCATGGCAGGATTATGATGCAGAACCAAGCGGAGACTTGGTAGGGTTGCCAATAGGTATGAAAGTACAGAGATGAATGGATACCTTAGTTGAATAATAGAGAGAATGGACACGTGAGACGAAAGACCAGTCATATGGTCTTGAGGAAGCTACAGGATAGTGGTACAAGTTTTTTGACAGGTGGATGACAAAGCATGACTTTAGTCAATGTCAGGGTAACTACTGTGGTTTGTCTTACCAGGGGGATGATGGTCATGACATTATCCTGTTACTGTATGTGGATGGTATGTTTGCTAGTAGGTTTGTACATACAGGGTTTTGCTGAGCTAAGGGTAAGATTAGTTCAGTGGCTTGCTATGAAGAATTTGGAGCATCAAAATTCTTTGGCATGGGAGACATGGAGATCACAGGTAGATTTTGTCTCCAGTGGGAGCTGATGTGAAGCAAGTGTTGGCGAGATTCATTACGCAGGATGCAGAATCAGAGCACACTAAGGGCTGGACAGTTCAGTGTCTGAAATCACATGAGGTCTAGTATAGACCTGAGTTTGCCCAAGCAGTGGGTGGTCTTCAGGATTGAGCTTGAAGAGGGATACAAGCCAGGAAATAGATAAACGGGGTACAGGTACAGGTACAGTGCAGCTGTTTATCTCCAAGTGGGAGATTTTTAGGTTATGGAGCTAAAAGCTTCAAAGATGCAGACATGGAGGAGGTTGTAGAAGGGTTGCGGAGTGTCATAGACACTGACGTCGGTCAGGCCAACCGACGTCGACAGGGAGGAGACAGAAGGCAACCGACGTTGGTCAGAAGTCAGCCGACGTTGGCACCCCCTAGGCAGACAGGGACCGACGTCGGTCACCTGTGTGGTTCGGACTACGGATGTTACGGGCAGTTAGCTAACGAACCAAGTGTTTGCATGTCAAGAGCCAAATTTAGACTAAGAACTGCGGATCTAATTATTGTAATTAGATGTCTAATTATTGTTTGGATGAGATCTATATAATAGACTCATGGTTGTATTGTAAACTTGTGCTAGAGAGTAAGAGAGCAAATAAGCTCCTTCAGAGAGAGGTGAGCAATGGTGTGTTACTCCTAGTGCCACAGTACCAAGTGTGGGTGCTGGTTTGGAGAATTAGCAGGGTTCTTCATGTATGTGTGATCTTGGTCATCAGGTGAGCATGGCTACGATAGGAGATCTACATGGTAAGTAAGATCATTGCTATGCAGGTGTATGTGTGTGCAAGGTCAAGGTCAAGGTTCACAGGTGTGCAGAACCAGATTGATTTGCAAGTGTGCAAGATCAGAGAGGATAGCAACACAATAGGGAGCAGGATCAGGCAGGATCTACTTGGAGTACAGTGTGTACTCAGATAGAGCAAAGAGGAAGGCAAGGAAGATCCTTCCATAAGTAAGGTCTGTTGAGGTGCAGGTTGTTGCAGGTTCAGGGGAGATCTACTTGAAGTACGTTGAGTACTTGTGGAGTGCGTGGAGCACTTGTGGTGTGCGTGGAGCATTGGAGGTGAACACCAACTCTGTGTTTGAGTTGTGTGTTGGGACCTAAGAGATAGAGCTTTGAGGGAAGATTTACTGTTTATGTCCTAGAGGTGTGGGAGCCCTAGAGGTGTGTAAGGAAGAAGAACTGTGGCAGCCTTCTTTGTTGTATTTCCTTCTGAAAGAGTTTTAATACAAGTTGTGTATTGTCTCTCATATCATGTGTTATTTCTGAATTCTAGTTACTTGTGATTCTGGTTAATTCCGCATATTAAGTTGCTTGTATTTGGTAATCAATTGTGTGCTTTCGATTATTTATCCCAACAGATCAATGTTTGGTGCATGACGTGCCCCATCATGATAGGCAAGTGGATGCTTCTAGTTGATTCTTGCTTAGTGTTATCACATGCCTTGATAGTGATGGTGTTCAAATCTAAGGCTGATTTATAATAAACTATATTTTTTTATCAATTTCAACATGTAGATATTCATACCCAAGTCATTATCTAAAGGCACCCTTTTGACTTTTTGATTATTGATGTAAGATACAATATATAAAGGTGGATTGTGTGACAGACCAATAGGAGGGATGTCATGTTGGTCTCAAGTGAGTTGATGGAGACTCGAGGATAAATGTCTAACAAAAGCTTGGAATTATGATGGTTTAATGTCAATGGGGACTCTTGACTCCTGAAGGGCTTTAATTAAGATTCCCTTGTGAACAATGGATGTTTTGAGAAGATCAAAGATAGAAATATGAGTGGGGGTCTTTTAAATTTGTTCAAGGAGGTTGTATCATCCTTTAGGGGAAGGTAAAGGAGGCCTCTGGATAGTGACCTTAATGCATCTAGTGGTAACTACAAAATCTTGGGCTTTGAGCTGGATGGTGGCAACATGGGGATTTGTGATATGACCAATTATTTAATCATAAGAATTATTGACTTTCCCGTAGTTGACATGGCTAGTCTAGGAGTTTTGACCTAGATTTTGTTGAGGAGGATTTTGATTGTGCTTTGGAAATGGATCTTTATATACCCTAGTTATTGGTTCTTTGATGCTAGTGCATTGTTGCCTAATTCAATATCCTTGTGATTAAGCAAATCTTGGACATAATTCTTGAGTTTAATGTACTGAATACTTTGATGACCCTTAATCTAATGGAACTTGCAATAGTCATTTTCCTTATACCATGCAGGCTTTGGTTAATTCTCATTGAAAGGCTTATTTTGTCGATATATAATCATATTCGTAGTGACCAAATTGTCAAATATGGATTCTAATGACTCTCCTATATGAGTGTACTACTGTCATTTAAAGTATTGCATATGTTGGCCTTGAGGCATGGTGATGATGGAAGTAGTCTTAATAGCCTAGATGTGCTTTGTATTTGTAACTCCATCACTTACCACATTTTTGTTTTTGTTGAAGAACTTAGGTTTTTTGAATTGTACTTTATTTTGTTAATCCTTAGAGAATATCTTTACAAAGCCTTTAGCGATGAGAGCCTTCTCCATTTGCACACCCTTTTCAATGATCTCATTAAATTGGTGGCACAATGAAATTAAAGATGAAATGACATTTCCTGATTGAGGTTGGTAATAAATATGTTGACTAGTTATTTTTTGGGGATTAAATAGGGGAATCTGCTCATCAAAATTCTTCATCTTTGTATGAATGAAGAGAAAATATCCCCCTTATTTTGTTTTATGATGTAGATATCCATCATGGTGAGTTCATGATCGATGTTATATGATAAGTGTCTCACAAACCTTTCATATAGGTCCATAAATGTTGTTATGGATCCCTTTGGTAGATGTAGAAACCATTCTAGCGCTTGAACTCCTGAGCTTTTGGGGAACAATTGAGTAGGTAAACATCATTGCAGGCAACCTCTTGACACGACATGAAAAAATCCTTGATGTTTTCCCTTAGTTCAACCTTTCTCTTATATTTAACAAACTTGGGAAGCTCGATGTAAGAAGGAAGGGGGAATTTCAACATGTCACAGTCAAATGGATAAGGGCATGGCTATTCAAATTTGTATTTCTTGTTTTGATTCCCAATCTATAGTCCTTGGAGGGTGTCCTTCATAACTTGCTACTTTTGAGCAAATGACATACCTTCAAGTGATGTTGGCGGGTTTTGATTGGATTGGGGTGGCACAAAGCCCTAATTATTGTTGGATTATTGATTATTTGATTGTGGATTTTGTTATGAAGGGTCGAATGATGTAGGACTAATATGAGAGGCCAAATTGGCCAACTTTTGAGAGAGTTGTTGGATTTCATCAAGCATGACATGACTTTGATCTGAGTGGATTTGACCTACTAGATCTAATCCATTTGCTAAGGGTGACATGATTGACATTAGAATTTGGATTTTGATAAGTGGACTCAATGTTAGCTCAATTTTGATCTATATGGTGGCTATAGGTAGTTTGATCTGGATTGGGGATATTTTAATTTTGTCAACATATGATGTGGGTTAGATTCTCATGATTGTAGTTTGTAGGAAGTCAGGCACCTATTTATACAAGTCATAGGAGAAGTTCATATTTGTTTTCATATAAATATTGGTCTACTTGGGCTCTACCTTGATTAATCTTAAATAAGTCATTTCCTTCATCGTTATATTCACTTTGATTAGCCAAACTATTAGTATCGTCGTGGCGAAAGTGTTCTTGATCAAAGTGAAATGGATTATGATTGAAAGGGTTTTTTATATCTAGATTTGGGTTTTATCTTATTTGAAGTCTTGTTTTGGGTGTCATGATTTTGCATTTACTTTGTTTCATTTAATTTGTTGATTTGATTTTGTTTGGATTGGATTGGGTTTGAAACTAGTTTACCATAAGGGGGAAGGCAAACATTAACACACACAAAAACAACCTACGCTAGTCTAGTTGGATCGCAATTAGACAGTGGCCCACAAGTAATACATGAAAGGCATGTTATGGGTGATCTTAAGGAATGTTGTGTTCCTGATACCACTATTCATTTGCAACAAGAAGACTCCTATGTTAGGTTAAAATGGCTGATTAAGGGCATCCTATATATACCTTTTGGTATGACGAGGCCCAAAGTTGGGTATTGGTGGATGAAACCGCCTCACTTCATGGTGTCAATAAATAGGTGATCGCTTAGCCAATAATGATAGCTCCTCCATGAATTTTTATAGCCCATTGAAACACGAGCTTTATCTTAATGTTGGGTGATGGAATCCAAGTTTCAAGACCCTATAAAAGGGATATAAATAAGATGTAAATTGTTTTTGATTTCCAAGATCTCCTTGTGACACAAGGAAAGAGCATACATAGTTTTTTTATTTGGGTGACATAATGACCTAGACCATTTCTAATTCCAAATGTTGCATTGTAGAGAGAATGAAGAGCATATACAGTCGTAAGCCTAAAAAACAAACACAAACAAGACTAAGAAACGATATGCAAAAACAATTAATCGATTTAAGATTAACCAATTAAATGTGTGTGTTGGTTTGATTGTATATCTTTAACCAATGGACCTAAAAGAAGATTGTTAGTTATTTGGATTGATTGGAGTCTTAAACAAGTGTAAAACTTGTAAGTTAAATAGTAAAAATAAACAAACACTATAATACAAAATGCAAATCATATTTATTAGGATGCAGATGTTTCTAATAACGCAAACATCGTGACCTTTGAGCAAATGGTAAAACAAATAGAACAAAATCAACAGACGTAGATGACGATTCACTATGCATAAACTCTACTCTATATGATGAAGATGTTATTAATGACACAAACATCAAAGTGTCAAAATAAAATAGTAGACACAAATGTTGATTATCAATGCAAATACACTGTTTAATAGAAGGCAAATATTATTCTACAAAATGCAAATACTACGATGTCTATGCAAATGTAACAAAAGACAGACAATATGGCAAAACACAGACATTACCCTATCCCACACAGACATCTTTTCTAATGACATAAACATCGTTACATAGGATGAAGATGTTATTCTATAAAAAATGGGATTTGAAGATAAAAATTGACAAATTTATCCCAAATTTGACCCTGATTAGACCTCAAAGTTAAACCACTTAAGTAAGCAACTCCTATCAAGAAAAATAAGCAAAATATTATGGGGTTTGTCCCAACGATTATTCCAAGAATGTACACATGCAAAGTTAGAGCAAACACGTTAAAAATTCAAACAAATGTTAAATTCTTACTCTAACAAATCAACACACCTCTGATTGAGCTTAAAATAGAATAAACAATAGTTTTACCTTCACCTGCCAATGAAGCTCCTTTTTGTTGTGTTAATTTAATCATATTGAAAATGGATTTGGTTTCTCAATTGAAGGCATGTAAGAAATTTGGCAACATGTCCCCTTGGTTGATTGATGATTTACTTGATGGAATGATGGAATGATTGCACGGCTTCACTCAATGGGCAAAGTCTTATTAGGGTATCTAAGCTTGTTGCAAATGAGGGGGCAAGGTTCAATTTATAGTTTTTTGAGAGGGTAAATGGTTGGTTGGATTTGATTTGAGATGGAGGGCTAAGATTGAGTCAAAATCATCATTCAACGAGGGGAATTCGGTATTAAATGAGGGGGTTGAGAATGTAAGGATTTGTGTTTATGAAGAGTGGGCTTGATTTGATCTTGGTCCTTACCATTGGGATTTGTTGGTGCGATGACTTGATTTATTGGTTAAGTTGATTTAATTTGATTAAATTAAATTTGGTTTTCTTGATTTTTTATATTTTATATTTTCCATTGCTTTTCTTATTAGCATTAATCAACCACCTAATATGATTAGTTAGTTGATTAATCTAGAATTGCATTTGGTGGGATTGGACAAGGTCCATGTGCAATATGATTAATTGATTGGGGGTGATGGCTAAGTAGTAATAGGTTAGGCTAGGGATGTTAACGATGGGATTGTGGTTGCTGTAGATGCAGTGATAAGATTAGGATTATGAAATGATGAGATTAGAGATGAAATGATGAGTGAACCAGGTTTCAAAATGGAATTATGGTTTTGGGATATTAGCGCAAAAATTAGTGGAGTGGATGATGAAGAGAAATAACAACACCGAGGTGGCCTAATTGGGATGTATATAATTATATTATTGGTTAGTTTTGTTTAACCAAACTCTTATGTTTACATCTAAAATATCTCTATGTCCTGTACATGTCTGCTTTTTGTTTACCACTTTTCTTTTTGAATTGCTTTTCCTTGTTTATTTTTTCCTTCCTCGTTTTTATGTTTGTCATGTGGATTTTAGGAACCCATGTTTTTTCCTTAGCCTTTTTCCATGTTTGGTCACCCACTTGAGTTCTCTTTTGTTATCATATTCCTCACTCCAAGTTCTTCTCGCCTTCCCATGTTGTCCCTTTAATCTTGTCTATAATTTTGGAGTAACATTCTTATTCCCCTACTTTTATAGGATGAGTATGTTTTACTTTTTGTATCTTATTTCATTGTTCATGTGCTTCAGGGAATCTTGTTTCCTTTCTATTATGATTTTATTTCTTATCCTCCTATGGTTCCTTCTTATTGTACATACCCATTCTTATAGCGTTTTCCTAACACCCATTGTGTTTTATTCTATTTTTTATTTTTTGTCACCCTTGCCTTTGTTTTTGTGTCCCATTCCAATAGCTTGTGATAACTTCCACTTGATGAAAACACATTTATTAAGGCCACATGCCCCAAAGTGTATATATTTCTAATAGAAGGTGTCGGTCATTAGGAATCCCCCCTATTTCCTCTTTCGGTTTTTGTCTCTTATTTATTTTATGTGATTGGATGATTTCTTTAATTATTTCATGTCTTCTAGAATTCCTCTGCCTTTATCTTATTGAGTTTTTATTTGCACACAACTGACATATTATGACTATTATATGCACTTTATGATTCATGATTATCCACCCATTGATAAAGGTTACATTGCTTAAACACACGCTATTTATTATATTGTCGAGATATATGTAGGATTTATTTTGAAATAGGATTATACAAGTGATTATGGATTCATAATAGGTTGTGAGCACCTTTCATGCTCACTCAGGGGGTATGGTGTGGGGCATCTTCTAACAACACTTCATGTTATATCTTTCATAAATGCCTTTGTCATGATGAGCTTTCACGTGATCTTGTATATTATGGTTTATATTTAGCAATGCATGTGCATCTACATGTTTAACACTTCCACATATGTTGGTCTTCTTCTTGCCTGCACTATTACTTTATGTTTGATTATATGGGTACTTTGCTTGATTTGTGGTGTTGTGATTTCAATATACCTAGTGTGTTTGATTTATGTGTTTGTTGTTTGGCATGCCTTCCATGTTTGTCTTGTATTTCTTGCTTGTTTATATATACTTTACATGTTGCACGTATTGGATATACTATCATTTTTTACTGTGTGACTTCATTATTGCCCATGCTTACTTGACATGTGACAGGGTTGTTCTTTATTCTCTACATACTTCATGCATGTCATTTCTTATTACATATCTAGTATGTATTCCTTATTTACTTATATATTCTACATGCATGAAATTTCTTGCTAATTATGTATTGTGCTGTTTTCCTTGTTTTTTATGTGTGCAACATGTTTGTCTTACTTTATTTATTACTTTGTATGCATTGTGCTTGATTATGTTGAGTGTGCCCTCCTTATTTGCTCTTTTTAATTTGTGATCTTATTTGATTGGTGCCATTATGTATGTCATGCACAATCCTTTTATTTTTACCATGATTTATATCATGCATATGTTTCTTACTGCTTGCTGACATTGCCATGATTCCTATAGTGCATCTATTGGGAGCAAGGCTCCATATGCATGCTTTTATTTTATACATTTGAGTTACACTACTTGTATTGGGGCACACTACCTTAACACTTAACTTATTATGTTTCCCCCTCGAGTATACATTGTTCATATGTTGCACATTTGGTGAATTTTACATTTGTGCTTCATTTATCACATTTTTCCTACTTGGGCAACTTTTAAGTGACATACATACTTTCATGTTGATATCTTATTATGTTAAACATTGGTGCTTTTATTTCCTATATTACACATGATGCACGCATGATCCTTTCTTTTGAAATATATGCTTCAAAGGTGTCTGGGTACCTTCATTCTTATTTTTACACCTCAGGACCCATGATATTTCCACAACATTTTGATCTTCCATGCGAGAGCAATTACATATTGATGTTTTCAAGAAATACTCGACACATGCCACTTCTTCCCATCACAAGATAAATTTGGGACATTTCCTAACCCTACTCTCTTTCACATTACATCATGTTTATTTAGATTTTTTTTTTGATTGCTAAGAGTTATACTTAGAAATACACATGGGATTTAGAATAGGTTTCGAGTATTGGATTTCTACAGGGGCATTCTTACTTGGTATAAATTTGGATATCTAGGGAACTCATACAAGGGTGCATTCACATTTTCCAGCAAAACTAGGTTCATCATTTCTAATCTTTATTTTGTAAATCTTAGCACATTATTATTGTGAGCATCTATCTACATAATTTCATTCTTACAGGATTCATAGGGACACTTACATAGATTTAAAGATGATGGGGAGTCATACAGAGGTCGCTATTAAACCACTGACCAAAACTAGGCTCATCAATTTTGATTCTCCTTTATTAATATCAACAAGTCATTAATTGTTTGGGAACTTATCCACTTGCACACATCTTTTTGTAGGTGCACATGAGCATTGGAGTTGATGTGGTAGTGTTGAAGTTGTTGCAAGAGCTTCAGGAGCATGTAATATTTATTGTACCCCCCTTATTGTTTTACTTTGATATGTATGTACAAACACATCAAAGTGAGATATTCTGTAGATGCCTAATTTTGGTATGAGGGTGGTTATTAGTTATAGAATTACATTGATCTAAGGCACTTGTGTGTTTGTCGATTATTAACTCACATTAGGTTCTTATTGGCACATTTTTCTTCTGTTTCTTGTTGTTCCCTTATCTTTTCCCTCCTCATTCATGTCTCTTTTCTTTATCTATCCTCCCCTCCTTATTTTATTTGGTTTATGGGCTTTATGATTATAGGGTGGGACCTTGTGACCATTGTTTTGGGCCTCCCGTGGCTTGCATTTCAAATTTATTGGACTTTCTTGCTGATTGTATGCCAACTTGTGCAACAATAGGGTCCTAATTTGAATTTGAGAAGTCTATAAATATACAATTGCATTAGTGCATATAAGACAATATATGATTGAACAAGACACAAATTCATCCATTTAAAGATCAATTGTGAAAATTTAAGAGCAGTTATTTCAAGCATTTAGTGTAGAATGCAAATAAAATCTAAAGCATTTATTCCTTTGCCATGCATTCATTCTAGTGTGAAAAGCCATATAGGACTAGGTCCTGCATTCATTGGACTACTTATTAAACATACATTATACTTGGAGTGTTGATTGCCAAATTAATACAAACATCATAGGGGCCTAATAATTGATGAGGGATAACACAGTTCTACGAATACAAACCCCTTTTTTTTTGGGGGGGGGGGATTTGTTGTTCTACTAGGGTTTTGAAGGAGATAATTTCCTAGATATTCACATATAATTATAGAAAAGAGAGCGAGATTTTAGAATCTCAATGGCAATGAACAAGATTATCAAATCATTGTTTTCATGTCTACACTTTTACCATAAATATCTAGTGCATGCTTTTGGCAAGGTGCTCATGTCGCTGCAAACTTTCTAGGTTCTCATCATTTACCTACAAAAACCTAACTCTATTATCTTTTTTAAATGGTTGCTTCTAGATTCTCTGCATCTTATCATTTTTTTATTGGTGATGTAGTTTTTTTAGACACTAAAACTACAAACTAGGTCTAGGATGTACATAACTAGAGGCTCAATCCATGATAACTAAATCAACTCAAACAACCACCACTAATGATTGAAAATACCAAATCAATTCGAATGGCCATAATCGACCTACTAAATACCTAACGAGATTTGAACATGGATAGGGATGGGCACAACCAACCCCTTTACCAACCCTTCCATATCTCTTCAACTCCCTTTTATAATTTATTAATATATCAAAAATATTATTTTTAAAAAATAATTATAATAATTTTATTAAAAATTTATTTGATTAATTAAGTTGGAGGCTTATTACGGAGGGACGAAGTCCTGAGATTCATCTCACGTGACGACAAGGAAAAGAATATTTTGTTTTTACATTACGTGTAATAACATGAGTGGAGGGATATATATATATATATATATATATATATATGAATGAAAGCACTGACTCGAGCTCTACAAAATTGATCGGTGAGGCCGCAAGTTCAAATCTTTAAAATAGGCCATGGAGATTTACATGCAAGCCATTCACCTCAACTCTTCCAATGCCATGTTTTTCGCAAATAGAGTGCAGGCCAACATTAAACTCAAGAATTTCACAAGCTAAATCAAAGGATTGGGCATGGAGACCGCCACATAAGTTTCTATGAATCACATGGTGGAAGAGGTATTGATAGATTTTAGGGCCCACCGAGTTGCAATTGTTTGTGCTCTTACTTATGAGGTGGACAACTTTTATATACTCTGTGATCCAGAGAAAGATAATTTGTGCTTGTTTGGATATCCTAATGATACTTGGGAAGTAAACTTGCCTACGAAAGAAGTCCCACTAGAATTTATAAAGGTTGCTTTGGGTATCAATTTTACAAGAGACAGTATGCAACAATAGGATTAGCTTCTGTTGGTTGCTATGCACAGTGATTCTTGGTTGCTTGTTGTTGCTTTCTACCATGGTACTAGGCTTAACCACCATGACAGGGAAGGCAGACACAACTAGCAAGAGATGGAAGAATGGAAGAAGGTATTGTATGAAGTGTTGTTGCTCTCCAGCTGGTCTCTCTAAGAAAAAAACCTTCGGGAAGGATGCACGAAAAGTGTTTGACAATTTGCCTTAGAGAATGGTCATCTCTCAGAATGCATTTTCTAATTTTCAAGCTTTAGAACATGTAGGCAAACTGTTTGACAATATGCCTATGCATTTTTTAGAAATAAAATCAGACATACAGGGGAGAATTAAGGATCAGATATTTCTCCAGGTTGGTCTTCTTAACTACATTTTGGAGGATGACATTGGTGTTCCTATGTTAAATAAGAACACAATGTGTTAAAATTAGGGCACCAAATCATGGTGCATTCTCTTTCAGGGAAAATTGAATGCACATGGGTGGAATCATCAGATTGCATGAGTCAGGATTTTAGACCAAAAAACAAAAGGCAATCAAAGCTATAAACTACTCCTCCAATCACCACCAATATGATCGTATACATAATACATTACTTCATCTTTATAAAATAATTTACAAACTGATATTTCTAAAGTAGCGAAGCATAAAAAGGCACTAATTGAGCCTAAGCTTCTTCAGTGATTCGAACAAGTGACATGATCTAAAACAAACATATTTCTATTGGATGAACATGCAAAAAAATATTTAGATTGACGATGATGATGCCTTAGAAAAGAATATGCCCTAGGTGGCCTTCTGTATCCATAGGGTTCAAACCTCTCGAGGTAACCTTTTCGTCCAACAACATTAACGTTGTTGTCATACCAAGTTTTGTTCTTTTCTTTTCTTTAACTCAGCCCAAGAGCAACACCGCCACCATTTTTTTTATCTCAGCAATTTCAACTCAAGCAGAACTGCATTCCATTTAAGTTAAGGATTTCAACGGACTTAGAAAGCTCCTCTGTGCTTTCAATAGACAACAAATATGTGTTTATGTCCATGTCTGGACATGACATATATATAATGTATATGTATTGTGGTCATGTTTCTTTCTATAAGTGGGAGCTACTTCACGTCTGTTTCATACGTTTAACAATTATATTGTGAAAGCTACTTTTTTCAATTCCGTCATGAGTTTCATTATACGTTGGCCAATGCATATTTGATTTTACATTATTGTGAATTGACGGGAAGGGTAGAGGGAGACCCACATTTAGTTAGTATAATTTATGAATGGTTTTGGTTAATAAAATTTATTGTCACTTCAGTAAGTCATTGATAGTTTTTTTCATCCTTCCAATTGGTTGTTGTGCATTGATTTGGTGGATTCTTCACAATCACGTTTGGTTTTTGTTTATTGATCTAATTAATTTCCCATTAACATTTAGTTAGGATACATTGGAGGAGGATTTTGTTTTGGTTGAAAATATTTATTAGATTTATAGATTTTGAATGTTTATTTCTTTTAGAATGTAAATACTTAATAAATTTCTTTTTGTAATATTTTTTAGTAGCCAACTGAGAATGGCAATGTTGGTATTGGATTAGTGAAAAAAAGTCAACAGATGTTGTGTAAACAACTCAACAATTATGGGGTCATTGCCATTCAAATTTGTCTCACAAGAGACAAAAAATGACATATTCCATTATAAACAATCTGGGTTTGAATCATGGTGGTTTGGGGGAAGCGGTGATGCAAAGCGGTTTGGTAGATATTTGACAGCATTTAAAGTAACCTTCTCTCGAATTCCTTCATATTTTCTTTTGTTTGTATTCTTCATCTTCATCTTCACCTTCACCTTATATGCAGATGCAACAACAATTGTAGAGGATGACTCAGGTATTGTTGGATTATAATTGATACACACCTGCTATTGATTTTTATATTTTTTTCTTCTTTGATCTGTTCTTGGAAGGACTTCGGCAGAAGGGGTAGGGGTTTGTAAAATAATGAAATGTGGGAAGGGGAAGTGCAACACATATCACTTTATTACAGGATAACTATTGGATATTATCCTTCCCATCTACGAATGCGATCCTAGCTGGATGCAACCCCCCATCATATTTTCTCTTCCCTTTCTCAGTCTTTCCTCCCTGTTTCTCTTGAGATAGTAATTGTATTTTTTATTGTTAGGTGTGCATTGACAATTTCCTCCCTCTCAGATTAATCCAAGAAACTCTCGTGCTTTCTTAGATTCCCTTCAATCATGTTTATTTTATTTTATTAAGCTAGAGGCTTATACGGTGGGGAACCCTGCAAACAAGAGACAAGAAATGGCATATTCTATTGTAAACACCCTGGTTTTGAATAATGGTGGTTTGGGGGAAGTGGTGGTGTAGAGCGGTTTGGTAGATATTTGAAAACATTTATAGTAACCTTCTCTCGAAGTCCTTCATGAGCCTTATCAATTTTGGTAATAATAGTGAAATTCCTCTTTCCATGGTCATCAATTTTCTATGACATTCTTATAGATTCACATGTGGGGAAATCGACGGTAGTAGATAATACATTAAGTATCATGGTCTGTATTAGAGTAATGTATTTCATGATAATTTTAGAAACCTACTCATAAATGTCCTTAGGTTGTCCATATACAAGGACCCTTGTAATGCCAGGTAAATCTACCAATGTCAAATCAGGGACATTCCTCTTTTTCAAATTAAGAGTAATTGGAATATCGTTTATGCACTTGCTTGCTCCAACAATCTCGTCAATGATTGAATTTACAGTATTTGTAATTCAAGCCTCGATGATACGAACCTTCCTATCCTTGTATTCAATGAAAATATTAGAGTCTTCATCACTACAGATGCAATCTCGTAATGAGTGGAACTCTTCTACAAATACCTTGTCCTTGAGGCAGATTTATTCTAGACAAGGACTTCAAAACGCTGGACTTTCCACTGGACTGGTCGCCCACCACAACAATGGTGGGGAGCGAAATTCCTTCTTGGACAGTTCCCAAACCGTACAGTTTATCCACTCTATCTAATAGAGACCCGATATATTTATTGTAGTACTCTTTCAAGATGTAACGCTCTTCATTTTCCATGTTCTTGAATTTCTCAACCATGTATAGTAGCTGAAATGACATCCTTGTTAGCATAATACAATGGATATTGTGAGTCACGATCATTCTTAAATAGATGTGATGTAATCGTTACAACATAGAGATAATATCGTGAGCATCGAGAAACACGATTGGTGAGATGCAATAAAAGAGTACTTATCTTATGTTACACGTAATGTGCTTCAGGTTTAACATCTTAATACATTGGTATTTGGGTATAAATACTGTTTTAGGAAATCGTGTGCAACTATAGTGCTGCCAATTCACAAGTATTTATTTATATTTGTTGTACATACTGCTATTTGTTAAAATATTTATAATAAATTATAGTTGATGCCTTTAATTATTAACAATGGGGAATTATACACACACACACACACACACTCAAATATTCATTAGTTAGAGGCTTATACGGTGGGGGAACCCTTGCAGATTCGTCTCACAAGAGACCAAATAGACGAATATGTGTTTATGGTCATTTTATAGCTGACATTTGTCATTAAAGATTGATGAACATCCCTGATTGGCGATGTGAAAACGGTATCTTGGATAGAGGTGGCCTCCTAAAAAATGAGGGACTGAATGAGCAACATTTTCATTGTGGAGGCAAAGTAGGAGAAGCCTCGATGACTGTATGCATTGAATAACATAACAAAGGACTCCTTAATGAGAGTGGTGTAGGCATCGTTTCCCATTCCCGTGGCCATGGCCTACAACAGAGTGAGGTGAAGGCCATAGACCTCTAGTGCCTCAAACTTGAACACCTTCACCACGAACACCATTCATGCCACGCCTCCTTTCGATTCCCCCAATACCTACAAAAGTCAAATATAATCAAATCAACTCAACGGTTATTGTGAATGTAAATGTAGTGACAACAACACTTGTTATGTTGACTGCATATGACATTGGCTGTGTGTTTTTGCTTCTACTTCCCATCGGTGGCGAGGGTGTTTTTCTTGTGTCTTGTGTACACAAAGCTAGGCCTTGCGTAAGTGGAGTATTAATGTACATACTTTCATGAATACATTCGCATAGGGCATGCTTTTGAACATGTCTTCACCAATATGAACCACCCCTTCATTATGTTGCATACAACCATAATTAAAAAAAAATTGAAATTAAGAAAACAAATGAAAAAAAGTCTTGAGACTTTAAAGCCAATATCATAAGCATTTAATGGGTCAAGTAGCAGAGTTATCTATCTCAACGTCCAGACCATGAATAGGGGGGAAGAAAGCTTAGAACTGATAGACCCGACCTCATTAGATTAGAACCCTTCACAATCTCTGCAGGCAACTCAAATGTCGAATCGAGATAGATGATGGAATTATCCTTTGGAAAAGAATACATGTTATCTATTGACATTGACCCCTGTAATGGAGAAAGTATGCTACATGCCATTACAAAATACATGTGTTCCCTGTCAATATAAATTTTTAACACCACTACGTATCCACGACCATTGTAGTTTTAAAAAAAAATTACTTAAAAAGAAATACATTGTTTTTCATTCTCATTATATCGACACTTAATTGCTTCATAGAGGTGGAATCGATGAGTGTTAGGCAGAGCAACACACTAAATATTTTTTTTAAGGTCTTAGAAGATTAAATACTCTTGATGGAGAGTGCCTCCTTCCCAATGAATGAAAAGGCAACTGCTAGTATTGTTTACAATAATCCCTGGATTAATCTTTGGCACGTGGATGTGGAATCCACCTTCCATTTGAAATCAAAATAATCAAATAAAGATTACAATTATTATTTTTCCGAGGTTGAAAAAATCCTCCGTAAAGTTTACCACCTTTTAAAAAAATCCAATCTCCTAAAAGGTTACCCTACTTTTCAAAAAAATGAAAAATCTGTGAAATGTACCTAATTATCGTTCCAGATTTTAATAACCATAAAACCCTGATTCAAACCCTCAGAATTGCCTCTTGAAAATATTTCCGGCAGGGTGGGAGATATCAGGGCAATGACAGATGATATAATTGGCCTGTTGCAGTCCGTATATGACATGAACATGACATTCTCTTAAAAACAGAGAGGCTTCCCTTGCCTCAATGGCAACTGCGTCTTGTTTTTTGTTACCACTTCAAATTCAAATTCCTTTTAAGCGAAGAATTACATGCAAATTGAAAGCAAGAAGCAAGGGATGTTGCAGATTTCAGAATAGTAACGTTACTAATGTAGAAGCGGGAAGAAAAGAAATAAAGGATAA
Source organism: Torreya grandis (assembly GCA_037957365.1). Classification (NCBI taxonomy): domain Eukaryota; kingdom Viridiplantae; phylum Streptophyta; class Pinopsida; order Cupressales; family Taxaceae; genus Torreya; species Torreya grandis. Next base: position 752,719 of record JARHVA010001704.1, read on the forward strand.
AGGCAGAGACAGAGACAGAGACACATGCAGATGGGATGTGAAGGACAGCGCTGAGCATTACAGAATAGAATGGTGGGGGGCTCCATATTTCTCCATTAATTCCCAAGGAAATATCTGCGTCCGGCCTTCTGCCACTTCCGATGGTAGGTTGCTTTTTCTTTTATTTTATATTTTTTCGGGGTTTGTAAATTTGGGCCACATTTTCAAACCTTTGTATCTATGCGCCACGTTTTTCCTGATTGAGGCTTTTAGCATCTCATTGGTATCCTGTATAGAGATAATTAAAATTCTTTCGTTTAGTGTAAGGTATGAGGGGTATCCATTTTGCCAAAGACACCTTCTATCATTTCAGATATTAGGTTTTTTTTTTTAATATTTGTTGGGGTTTGTAAATTCGGGCCACAGTTTTAGACCTTTGTATCTATGGGCCACGTTTTTTCTGATAGAGTCTTCTAATATCTTGTTGGTATCCCTTATAGAGATAATTAAAATTCTTTGGTTTACTGTAAGGTACGAGAGGTATCTATTTTGCCAAAGATGCCTTGATCTTGATACAATGACCTTTAGAACTTTTACCCAAATGGAGATTGAATTTATAAGAAATTATTTATAGTCTTTGCTGAGTTACGGACAGTTTTATTGCACTGGGAGGGATTTGAAATTGTGTCCTGCTTTTACTAGTGTGTTCAATTAGAGGTTGGTTATATGTTGGAACTATTTAGCGATTCTCTGTTGTGTTATGAGCAACTTTGTTGTACTGCGATGGATTTTAACTTGGAGGTCATTTTTTTTATTAGTGTGCACAATTAGAGGTTGATTCTATGTCAGAACTGTTTAAAGAATTCGATAAATGGAAACATGATAATTTCTGTTTTTTAAAGTAATGGACAAGAGTTTTGAAGTTTCTTTCTTCTCTTGTTGCCTTCTGGTTTTGTAAACATGTGTAGAAACATCCACAAGGGGTGTGGTTTTGTAATCAAGTGATCCCATAGACTGATTTTGCTCCTGTGGACATATTTGAAGTCATTTTTTTGCATTGCCATTATAGACAACCATTTGGACATTAATTTGATGAATTTTTTTTGAAAGATTTATTTTGGTTATTAATTGTGTGGTGTGATTTAATTGACATACGCAGGTTCAGATGAAATTGATGTTATGAATTTGATTGATTCCCTGCAAAGATTGGATGTGAAGCCACCCATGGTTATAAGATTTCCCGATATATTGTTTCATCGGATGCGAAAACTGCAAGAATGTTTTGATAAGGCCATTGACAAACATGATTACCAAGTAAGACCTTACATCTTCATTTATTATGGTGAGGGAAATAGATTACTTTTGTGAATTATGTTTCTTCAATATTGTTTTTACTGGGTGAACCTTGGGTGAGGCTATGGGTAACCTTTCTGAGTCTCCGTGACACTTGAATGTACCCATGCATGTTACACTATAATGTCACTTCATGACTGTGGAACTTGGGTCATACTTCTACAGATATCCCCCACTACCATTATGCTACAAACCCTTGAATAATATCATAATGGCTAATTAACACTTATAAAGAAAAAGAATGAATGAAAGATGATGCCAAGAGGACGATTCAAGGATGACAGCCATTTTAGTCTCACCTTTCTATTGAATTATACATTTCAAATCTGTTCAAACCCTCATGCAGGGTTCATAAAGGAGGAACTATTTGGCTTTTACTGTTTGCAAGGCTGGGATGTATCCTCCTGCGATTAGGTGTAATCTTTGAGGTGACATCCAACTGAGTGGTACAAACCCTCTTGTCAGGATCTCAAAGGTAAGACTGTTGGACACTTTTTCAGAGCTTGGGGCGATTTCTCCAACAATTAGGTGTAATCCCTGGCTTACTGGAATTGCCTGGCATTTGGTGAGTGGTGTGTATGCCCTGCTGGAGAATTTATCAGCAGTAAAGTTTTGAACCAGCTTGATTATCCTTCCTTGTGTATGTAGTTGGCATTCATTTTCATACTGACTTATCTATTAATTTTAACTGTCTCCTAACATTTATTTTTGTAGACTACTTTTTAACAGAGTCCCCTCAATTGTTTACATCATTGGTAATTAATTTTCACTTCTTGCTTCGGCATTTACTTCTCAAGGTTGTAGCCTAGCTGCATGTTAGAACAGCCACTACTACACAAAATATTTCCATAAACGAAATTCAACAAATTAAGAAAGCTTGGGTCCCTGCACACCTAACATTTAGAATAATTTCTGCATATTCAAAAATATGATCGAAGAATGAACTTTGAAATGAATCATGACTGGCAGATGAAAAATCACAAAGATGGTTTCAACTGTAAAAGCAATAAAACTCTGCCCTGCTCTTAATTGGAAACTTGGGAAAAAACTCAGAACAAAAGTTCTAGAAAAAGTAAGACAACTCAAACCATCAATTATATACCCTACACTCAATTGAAGACAAACTCATTTTTAATGATTAAAGTGCTGGTTCAATACATCATGCAATTTTGCATTAAGAAAACCCCTTTTTACATTAAGTCTTGCCATTCTTATGAACAAGGAAGCCCCTTCTTATATTTAAATATACTTTTCAAAATAAAGGATTCCTCAAAAACTAATCACAACCTTGCTTGATCTCCAAAAGTCACTTTGGCCTTTTCATGGATATATTTTTATTCTATTTTCCTATAATAAACTCATGCCTTGTTCACATGCAACACCCTCTTGTGTCCAGAGTCCTAGTGAAACATACGAGGGTCATTACAAGTCCGCTCCTCTTGAATTGTTTGGCCTCCAATCAATGTAAACAATGAAGGATGCTTGAATATGTTGAGTCCCTCCCAAGAGGTGTCATGTATTGGTAGATATTTCCATTACACCAAATACTCTGTAAGAACCCTATCTCTTAGTGTTCTATCTTTAGTAGTAAGGATGTGCTCAGGTATTAGGGTCAATTTTCAACCAATTTGTGCCCTCTGAAGTGGATGACTTACCTGTAGTAGTTCCATTCCATGATAAATAATAAAAAGGGAAAGGATACCAAGGTAGTAGATTGCCTCAGTTGATCGTCGGTTCACACACTCATCATAATGTTGGACGTGCGTGACCACGACTTCACAGATTAGGTATCACTCTACTCATTTGACAAGGACTTTGTAGATGCCTATAACGCCATCGTTGCTGGTAAAAAGGTTTGGGAATTGTACTTGTTCGACAAGCTTGGACATCCTCTGTCTTCCTAATGGCATGCCTTGCCAAAGAATCATTTGGGAGACGCGCTATGCCAAGACATCAAGCCACTTTGTCGTGACAAGGACTCTAGCCGTATTGCAGTCATACTTTGATTGGTCGCACATGCACACGAACGTGGAGTGCCACATCAAGTCTTGCATTCCTTGTTGAATTGCAAATCCCACAAACAGAAAGCTAGGCATTTACACACCTTTACTGATTCCATCTAGACCATACGAATTTATCAGCATGGATTTCACGACTAAATTGCCTATGATGAAGCTCTAGCATGACACAATGTTTGTTGTGGTGATAAGTTTTCAAAGATGGCTATCATGGTTGCTTGCAAGAAAGGGATTGACACAGTTGGCACTGCGCAAACATTCTTCAATCATGTATGGGCTCATTTTGGACTCTCAACATCTATTGTATTTGATTGAGACCTGCACTTTGTGAGTCATTTTTAACAAACATTGTGGGAATTGATGGGTATGTAGTTGTATCGGTTGACAACATTTCATCCACAGACAAATGTACAAATGGAAGTTGTCAACTGCACACTTGTTCATCTTTTGCGAATGTACAACTGTGCGCACGCATGCATTTGGGATGCCAATCTACTGTACATCCAACATGCCGGCAATAGAGCTCTTCATGCTCCTAGGAGCATAGTCCATTCCAAACATGCTTTGGGTTCTAGCTAGTGGCATCTCTAGACATCTCGTATTGTGCACCAAATGGCTTTAAGTTGCACATGCAGGAAAGGAAAGCGACAAAGTGTAGAATTTTTTACAACAAATACAATGTGTTCAACAACATGAATCAAATTCTTTCGCGTTCACAACCGAAGCACAAGGAATGCCATGATGCACGTCGCACACCTCATGCATTCCAAGTTGACGATAAAGTCTGGTTGCACCTTCAAGAGGAATGCTTCAAGGGTCCACACTGAAAGATCAAGCCTTTGCATTATGGTGTTTACACCATTCTTTGCAAAACTGGTGAGAACGCATTTGTTCTTGATCTACCTCCATACTTGGGCATGCACCCAATATTTAATGTGGAGCTCCTTAAGCCTTACTGCCCTCCACTTCTTGAGTCAATAATGACACAACATCCTTTTGATTTGGATATTAAGCACTTGTGTCCTGCAGACAAAGACTAGATCTTCGAAGTGATGGGCACACACACCCGCCATGACACTCATCAGTTGTTTTGAGCTGTCAAGGCCTGACGCTATAGCCTTCGAAAATTCAACCAACTCATCAATCTTAGCATACTATGTCTCAATGTTGTATTGCCAGTCTGGAATAGTTGTTGAAATATACCAAATCTTAAAATTATTGGATAAAACATCAACTAACTCATCATTGTTACCCTTGCAATACTCATCAATGTGAAAGACTTAAAGTCATGCTTGCAATTTGCTCAACAAGTTCATGGTACTTCATATTGTTATTGAAATGAATTTGCTACAAACGAGATACTTCTTGAATTTGGTGGTCAATACATCGATTGTCACTAGCATATCCTTATTATAAATAGATTACAACTACTCTTTTTCATCTAATTTGTGGCTCTCAAAGGCAATGGGTTTATCCAGTTGCTTAAAAACTGCTCCAATCATGAATCCTAAAGCAACACAATCAATGAAGAATGATAGGGAAAAAATAGGAATCGCCGGATGGGACATGTATGCATTATCTCTCGAGTTTCATAAAGTCTTGGCTAGATGAATGATCACTCAAATCTATCGTTCTTGGTCAAATATGTAACTGTGGCAACCACACGAGAAAATCTTTGAAGAATCGATAATAACCAAATAGTGCCAGGAATCCTCTTATTTGAGGAAGTGTCTTCGATTGTAACTACCTTCAAATCTGTCTTTCTTGGTTAAATATGTAAGTGGGACATTCAAGCAAGAAAATACTTTGAAGTGTCAATAATTACTTAATAGCCCCAAGAATCCTTTTATTTGCACAAGTGTCTTTGATTCTGACCATTTCTTGGTTAAATGTTGTAGATATACTATTTCATTTGCAAAAAAAACATCCTTCCCTTGCAAAACAAATTGTTAAATATTCATGGTGCCATTCAAGACAATATCAAGGTGGTGCTCTTGCAATTCTTAATAGATAAACTAAGATGTCGACCAAGACACCAAAAAAAGTTTCTTATGATATGGCTGAAATACCTTAATCATAGTATCTTGGAAGGTTGCTGGTGCATTCTTGAGAGTTAAAGGCATGATATAATCTTCATAGTTTCCATGGCAAGTCCTAAAATGTTGTCTTGTGTGTAGCACTTTGACCCTCTCACCATAGATAATATGTTCTAGAAACACTAATTCATTTTCGGAAAAAACATGCTGACCTTGCAAACAACTGTTAAATCTTCATGGCAGTGTTCAATACAAATCAAGGTGCTGCTCTTGCAAATTCTTAACATAAACCAAGATGTTGACCTAAACACCAAGAAAAACTTCCTATGGTATGGCTGAAATACCAAATGAATACCTTATTCATATTAGCTTGGAAAGTTGGGGGTGCATTTGCGAGCGTTGAAGGCATGATACAAACTTCATAGTGTTTATGACAAGTCCTAAAATGCCATCTTGTGTGTATCCTCAGATCTCATCCTGATTTGATAGTAGTTGAATCTGAAGCAATTTTAGAGAAAATAGTTGCTCCATGTGACACATCACTCAACTCATGACTCTAGCAATAGGAAACTGTAGTCTTCTTGCTTATGGTGCGATAGTCAATGCACATGCAAAAAGAACTACATCCCTTCTGCTGCAACAAATGATCTCTTGCTTGGCATCCCATGTCAAGTAGGTCTTGCACGATGCTTCAAATCTCATTTTTAAACAACTTTGGGTGTTGTTAAGGAGTATCATGATAGGTTTTGTACCCTCCAACTTTATGATATGCTTCTTATCCTTATCAATTGGAAGGTCCTTAGAAATGCCACCAAGCACCACTGGTACTGTTGTAATACCTGGGTTGAGTCTAGAATCAACAAAATTATGTATGCTATGAATCAATCAAACACTATGACTTGTTACTTTTTAATTCTTCCTTGGGTTCGAAGACATACATCTAAATTCTAATGGCTGCCAAACATATGGTAGGTTGATTTTTATTCTGGAAGTATTCCTTCTAGAGGTGGCATGGTTGAGTCAATCTCCACTTTTTTTTCATCATTGTTGCCTGACTCATCAAAAATTTAAAACAGTTGGATTTTTCCTCTAGCCATGTACCCGTGTTCTGGAGTCCACTTTTCCTTGCACAGAAAGAACCAACACCGCTTCCTTAATTAATCCCTAGCTGATTTATTAGCACTCAATCCGGCATTAGGTGGCCTCCTTGTATTGATATCAAGTGTTGTTTTATTTAGACTAGGCTGGTTTCTAGGTAGTGTATAATACGACATGCTTCTTATCTTGCTGCTAAGCAACTTTTCATATGTTCTAGCTTCATCCAAATCCGTTAGCTTAATAGCCTGAACATATCCCTTGAATTAATTATTCAAATCATCCGCAATCATGTAGGCTTGTCTATAAGTTGGAGTACCATGGACCAACATGCAAAGTCTTCTAAATTTATTGCTATAAGCATCAGACTTTTGCATCTTTTGCTGTAAATTCCACAACTTTATATAGTGGTTTTTAAACACATCAAAGAAGGGAGGATGGAATTTTTTTCCAATTAAGGACCTCATTCGTAAGACCATCTTGGACTTCCAAATTGTGATGATGCTACCAATCATATGTGGTTCCCTTGAAAGTGTAGTGATACAAACTCATTTTTTGTGAATCAGTTACAGAATTCATAATTAAAATAAACATCACATTTATGAATCCATTTGCTTGGTTCAATTTTTCCTGATCCATCAAATCCAGGAATGTCTAATTTTAGCTTTCAAGGCCGGTTTTCAAATCTAGGACAGATATTTCTTCTTTGCAGCACATGGAAAAGTTATTATCCAATGTAAAGTTATCATTAGTGCTCATATAAGCTCTCCATAATTGGATCTTCATAAAAGTGCCCAGCCTTTCTTCTTGGATAACTGTCTAGGAGGGGAAGGAGACTATGCAGCTCAAAGGAAGCCTCTCTTCTGAGTACACTTTAATGGCTATGTAAGGTTTCAGCACTATGTGATGTGTGATAATAACAGAGGTTCTGTTGTTCATGTTGAGCAGTAGTTGTTGCATGATTTATTTCATTTGTCTCAAATCATTGCTCATGCTATCCATATTCTGAACCAAGGCTAGAAAGCTCTAATCCATAGCTGTTAAGGGATCTCTCAGCTCTTTCTTGCTCTAATCCCATTCTAGATATTCTGTTATAGCTTCAATGGCTGGCAGAATTACAAATCTGCTGTTACTGAAATGAACTGCAACTAACATATGAACAACTACTAAGATTGTTTCAACTGTAAAAACAATAAAACTCTGCCCTGTACTTATTATGTCATGTCCCCCATTTGATCGTGGAGCCATTGAAGACCCTTAGTCTTGTTTTGTTTCCCAAGGTCTAAGGGAAAAAGGGAGAAGAAGGGAAACACTTGGGGTTTCTAAAGAGCAATTATAAAAGTGCTTTATTATTTTAATTTTCACTTAAGAAGGGGACATTTGAGGGGGTCATGGGCACTAAGTGATTGAGTGAAAGCTTATAAGAAAATGTCCTTTTAATATTTGAATTGTTTTCCCTCCCTCTTGGATGCACGCCTTTGGGGAAAGACTATAAAGGTAAAGAGGGGATCTTGTGAAGAGGTTCATGTTATTTTTGATAATTGATTTCATCGAGTCTTAAGCACGAAACGTTGGACTTTGCCTTGAGGATGGAATCCCTTTAAGGTTGTTTGGAACAAGGACGAAAACCTTTGATTTCAGCTTTAGGGCAACTTCACAAAGAGATTGTATTGAGCAACATTGGCAACAAAAGGGTGTTTTCAACACTATCTTTTCATTTACAGGTGGGGTGACCAGCTGTGAGGGTTTGGCGAGCTGAGTTGGGGCTGAATCTAGGGCAATGATCTATCAAGAAGGGCAACAAATCATTTTGTGGGGCAGCGAACCCGTCCTAGGATTGGGCGAAGGCTTCACAAGATCTATTTTGGCCTTTTCTAAGTTTGGAACAGCCATGCTAATTTCTGATATTTTTTGTAATAATTTCTAGCCTAAAATATTGGAAAAATCAGGTTTTCACTGATTCTCATTGGCTGTATTTTTGGAGCAATTGAATATTATTTTCATGCCATTTTTGGGTATCTATAGCAGTCTGCAATTTATTTTTAGTTATCTAGGGTTTGAATAAATTCTGAAAATTGCTTGTTTCAGTAGGATTTGTTGGATAACCCCTTTGTTTAGTTTTCAACTCTAAAAGGGATATTTCATATTAATGAACTAAAAGCTTGGTAAATGATATATAATGAAGGCAAATTAAGACAACTCAACCCTATCAATCACATACCTAGTACACAAAATAGCGAATTCTCTAAGGTGAGCCACTTCCTATAAGTGAAGTGCTAGTGTAACTTGATCACATGTTTTTTGAATTAAAATAAATTGATTGATAATTTATGCCAGAGGCATTTGCATTGAAGAACTACTACCTCGTTTAATCCATTGTCTAATTAGTTTTAGATTCAATTTTCTTTTCATGCGTTAATTTTCCTCTAAACACTTTGTTGTGTCCCCTTTTCAAGGCTAGCTCGCTAAGGAGACCTTTGGCCCTATTTGACTTCCCAGGGGCTAAAAGGGAATACAAGCGAAACTTTTTTCTTTGTTCAAGTTGCTAAAAAGTAACTTGTCGACAACTTCTTTCTAAATGAAGTTATAATAAAGAAAAAGACTTCTCTAATTTGATATAAGTGGGTCTTTAATTTAGAAAGTATATTGGAGGGAAAGGATATAAAAAGGGGAAGGAGATTCATTTTGAAGGATCATGTTATTCTTATCAATTGAGATCATAAGCTTGGGCACGTTTTGCTTGACTTGCATCCATTGGAGATGAAACCCTTCATTGGAAAGCTTAAATAAGGATGAAAACCCTTAGCATTCAACGGGGTAACTCTATTTCAAGGGTTACATCGAGCAAAAATTGACAATTTCAGACTTATAGGGCAGTTTTTGTGGAGAACACAGCGGATTGGAAGGGTTTGTGAGTGGGATGCAGTTGTTGGAGGCCCTTTTCTAGGGTAGCGAACCAATTTGTAAGCTTTTGTGAGGGCAACGAACCCCTAGGATACTTTTCGTAATGCAACGAACCTCTTGGATGCATTGACTTGGCTGTTGGGACTGATTTGATGAGGGTTTGTGGGGTTTGTTCAATCGTAATTTCAGCTGGTATTTTATTGCAATTTTCTGCCATATATTAATTCGAAAAAATCAAATTTGAAGGTCCTATATTCAACTGTAATATTTATAATTTTTGACAAGTATTTTGGTGAATGAAATATTATTTTTGTGCCTTAAAATTGGCTTCTACAAAATTTCTGAATTTTATTTGCTTAGGGTTTGAATCAGAAAATCAAAATTGAACGTGTTTATGATAGGGTTTGTTGGGAAACCCCTTTGGTTCTAATTCTGCCCTAAAAGAGACATTACAGTGGCGTTAGAGCTATTTTCTAGCCAATTGTGGGTAGCAAGTTGTTTGCAGACTCTTCCTCATGCAGAGAAATGACAAAAAGATGAAGACAACACTGGAAGCCATAGAAAAGATGTTGCAAGCTATGCAAGAATCTCAGAGGGAACTAAGGGCAATGGGTCCGACGGCATGGATGAAGTTTGTAGGGTTAAGCCCTACACATCCAGAGTCTCCCTTATAAGAAGAAAAATGACCAATAGAAGTGATGAATATTTCATCACCACAAAAGATCAAGATGCCTATAGAGGAATCCACCACGCAAATTGAAAACAAAGAGCCTCCAAAGGGAAATATATGGATTTGAATGTACAATGTGTTTGGGTAGAAGAAAAGAAATAAGAAAAGTCAAGGTCTGAATTCCAAAACGCTACAAAGGAGCAAAGGAATGAGGAAGCTAAGGAAGAAATTTTGAAAAAGGAAACACCATTGGCTGATTGCCCTAAGAGTTTAGCAGAAAATAAGGGCATAAAATACATATTTTAAGGCATAATTTAATGATCATAGGGTTGAAAGGAAACTAGATACCTTGCAAGCAAGCACGAAAGATGTGATAAGGACCCCAAGGAGGTGTGATGATTGGCTAAAAAGAGTGAATGAAGCAAAGTTGATAGCCATTCAAACAAGACAACACCTAAAGAAATTTAAAGAAAAGAGCAAGCAATTTGATTATCGTCATAGAAAGGATATATTGTATCACCATCATACTGTCTTTACCATATTTTGATCATCATGAGAATCATTCTAACAACGAGGATAAGATGAAGGGTACCAAATGGAAAGAGGTTTTTTCCAAGCAGCCCCTCTCCATTTTCTGATTAGTCCTATGGATGAGCCATTGATTGATTTTTAGAACAACATTGTGGAGAGACGTGTTCGAAGAAAATATTGGGAATCACAAGGATAGAAGGGTTGGAGGTATCCCACAGACCCCGCTTCACCAAAGGAGGATGAGCTTTTTGTTGGCAGCCCAAGGTATGATAATGTTGATCATGTTTCAAATTTGTTCCTCCCCCTTAGGTCGCTGCATATTTTTGTCATCATGAACAACATGCTAAAAATGATGATAAGGTAAAGGAGACAACTTGTAATATAGAGCACATAGATCTTTTTGATCAAATTCAAAATTGCTTGTGCATAATAATGTGGGATCCAGGTGAAAATTTCAGAATTAGTGTTGTTGTCATCATACAAATCAACTACCACATAATTTCATTTGCATCCATACAAGTTGCTTGGCAAGTATTTTCAATCATGGGATGTAGCATTTTCTAGTTGGTGATTGTTGGGAAAGAATTTTCAGCTTTTATAGAAGTGCTTTTAGTCATTACAATGCTCACATTTCCTGTTCTTGCAAGGAGGTTTCAATTTTGTAGTTGCTGTTCCATTTTCAAGCTGCTAACTTTGGTAAAATCAGATTATAAGTTATTATTTCCGAACTTGAACAACTGCAAGATTGATCTTTTTGAGATTACTAAATCATTGGGAAATGTTGGTGAATGGGTTCAGCTGAAGCGAAGAATACTTCAGCCAACACAACTCCAATTTGGGTGGAAAACTAGATAATTCATGACTGTCATAATTTGTTTTCAGCTTGCATACATGTTGATTTATGTTCTTGGGAAGGAACAACTTACAATATGATTAATGAAGATCAACTTGAGAAGGTATGTGTTGGGGATTATGCACACTTAAGGATCGTATTATTTTCTGAGCTGCCAAGAGACATTGTTGTTAATGGGGCTGAAAGCTACACTTGTTGGTCCAAATGGTTTCACCTGTCAATTTGTAAGATAATCAAACTTGAAGGCTGCATGGAAATTTGTAGACCTTGGGAAGAGGACATCATTGGGTTTGAAGTCAAGAACATATATCTCAAATGTTTGTTTATATTTTTAGTTCCAAGATGGGAGGCTTCTACTTGTGGTATGGTGAGAAATGCACATCCTTTTGCTTTCAGCCCATATGAGAACAAATTGACTTTCATAAAGGAGGACAAAGTTCAAAGCAATTAGATGGATTTGGCTGTCATTATAGCTTCATAAGTGTTGACTTGTGGAAGTCCACCATATGAATGGAAATTATGAAGAAGATGCAAGCAGTGGAGGAGAGTGGAACAACATGCCTATGAGGCATGATGAATTTTTGAAGAAGTGATAATGAGAATCCATGTTTTCCGTAATGTGTTTGTTCCATGTGCATGTACAAATATAAAAAAGGAAGAGCAGTTAAGTTTGTTTCCCACCCAAGCAAATGGTGGAGCATATGGGAATGCAATTGAAGATAGAGATGACATGATGAAGATTGACAAGTTCGTGATTACAAAAGATCTCATTTTGCATGGAAATAGAGTCTTCCCAATGCTTGGATTGGAAAAAGAACAAAAACATTTGATTGAATGTACAACCCAACCAAGGACAGAAGCAAAAAGGCAGCCTAGAAACTCTTTATGGCAGCCTCAAACAACAATATTTGGACAGCCAAGAAGATTGTTACAGCATGGTAACTCTCTCAAGTGATCTACTCTGGGACAGCTTTGCATGATGTTTCCGAGTTTGTCATTGAGTGAAGAATGCCATCAAGAGTTGGAGAATGGTTTGATATACATCCCTCCTAGTGAAGAAACCAAAAGCACCCAAAGAAGATCCCAAGGAGCATCCCACTCGATAATTAGAATAACGCAACAAAAGCATCGTGAAAGGGCTCCAAACTTGCATTTTCATGTAAAGGGTCTCCAACAAGGCACGAAGGAAACTCAGGATGATGTATTACTACCTCAAAATGCTAGAGAAAGTACTTTCATAACAACCATGAGCCAAATTACCACCACTAACACTGCTGTCATCATCACTAACAACCACCATATTTTATCAGTCACACTCATATTTGTGAATATGGGATGTCCTTCCACCATAGTTGACAAGGTTGGAACAAAGAATGAAGATGCCACCTTGGAATATGTTTTAGCTTGTCAAGTTGTTGATTATTCATCAATTCCTTGTTCTAGGGTTGATGTTACAGCAACTTGGAAGGGTTTTAGTACAATTGATTATGCAAAGAATAAAATTGTTGATGTTTTTGAAGGAGAAAATGAAGATGACAGGTTTAAAGCAATGGCTGATCTCTGTTTCAAGGAAGTTTTTAAACTTCACAGGCTACCAAACAACATCATTAGGGAGAAGGACATTAGATATCTGAGCTTGTTTTGACAAGAGCTCTTTCATTTGATAGGTATAGGATTCAGATTATTGGAGCAGTACAACATATTTCTGCACTTTGGCATGATGGTACTCGGGCACGAGAGCTTGCATTTGCTTGAGGGCAAGCAAATTTGGGAATGGAGGACCGTTATGGCCCCTTTTTCAAGGCTAGCTTGCTAAGGAGACCTTTGGCTCTATTTGACTTCCCAGGGGATAAAAGGGAGTACAAGGGAAACTTGGTTCTTTGTTCAAGTTGCTAAAAAGTAACTTGTCGGCAACTTCATTCTAAATTAAGTTATAATAAAGAAAATGACTTCTCTAATTTGATATAAGTCGGTCCTTAATTTAGAAAGTTTATTAGAGGGAAAGAATATAAAAAAATGGAGGTCCATTTTGAAGGATCATGTTATTCTTATCAATTGAAATCATAAGTTTGAGCATGTTTTGCTTGACTTGCATCCATTGGAGAGGAAACCCTTCATTGGAAGGTTGAAGTAAGGATGAAAACCCTAAACATTCAACGGGTTATCTCTATTTCAAGGGTTACATTGAGCAGAAATTGACAGTTTCAGATTTCTAGGGCAACGAACCACTTTGTAGGCTTTTGTGAGAGCAACGAACCCCTAAGATACTTTTCCTAAGGCAACAACCTCTTAGAAGCATTGAATTAGCTGTGGGGACTGATTTGATGAGGGTTTGTGGGGTTTGTTCAATCATAATTTCAGCTGGTATTTTATTGCAATTTTCTACTATATATTTAATTCAAAAAAATCAAATTTGAAGGTCTTATATTCAGCTATAATATTTATAATTTTTGGCAAGTATTTTGGTGAATGAAATATTATTTTTGTGCCCTAAAATTGGCTTCTACAGAATTTTTGAATTTTATTTGCTTAGGGTTTGAATCAAAAAATCAAATTGCATGTGTTTATGATAGGGTTTGTTGGGAAACCCCATTGGTTCTAATTCTGCCCTAAAAGGGACATTACACACTCTTACACCTGACACCTATTTATTTTTACATACACGCAACCTTGAACTGAAATGTACCTTGAACACGTAGTTTGTCCTTGGTGGTGGATGAATGCGGCAGATGTTGATATCTTGATTTTTTTTAATGTCGGCACCTGCTAAAATGCATATGATGTTTGTTTTTCGCTGTTAAATACTTTATCGATCTCTTTCGTATCTAATGCGAGAGTTTAAAGATCTATTGTTTGGAAGTTGAAGCAAAAGATGCCAAATTCGAGTGGCTTGAAGTATCCAACTTTACATTCCCTTCCTTGAAAGCTTTTGCCAGATCGTCATTTTTCTACTCGTGCATATAAATTGCATAACCACCATTGCCATTCAACAAAAGAAAATCATAATTATTGAATTTGGTATACTCTGGCTGCGAGATCTTAAGAATAAAACATCCTTTGTAGCATGTTTGTAGGAATCATAAAAATAAGTAGGGATTGTAATGACAACATTCTTAATTGTAGTTCAGAGATAGGCCTTAGCAATCTCGTTCATCTTGATCAATACCATGGAGGAGATTTCCTCAGCTACAAACTGCTTCTCTTCCACTTTGTACGTTACAACAATTACGAACTTATCACCCGGCCCTGAAATAACCTTGAATTGCCATAGCTTGATATCACTCTGAATCGATGATATAGAATATCTTCTACCAATCAGCCGCTTTGCAGCTGTCACAAAACATGAAAGAAATTTAGCATCTAACACACGACTGCAATAAATAACAATAAATTCCCCTCATGTTTTTTACATAAATCTGATTAAATCATTTACTCCTCGTCTAGACATCAAAGGAATCCCAATCAAATGTATAAAAAACACAGAACCAAAGTTGTTTTTACTTTAGGTATTTTTGGGTTGCTATCAAGTCAACATCAGTTTAGAGAAAGTGTCCTTACCTGATTCTAAATTTGCAAACATAAAAACAAAAACAAAGGTAACAGCAATTTTGTTTTACTGTTAGCTGATTTCTTTCTCTATTTCATGGTAAATGGCTGTATACAAATATTAAGCAAAAGAGTTCGGCTTCCAAAGTAATGAACAATCTCTATATAGTTCCAATTTGATGTGGAAAGAATAGCGAAACAGAAACTGTAGAAGAGATCAAACAAATAGAAAATATGTTGTAAAAATCAAGCGATTGGAAGGATGATTGTAATGTCCCCAACTTGGGACAAATTAAAAAAAAGGTTTTTCCAACAAACCCTAACAACACAACAAGCCCTAACACCACATGTGCAAATTCTAATTCAAGTATCAAACCCTGATCAACAATTATGATTTTTCTGATTTTTCCACTTCAAACCCTCGATAAATTTTACAGAATGCTGGAAATGCAATTTTCCAAGTGCAAAGCAATAATTAACCCTCATATATTCACCAATAAATTCTGAATATTATTACCAAAACAAATACCTTGTTTTCTGAATTTTCCTAATGAATAATAGCTTGAAAATACCAATAAAAATAGCAAAAAATGATTAAATATTTTAGAACTGCAATTTTGGTTTGAAACAACCCTTGAAACCCTCAGATTTGACCCCAAAAGAGGTTGCCCAGCTGTCATAGGCAGTTCGCTGCTCTAGGGTACCAAGTATAGCCCTCTAAAAGCAATCCACAACCTCAAAACCTTGCGCTATCCCTCCAATCCAGTCGCTGCCCTGTTTTTTTGGTTGTTGCCCTAATTTTTAGGCTCGAAACTCTAAACGCCAACCCTAAAAATGCAGATGAAGTTACTACCCAAAATATGATGAAGATTCTGTAAAAATCAGATCAATGAAGCTCAATACAACCCTTGACAGAGGATGCCCTAGTTGAATGTAAGGGTTTTCGTCCTTACTCCGACTATCATTGAAGGGTTTCATTCTCAATGGAGAAGTTAAGCGTTTTCATGCTTCGACTTAAAGAATTCAATTATCAAATCATGCATAATCCTAAATGAGCTCCTCCATCTCCTTTTATATCCTTCCTACTCAAAACCCCACTTTATTTTTTTTAGTAATAAAACATAAGTTACCGACACTTTTGACCACTTAGTAATATTATTAATTTTACTTTTAAGTATTTAAAAATATATTTTTTAAATTAGAGTATTATTTTAATTTAGAAAAGGAGACATTACAGTCCGCCCTTCTCAAGTTTGCTTGCCCTCAAGCAAATGCAAGCTCTCATGCACAAGTACCATCATATACCGAAGTGAAGAAATACGTTGTAATGCTCCAATAATCTGAATTCTGTACCTTTTAAATGAGAGAGCTCTTGCCAAAACAAGCTCATATATCTGCTGTCCTTCCTCTTAATGATGTTCTTTGGTAGCCCATGAAGTTTAAAAACTTCCTTGAAGCAGAGATCAGTTATTACCTTAGACCTGCCTTCTTCATTTTCCTTTTCAAAAACATCAACAAATTTATTCTTTGATATTCAGCTGCACTAAAAACCCTCCAAGCTGCTGTAACTTCAGCCCTAGAGCAAGGAATTGATGAATAATCAGCAACTTGATAAGCTAAAACATATTGCAAAATGGCATCATGAGGGCTGAAGATGTTTGCTACAGCAATGTACTTGTTGGAAATTTGAGGTATGATTGTCCCCATTGTACTTTTTGCACAAGAAACAAACATGTTAGTTAAAACCAAGGCTTTCCACCTCATTTTTTTCTTCCTTCCAAGCCATATAGGAGTGTGGTTAAATTCTCCTTCCTTGTTTGCACCCTTAACCACTCTCTCTTCCCAATTGGTGGCTGGAAACATGTTTATGATTGCCCAATAAGGCATTAAGGGGCTGTCTATGCTGTACCAAATAGCACCCAACATAGAATAACTGCTATCATGCTCAAAAATTGCCCCTAAACTCAGAATTACACCAATTCCATGGGCTGAAAACACTCCCAAAATGACTGAAATCAACTCCTCATCCCCCATCAACATGTGATCTTTCAATTTAACAAAAGAGATTACATACACAGTCATGTATCTGGTGGTTAGTGGACGGTAATCATGCATAACAACCTTCTTATCATCCATATTAATGAGAATTTTTGACAAAAACTCACCCTTTGGAAGTTTCCGTTTACAACATACCATCAACATGGACTTGATGACCCTCAAGCTCATACCAAATGAGCTGGTACTATTGTGGGCAGCATGGAAATAAAAAGTACAATTGCTGTCCTCCATAGTTCCCTTGGCCATTCTTAACCATACATGTACCTTAGAGATGTGCCATCCTCCTTGGTGGAATCCTCCATTCTTGCCGAAAACTCCATTTCCGGCCAAGACTCCCCCACATTTTTGAGAAGTGCTCCTTTAGGGTACTACAAAAGCACCCATTATGACCTCCAATGATCCTTAAGGCTCTCCCTTTAAGCCTATGATAGGGTTCACAATTTTTTCTGAAATAAGTAAACTTGAACATAATTGAAACCATACCTTTTTTGCAATTCTCTTGAGTGCCTATCTTCCAAATTTCCATGTGGATATCTTCAAATCCCAGAATGGAGTCCCGGTCAATTTTGTCACTCTAAGTGACTTTCCTTGCATCTCCATCTTCATGTGGTTGCCCCAAAATAAGGCAGCCTTGCCAAGTGTTCCCTTCCATGCATATGCAACCCCTTACAATCATACACTCTATATGGTATGTGAGTGCGCAACAAATTATGGACACTTTCACACCTTGGGCTGCCCTCAATTCGCCCATCCTTCCTTTCACTATGGAGTGGTTTTGTGACCTCTCCATCATCTTTTACCATGCTTAGAGTGAGCTGAGTTTTCACCCTTTGAAGTGGCAGCCTCCATGTAGAATTTCCAGATTTAATGGCACTCAAAATGGGCTGAGTTCCCACACATTTGAGTGGCTGCTCCCACTCAAAATTTTCAGAGTTTTTGGTACTTGAAGTGGGTTGAGCTCCCACATATTGGAGTGGCTGCTCCCACTCATAATTTTCAGAATTTTTAACTCTTGGGATGGGCTGAGTTTCCACAAAATGGAGGAGCTATCCCAACAAAAAAATTTCAGAATTTTTGATACTTACCAAATATGGAGTGGGGTGAATTCCCACATGCTGTAGTGGTTGCCCCAACTCAGAATTCGCAGCCTCTTCCCATGGTCTGAAAATTTTCGTGCAACCCTCAAGTACTAGCCCCTTACCAAATAGAGGGAACAATTTGGACCAGCACGCATAGCTCTCAACCTTATCAACAAGGATGTCTATTGGCGGTTCAGAAAACAATTCAATCATCACTTGTGCACCTACCTTTGTGAGATGATCTTTATTGATCATCTTGTACGCCATTCCTTCCAAGGAAGGACACCCATCAGTTTGTATGCAAGCTGGAAACAACTTAGGGCAGCCATGAATTACTTGATTCTCCACCCCATTCTGAACTATGTTGGCTGAAGTCTTCATTTTATTCAACTAGAACCATTCACGAGCGTTTTCCAATGATTCAATGGCCTTAAAATGATCAAGTTTGCAGTTATTCAAGTCTGAAAATGACAATTTATAATCTGATTTTTCTAAGGTTAGCAACCTGAAAATGGAACAACCGCTGCATGGTTGAAACCTTTGTGCAAAAACATGAATTGAGAGCATTGTAGTGACTAAAAACACTTCAAGGAAGGTTGAGAATCCTTTCCAACAGTCACCAACCTGAACTTGCTCCTTCCCATGATTGAAACGGCTTGCCAACCCACTTGTATGAGTGCAAGTGAACTCAAAATTTTTATGACAATAGCACTATGCCTGTAGTTTTCACCTGGATCCCACATCAATATTTGAGATTTGCAACTTCCTATCCTTGAGTCTTCTTGGAGAAATTCCTTCTTCCATTTAGTGCCCTTCATCTTATCCTCATTGTCAGCATGATCGTCATAACGATCAAAATATTGTTAGGACATAGTATGACGGTGATACAACAAATCCTTGCTATGAATATAATTAAATTGCTTACCTTTATATGCTGGTCTGAAAATTCCAGCAAGTGAAAGATCATCATACGAAGCTTGTGAGGCCCCTCCCTCATGTGCATACTTCCCAACAAGACCTTCTTGGGATTTCTCTTCTTTCAGGGATGCATTCTTGGGTTCTTGCTCCTTGATCTCCTTAACAATCTTTTGAGGTTTTGGTTTCGGCTGCTCTTTTTATTTTTTTAATTTTCTACTTCTACCTTCTTCGAGCATCTCCAAGAACTCTTCAAAAGTAAAGTCAATTTCTTTGACATATATGGGTTGCTCACTCACATGATTTTGTATGATGTCTTTCTTTTCTTCTTGGATTATATTTCCTTAAATCATAGAACTCTCGGAGTGTCAAGATGGCTTGAGTTATTAGACAAAGCTTGTAATAATCTTGACAATGGGCCTCATAATCAAGTCTAATTTGTTGTTTCCTTTCTTTTTCCTCTATGAACCCCATGATATATTGTCAGATTCACAAGTTGGAGAAAGCAAATGCTGTGACTTTTACCCCTACAGGGTCGCAAGATTTGGAATCCCTTTCACAAGCTGTCAAAATCTTGGCTTTGATACCACTGCAATGTCCCCAACTTGGGACAAATTAAGAAAAAGGGGTTTTCCAACAAACCCTAACAACACAACGAACCCTAACACCAAATGTGAAACTTCTAATTCAAATATCAAACCCTAATTAACAATTATGATTTTTTTGATTTTTCCACTTCAAACCCTAGATAAATTTTACAGAATGCTGGAAATGCAATTTTCCAAGTAAAAAGCAATAATTAACCCTCAAATATTCACCAATAAATTTTGAATATTATTATCAAAATAAATACCTTGTTTTCTGAATTTTTCTAATGGATAATAGTTGGAAAATACCAATAAAAATAATAGAAATGATTAAATATTCAGAACAGCAATTTTGGCTTGAAACAACGCTTGAAACCCTTAGATTTGACCCCAAAAGAGGTCACCCATCTGTCATAGGCAGTTTGTTGTGCTAGGGTACCGAGTACAACCTCAAAACCCTGTGTTGTCCCTCTAAATTGGTTGCTGCCTTGCTTTTTTGGTCTCTGCCCTAATTTTTGGGCTCCAAACCCTAGTTGCCAACCCTAAAAATGGAGATGAAGTTACTGCCCAAAATATGATGAAGATTCTGTAAAAATCAGACTAATGAAGCTCAATACAACACCTAAATGAGGATGCCCTAGTTGAATGTAAGGGTTTTTGTCCTTACTTCAACTACCTTTAAAGGGTTTTGTCCTCAATGGATAAGCGTTTTTGTGCATAGACTCAAAGAATTCAATTATCAAATCATGCATAACCCCAAATGAGTTCCTCCATCTCCTTTTATATCCTTCCCACTCAAAACCCCACTTTATTTTTTTTAATAATAAAATATGAGTTGCCGACATTTTTGGCCACTTAGTAATATTATTAATTCTACTTTTAAGTATTTAAAAATACTTTTTTTTCATTAGAATATTATTTTAATTTAGAAAAGGGGACATTACAATGACAAAGAGACTTAACACTTGACTTAGAAACAGGTGCAAAAACACAAAGGGAATGAGATGGAGCAACACGACACTTAGTTTTAATGAAAAACGCCCCCACGTGTTAAGTTTTATTTAACACTTCAACGTAATATGGGTTTAGCATTTGACTAATTCGTAACTCGTTGTTTAGATGTTTATTGTGGCTTTGTTTATATTTGTGTTTACTGTTTTGGGGTGAGTGATTGCTAGCTAGCTAAGGAAAATATGTTGTAAAAATCAAGTGAGTGGAAGGATGACAAAAAGACTTAACACTTGACTTAGAAACAAGTGCAAAAACACTGAGGGAATGAGATGGATAATGGATGGAGCAGCGTGACAATTAGTTTTTTTATGAAAAGTGCCAACCATGTGTTAAGTTTTATTTAACATTTCAATGTAAGACGAGTTTAGCATTTGAATATTTTGTAACTCGTTTAGTTGTTTATTGGGGTTTTGTTTATTTTTGTGTTTACTGCTCTAGGATAGAGTGATTGATAGCTATGTAAGTATTTTTGTGTGTTTTGGCAATGAGTGTGTCTCCTTCCAAATGCATGGGTTGCATGTTGCATGCATGCACCTGGTAAGTGCACTCTATTGTTGGGAGTTTAGCTTTAATCACATTAAAATCACAAGATCAAGTCTTTTTATTTGCACATTTGCATAATGGGGTTGCAATCACTTTAATTTTGAGAGCCACTACATTAATATACAAAATGTTCACAATTGTGGACACCTAAAAATGCCCTCTATGTATTCATTAGTTGTTAACTCATATGACTTTTGGATGTTTGTGTGCATGTCAATTATTGGTCTAAATTAGGAGTTATTATTTTATTTATCGACTTTTGATGCTTCTTGCACTCTCTCTTGGTACACTCTAGATGTCTCCAATCTCTCCTCATTTTCTCTCACCTAGGGCTCTATGTCCAGATCGTCCCAATGCATTATACATCTCTATAGTGAGGATTCTCCTTGAGTATGTTGTCCATATGGATACATATTCATGTAACAAATTATAATCCACAAAATACCCATCAAAAGAATCCTACAAGCCATTGTTCCATTCTTAATGATCGATGTTTATCATGAAGTGCAAATATCTTTGCATCTAACCCACATAAGGACTATGAGGAACTTTTTATATTGTGTCCAACGCCACACCAAATGTATTAAAGATACTTGTTTGCAAAAGAAAGGCTTCACCATTGAATGTTGTTACAAAGCACCTTGGGAATCACATATCTCATCTGCATTCATAGATGAAAATAGGCACTAAATATTAAACCTGTTTATAATGATGATAGGTTAAACATACATAAACCTAGGCCATCCTCTCAACTTGGCGTCCCAATATGGATTGTTAGCTATGCAAGACCCTATGTTGCTTGTATATCTCTACAAGACCTTGTGTTTCTTGTATATCACAAATTTGTGACATACACTGTTGTCGGTCATGACTTAAGTGCCCATGATACATGTACGACTCTGTGTTATTCCATCCAAGTATTTTGATTACTATGAAGACTTGTGTTGGAGTGTGCTTTTGTTGTACAGACCAATTTCCGTGACATTACAAAAAACATTTCCTGATAAAATACAAGCACTATTGAAAACAAGGAATGTAGATTAAAAATTCATACCACACATGTCTTGTCAACTGAGAAGCTCCAGAAATTGAGACTATTGAAAATGAACAACAAAATGATGATTGAATGCAAAATTAAGAACTCACACCTAAGAGAATCGAATCTTTCAAATTCATTAGAAAGGAGGAGGTATCTTGCATGTTACGCTCCATTTGCAAGGAAAGCAGCCGGGTAGTGCACTGTGTGGATGTGAACAAGAGCATCTCCTCCCTCACTCAAAATATTACTTGCAGAATGTTTGCCAGCAGAATGTACTTCCACAATGAATTGAGGGAAGCCCATGGCCTTGGCGAGAAGATTTGTGGTTTGTGCCCTTTATGTTGGCTATTTTGTTCCCTCTTTCCACTCCCTAGATGTGCGAAGTGTCCATAATTACATGCGAAAAATGTTCACAAAATATGCGATCAATTTGTGGATAAAGAAATGGAAGAGCACAATAAATTTACTTTTGCTGTCTTCTTGTATTCGTTGAGATGTTGCTTTTATGAGTGTAGATATACCATTTTGACTTAGAAAATTTGGTTCTTTTATCATTTTTCGTTTGCAGCTTTAGAGTTTCATGAAATGAGAAATATATTTGCAGATGATTTACGATTGGGTGTTTCTATATGGGAAATTGCTTGCTGCTTTTCGTTCACATTCCCATTGGATATCTGACAATTGTTTGAAAAATGACTTGCAAAATGAACAAAGCAAATGACTCAACTTACAACTGTGACTTGATATGTTCCTTTATAGCGGATCTCACAGCTGCAAGTTCCAATATGGAATCTAGGAAAACAGAGAGTTAACTTCACATAAATAGAAAGATGCCATTCAAATCGATTAGAAATCTTCATTTTTGCAACTATCATTTGATAGGGTACCACGTACGTGCCTGGAATCCAGATTAAAAAATATTGCATATCGTTTCGTCACATCTGTCTATACAATTTGCATCTTCCACCAAATTGCTTTGATTTCCCAATGCATAACAAACATGATGAATGGGGCGAGGTGTGTGAACAGATTGCGCTTTCTATTGTAGCCTTCTTTCAAAGATCTTTTTTACAAGATGTATGGTTTGCAAAATTCATTCCCACTTTGTAATTTTTAGTTTATTCGGTCAGTAAAGCGCAACCATTGTATCTTTGTAAGATATTATGTGAATCATAGCACATCCATCCGTCAATAAACCCTGACAAAACATCACCAAACATATGTGTTGTACAATCAATTTGACCCATCATCCCTTTTCAAGCTGCTGTTTATAGGCATATTGTTTGTGGCTATTAGTTTGGTTTTAGAGTTATAGTAGTAGAAATTAACATTGATTAAGTGATGGAAGTTGGAACACTCAAATTGCATCATGACTAAGATATGTTGTCAATAATAATCTATATTTATTGAATGATAAAACTTTATTATAATCAGCTTACGAATACCCTCATTGATAAGTATGCAAAATGTGGAAGCATATGCATTGCTTCCAAATTGTTTGTGAAATTTGTTCAACAGGTAGTCATCTCTTGGACTACAATGATTGTAAGGTATTCACATGCTGAACTTTATAATGAGGCTCTCAACCTCTTTAAGAAAATACCTCAACAAAACCTACTTGCGTGGAATGCTATGATTGTGGGATTTGCGCAAAATGGCCTTTATGAAAAAGCCTCAGATCTTTTTCAACAAATGCATTTAGCAGGTATACAAACATACAAACATTACTTTCTTTGTGTATAAATTAATGTGCTATATACTAAGGGGGGATAACACATGAACTATTACAAATCTAGAGGGATGTGTTCTCATTTGAACATAACCTAGAATTTTAATGTTTGTGAGGCCTTAATATAACCTTTGATTTTTGTGAATCAGATACATTGTAGATCCATTCAAAACCAAATATGCATCCACTTCCTGTCAGGAGATTGAGAATCATCTTCAAACTCTTTGGTCCAGGTTATCAAACGTCCTTTTTCATTCCCAAAATTTATGTTTTTTTCGTTTTGTGTAGTTTATCAAACCCTAACTTTATATACAATGGGCATATGTTTGCTAGAAATCTCAGGTTGCAAGGGCCTTTATTAACTTTGGATATACCTGATATATATATATATATTTAAGAAAGAAAATATTGTAAGAAGCGGAAAACTTATTTTATATATATATATATATTTATATGTATATATGTATATAAGTCCACTATATATATATATATATGAGAAAGAAAATATTGCAAGAAGCGGAAAACTTATTATATATATATATATATATACATACATGTATGCATATATGTATATAAGTCCACAGTCCTCTCTCTCTCTCTCTATATATATGTATATAAGTCCACCATATATATATATATGAAAACTTTATATATATATGTATATATATATACATATATACACATGTATATAAGTCCACAGTCCACTCTCTCTCTATGTACATATATATCAGTCCACTCTCTATATATATATTTACATAAGTCCACTATATATAAGTCCACCATATATATATATGAAAACTTTTTTTTTATATATATATATACATATATACACATGTATATAAGTCCACAGTTCACTCTCTCTCTCTCTATATATATATAAGTCCACTATATATATATATCAGTCCACTCTCTCTCTATGTATATATATCAGTCCACTCTCTCTCTCTATATATATATGTACATAAGTCCACTATATATATTGTGGACTTATGTACATATATATAGAGAGTGGACTGATATATATACATATATATATAGAGAGAGTGGACACACACATATATATATAGTGGACTTATATACATATATATATATATAGAGAGAGAGAGGACTGTGGACTTATATACATATATACATACATGTATATATATATATAAAATAAGTTTTCTACTTACAAAAAATATATATATATAAAATAAGTCCACTCTCTCTCTCTCTATATATATAGTGGACTCATAGACATATATATATAGAGAGTGGACATATATATATATAGTGGACTTATATACATATATACATATATATATATAGAGTGGACTGTGGACTTATATACATATATACATACATGTATATATATATATATAAAATAAGTTTTCCGCTTCTTACAATATTTTCTTATATATATATATATAGTGGACTTATATACATATATATATAGAGAGAGTGGACTGTGGACTTATATACATATATATGTACATGTATATATACATATATACATACATGTATATATATATAAAATAAGTTTTCCGCTTCCTACAATATTTTCTTTCTCAAATATAGTGGACATAAACACTTCCTATGTAGCGGGTTTTATTGATTTGTATTTCACTTATACAAGTAAAAAATTTACATCCCTTCCGGCGCATATATATATATATATATATATACACACATTTTTTTCCAAAGAATTAGTCATATTTTTATAGCAATATAGAATTAAAACACATTCCATAGGTGCATTTAGCATAGTATAGATAAAAGTTACCCAGAGGTAACAATAATAGAGTGTAATGATTTAGCCTTAAGCTATATAAAAGCACGTCCCAACAGTGTTCAACAAACCTAGTCTTCTTCCCTAAGAGAAAAGAAAACCCTGCATCATATGTTAGAATATTCAATCCGACCTTTTTTCCCTTTCTTCTTTTTCACCTCAATCCAACCCCTTGGAAGAGTTCCCTCAACCACCATTTGCAAGTCAAAAGGTTGTGTTCCTGAGTAGCCTACCAAGAACGGTTCCTTATCGGATTCAGAGTTTTCCGACTCATCTAGTCTCTTAATTCCTCTTGTTAGAGTTTCATTTGTATTTGTACCTCGTGTGGATGGTTCCCCCTCCTCCCTTTCTTCTTCAGTCATCTCCGATGATTGAATCATTTTAGCATTTTGAGCATCTATTCCCAGTTTGGTATCTTTATCTTTATCTTCCTTTGTAGGATGTGGCTCATGTGGCTCTTGCTCCTTGTCATCTCCATCCTTCAAGAATTGTGGATCATAAGGCTGCCATCTTTTAGGTTTTGTAGCAGAACCTCTTTTCCCCTTTAAATGTCCTCTTGCTTGAGTACATGTTTCTTGTAGATGCCTTGTTTGGTGGCAAAAGCAACACCTAAATGTCGTATTTTCATAATCTAGGCATTGACTCCATGTCAATACACCATGTTTTAGAATTATGCTTTTCGGTAAGCCTTTACTGAGATCAATATCCACACAAATGCGAGCAAAGGTGAAAAGACCTTGACGGGTTCAGTCTAAATCAGCTTTTACAAAACTCCCTAGAGCGTTATCAATGTCTGTGAAAACAGTCAGATGCCAAAAAGGAAGAGGCATATTTGGGAGGCGAACCCAAATGGGCATTTTGGAAACAATCATAGTATTGGGGTCAAATCTTGGAAACCAAGGAGTAATGAAGAGTCCTGCTCTTCCCCAAAACCATGGTCCATCAAAAATCTTTTGGTAATCCTCTGGAGTAGTGAACTATACTACAAAGAACCCTTTTGAGCACAAAAATATTTCACACTGTTTGGCCCAGTGTGTATAAATCCACTGATGCAATTCCTCTGATCTAGGCCAAAAACCATTAAAGCGACAGATAATTGCATCAGATTGAAGAGTTTCAAATAGTCCTTGTACCTCGGGGTGCTTAACTGCCACAGTTGGCACTTCGTCCATTTTCTCAACAATGTATGGGCTAGGCTTATCAGGAGGGCGCTGATTGTGTTGGTGCCTTAGTTCGCGCTGCATCTTTATAAGAAGCTGGCTTTGAAGTAGAGGGCCTGCTGGATTCCAAAGCTCCTCCTTGCAGCCGCAGCACCAAAAAAAGAAGCAAATCTTTGTAAATGCTGTAATCATTCATTTGTGCATTGTCCTCCAGCTGTTTACCCTTGTAGATTAGACATTGTTTATCCATAGGGATCGCCACTTTGCATTGAACTTTATATTTGATAATTGCAATAGTATCTGTAGATTTTGTTGATAGTGTAATGGTCGTCCCCTCAACAGTCTTCACCATTATTTGGAAGTTAATAAAACCACAGGTATGCAGCTTAGATGTGATTGGTTGGCCTTTATAATCAGCTTGCTCTATTGCCAACTCTTTTGTAGCAAAGGAATTTCTCTCTGGCATTTTGTCAAATACTTTGCACGTGTCTTCTTTTTCCCTCGCTTCCCAAAGAATACTTTCTGGTAGTATGAATGTCGAATTCTTAGTAATGGTCTGCAGGCTTTTCGCTTGTTGCATGGGCTTTTGGACTTCCGTAGATTCTTCTTGGTACCATTTTAAAGGATTGTTTTGAAATTCAACAATTAGAACTCTTTGTGACATTTTGTCAAACAGTTTGTATGCAGTCTGAAAATCCATCCTTTGTATCGCTGCTTCAACTGAATGCTGTCAAGGTGCAAGGCAATCTTTCCCCTTTGAAATGTCTTCAGGCTCACTATTGCTGCGCATTATTTTTTGGGCTCTTGTGGCAGCATAGGCAGCAGCGGCCAATGTGAGTGCAGCCTCAATATATCGGTTGGAGGCAGCGGCCTCTGCGGCAGTCATCCTTTCAGCGACTTTCTGGGTGGCCATCTCCAAACTTGGAGAGCTTTTTCAACTGGTCATTTCCAAATTCTGTGATTTCGTCCAACTCGGCCATGCCCAAGTCCATCACTTGGTGTAGGAGGGCATCAGCAGCTGCGAGTTGCTCATCATGGGCAGCGTCCATGGCTGCCAATGAGGCTTCGGCCTCTGCCCCCAACTTCTCCATCATTTTTTCTATGGTCGCGGGATCAAAACCCTCCTCCTCGAACGCCCTCCTAGCGATTGTTGAATAATGGTTTGGGAGTCTCCTTATATCTCCATGATGGTCAGGTTTTTCCTCCTTATCACTCCTTTGTCTTTGGGAGTCGTAGTTGGGGCCCCTTATTATTAGGAAGGGGCCCTTGCCGTCTATCTTCTTATATATATATATTTAGTGGACTTATATACATATATACATACAATGTATATAAAATAAGTTTCCCGCTTCTTACAATATTTTCTTTCTCAAATATAGTGGACATAAACACTTCCTATTTAGCGGGTTTTATTGACTTGTATTTCACTTATATAAATAAAAAAATTACATCCCTCCTGGCGCACTTTTCACCTTTGGGGTAATTGCCAGTTTGATACATATGGTGGGAAACCTGTATTTATAACAAGATTAAACATGGGCTAAACCAAAAATTTGCCATGGTATAACCACCTGTGGAAAGTAGTCCATGGAAAGTTAGCCTGCAACATGACACCAAGGGGATATATCCTCTGGGCATATCAAGCAATATTAACTTGCGATGTAATCTACCTGGGACTTCAACTTAACAATGAACATTGCAGAATGCAAGCTTAAATGAGCAAAATAGCTCATTACTTTTCATAACAAAGTATGTTGTATCTAGACACATGCCATACAGCAGTGCTTTAGACTTGGACAAAACAACCGTCACTGAAAACTTATGCCAAATTTTTATTACATATATTTTTCTGTTTATTACTTAGCTGCAAATTTGCTCAATCCAAGCCCTAACTATCATTGGTAAAATTCTATCGAAGCATTGCTTTTATCACTAGCACTATTACTATTGTCTCCTGTAGACATCCATTGTAGTGCTTTCCTATTAAGTCTCATTTGTGCATCTGATGTGTCTCATTTTATTGTAGACTGCACTAGAATACATGATGGTGCTCCCTACACAGAGAGGGAGGGAGATAGAGGTATAGTAATTGTTCTATTACTAACATTCACATGGCTAAAATGATATTAATGGAATCCATAATGCTGATTTATAAAGCTACTCTGGCTTTCCTGTATGTTCTGGATAATTTTTTTAATATAGTAGCAACTTCTAATGTCTAGTTCAGAATCTCAGTATTGTGATTAATTTTTTTAAATACAAGTAGCAACTTCTAATGTCTAGTGCAGAATCTCAATATTGTGAAAATAATATAAAAT
The DNA here is from genome assembly GCA_037957365.1 of Torreya grandis. NCBI lineage: Eukaryota > Viridiplantae > Streptophyta > Pinopsida > Cupressales > Taxaceae > Torreya > Torreya grandis. The sequence continues at coordinate 781,911 of JARHVA010001704.1, forward strand.
CAATAGTGCCTTAACAAAATTTCCATGCTTGTTTGCAATTTATTTGATGCATATTTAATATGTTTTGTTTTGGGAAGATAGTTGTTGAAGCCTCTGAGTTTGTTCAATTTATTTTTGTGCCCATAGCCAGTTGCATTTCTGACTCTTCTTTCATTCATGTTGCAGGGTGTCTGTATTCCGTTGTCATCCTTATGCATTGCATTTTAATCAATTTATGCACATTTTCCTCAGGTTTGTTGTAATTGTTTTTTTTCTTATGGAGATTGTGGGGGAGAAAGATGTATCCCTGTTTGTAAATCACCAGAGGTAGTTAAGAGGGCGGGTTAAAAACTAACAGGTAGGGCATTAGTGGAAGCAAGGCATTTCTGAAGCAAATATTCCCATTTACATCAAGAAATAAAGGCTTTCTATTATATGTTATCCATTATATGTAGACTGAAGATGTGGTGTTCAAGTTTGTAATTACAGATATTCTTCCTACTACCAAGCTACCATTACTATACCTGTAGCTTAAGAACAAATTTAGGACAATGCATGGATGTGTGTATACGAACCACAAGGTGTGGTGTGGACTATCTAGTTTCCATATCTAATAATATTTGTATTTCAGAGAAGTCAACTTTTTGACCACATTTTAATACATCTTGATATGCCATATATAGTGAAAGAGTGGGATTGATGTATTTTTCTTTTGTTGTGCAGCAATATTTTCAAGGAGTCTTTCCAATAAAATGCAATCATGATCCCTTTTTGTTAGATGATATTGTTGAGTTTGGGCATCAATTCAAGTTTGGGTTGGAGGTTGGCTCAAAGCCAGAACTTCTTATTGCGATTTCCAAAATATGCTGTAATAAAGATGCACTTCTCATCTGCAATGGATACAAGGCATCATTTCTTCCCTTATCCTCACCATGAAAGATTATTTTCTTTTTACATAATTTTTTAGGCTTTGGAGTTTGAAAAATATAATGTAAGGCTGCTTGTATTTTCATTTGTGATGTTTAGGTAGGCTCTTTTAACTATTAGAATTTGATTCAGAAGACAACTAATGACACTACCTAACGATAGGATAATTGTCCATGACTCTTAGTAGAGGCAAAAGCAATCCCCAGTCAAGGAAAAGTCTTGAGACCACTGATGTTTCAGAGTGTTATACCCTTACAAGCTATTATTTGATCCTTTGAAGTTAGTCCATATGTCGATAGGGTGCTTCATTGTGTTAAGCTTTAATTCTGCTTTTTATTAAAAGACAGATCTAGATGCCCTTGACTTAACAAGTATTATAGCCAATCCTTGAAAAAATATTCCTAGGTTGTAATTTATAACATACTTCTTAATTTAATCCATGCCGTCATTAATTTTGATTATAACCAGTATCTAATAGTAAATGGAAGCATAACTTGTGAATAAATCGTGATTAATCTTGAATCGCGAGTAAAAAGCTTTATTCCCATAAAAACTCGTGGTTTTTATGCAGTCAACCCCTTGCCAACAGGGAAGTGTTGAACATCGTGGAAAATCACCACAATCGTCAAAAAAATTGCAAAAATTGTGATTTAAACCCATTTAAATCGCGATTAAAACTGCTATTCACGTTTTTCCCAGATATATATACCAAAAATGTTTTTTTTTGTTCATTTTTGCTTTCATTCTCACAGATTTTTGCCATCAAAGAGAAGATTTTTTAAAAACAGTTTGAGGAATGAGAACTTCGAGATTTTCAGTGAGAGGTCCAAGATTATTAACGAAAAGATAGATATTTTTACTTGACATTGGAGAAAACCAAATAAGTTACTTTTTTTTTAAAATATCAAATATGTTCAAATTTAATAAAAACTATAAAAATATAGTTGTTCCCTAACCTTAACCCTAACAATTAAGGTTAGGATTTTTTTTTAAATATGCAAAATTAAATCTAACCCTAACCCTAAGAGTTTTAGGGTTAAGTTTTTTTAAATATTTAGTATGTTCAAATTTAATGAAAATTAAAAACTATAAAAACTATACATGCTCTCTAATCCTAATCTTTAACCCTAGGGTTAGGGTTTTTTTAAATATTAAAATCTAAACCTAACCCTAACCCTAAAAAGTTTAGGGTTGGGTTTTTTTTAAATTTAATATGATCAAATTTAATGAAAAAAAAACCATAAAAAATATACTTGTTTCCTAACCTTAACCCTCATGATTAGGGTTAGGTTTTTTAAATATTTAATATGTTCAAATTTAATAAAAACTTTAAGAACATACCTTGTTACCTAACCCTGACCTTATTTCTGTTAGGGTTAGGATTAAGGTTATTTTTAATTTTTTATTTGTTAAATATTAAATTAACACATGTAATATAAACTTTAACAAACATAACTAATTTTTTGCAATGAATTTTTATTTTTAAATGTAAAATAATAAATCTTTTTACATTATTTCTGTTAGGGTTAATCCTAATCTTTAACCCTAGGGTTAGGGTTTTTTTAAATATTAAAATCTAAACCTAACCCTAACCTTAAAAAGTTAAGGGTTGGAGTTTTTTTAAATTTAATATGATCAAATTTAATGAAAATTAAAAAACCATAAAAAATATACTTGTTTCCTAACCTTAACCCTAATGGTTAGGGTTAGGTTTTTTTAAATATTTAATATGTTCAAATTTAATAAAAACTTTAAGAACATGCTTTGTTACCTAACCCTGACCTTATTTCTGTTAGGGTTAGGATTAAGGTTATTTTTAATTTTTTATTTGTTAAATATTAAATTATCACATGTAATATAAACTTTTAAAAACATAACTAATTTTTTGCGATGAATTTTTATTTTTAAATGTAAAATAATAAATATTTTTACATTATTTTATTGTGTATGAATTAAGTACTAACAATTGTAGGAACGCAAAATACTACTTGAAAAAACAAAAAACAAAGATCTTTAAAACACTTTTTCTATTATTATTATTTTTTCTTTTTTCAGGATTTGTTGTTCGGCTTTAAATCCAGCGCAGGAGGGTTGCAATATTAGATGGGTGTCGTACCTACGAGTTCTAAACTGCCCCTATGAGCAGGTATTCCATTAGATAGACACGACACCTTTTATATGTCATTTTTCTCAGTGTCACTCTACTCTCACATATCACCTTGCTCTCATGTACATCTCTTTTCCATGTACTATCATTCTTGCACATACTTTAGAATATATAGGAAGGTGAGATATATAGGAAGGTTTGGTATCTTGAGATATTTTTTTTTCCGTATCATTACTCTTCACGTACCTAAGGGTATATAGGAAGGTGTATGGTATATTGGGTAGTTTGACTATTAGATATTTAAGTATATCGAAAGACGGGAGTGATAATTTGGAGTGATAAGGGGTTCTTTTGGGAGTGATAAGAAAAAACGAAACACTTTCAAAACATTTCAACATTTAAATAATTTTTTTATATGCATACTACAAATTTGATTATCATGTCATGTGAGAAAGATTTTGTATGAAACTACGACACCTCAGTGAATAACAACTTAAACAAAGTCAAATGCAATTTTTGTGGACTATATGCAATGGAGGCATATACCTCTTCAAGCAGCATTTAACAAGACAACGAGGGCATGAAGTTACACCTTGCACTATTGCATGCCCTGTAAATATTATCAATCACGTTATAGCAACATTTCATAAATATTAATAGTCGAAGGCCAAAAGGGCAAGAATATGTACAAAAATAGTTCTAAATCTTTGGATGCAAGGGGTGATTAATTTGATGACACATCAAGGCCATCAACAAAACATGAAAAGGGAAAGGAGAGGTCTCAAATGTCCTCTAGATGAGTACTTCATGGGCCAAACACATGCAGGGGAAACATTCAAGCCTTCTTTAGCTCTCGCACTACTCTTGCAACACAAATCACACTAAAGAGTACAACTATACACGAGCAAGCAAAAAAAAACAATCTCGAACTTTTGGTACTCTCTTCTAGCTTGTCGTTTAATATGGCTAGATCTCCATACTGGCAAAGCATGGTGGATGCTATTGCAATTGTAGGTCTTAGGTTCACAACCCCATCATACGAAGCTTTGTGGACAGATTTGTTGAAGGAACTTGTATAGGATGTGAGTGATGTCCTTGCAAAACATCACAAGGAATGAACACAATCGTGATGCACGATCATGTCAGATGGATGGACAGAGAGAATGAATCACACATTGGTCAATTTCTGTGTCGTGTGACATTGGCACAATATTTTTTAAGAGTGTTGATGCATTTGATCTGATAAAATTGGGCGGGACATTGTTTCATCTATTTGATGAGGTTGTGATTGAGGTGGGGCCACAAAATGTGGTCCAATTCTTTACTGATAATGCTGCTGTTTGCGTGGCCATTGAGAGGCTTCTTATGGACAACTATGCAACTATATTTTGGACTCCATGTATCGCACATTGGTGGACATAGACAAAATTCCATGGGTGAAAGAGGTTTTGCAAAAGGTCACGAAGTTCATATACAATCACATAAAAGTGCTTAGTATGATGTGCACATTCATAAATGGCAAGGAACTTCGGCTGGGGTGACAAGGTTTGCAACCCATTTCTTTGCTTTGCAGACTCTTTTTCAATAACAAATGAATTTGAAACGAATGTTCATTTCAACTGATTGGGTGGAATCTTCTTTTGTGAAACATATGGATGTCAGAATGGTGAATGACTATGATTTCTTATCTTTTTTTGGGAAGAGATAGAGTAAATTGTGTTATTCTTTGAACCTCTAGTTCGAGTTTTGAGACTCATCGATGGAGATAAATTCTCCATGGGTTATATGTACGAGTTAATGGATAAGGTCAAAGAAGCTATTAAGGGTAGATTGGAGAATAACGAGGCAAGTACATGTCATTATGGGAAATAGTTGATAATAGATGGAATTGACAAATGAATTCTCCCCCTATGCAATTGGATGCTTCTTGAATCCAATATTGTTTTTAACGTCTCATTTTGAGACGATGTAGAGGTCACAAAGGGCCTATTTAGGTGCATGGAGAGAGTTTCTTATTCAATAGAACTTTGAAGAAGCTATGGGAGAGTTGCCAATGTACATAGGCAAGGGGTTTCTTCTTTAGTAAAGCAACCATCATAAAAAATAAGACTTTTCAACCAAGTAGACAATTTTCTTACATACTTATGGTTAAAGTGTTAAATTTTGACTGGATTGTGTATGTTGCAATGTTGACAAAACTTATTTTCGCAGCACAATGGTGGGGTTTTTTGGCAAATAAACCAAACACCTTCGAAAGATGGCAATGCGCATTTTGAGCTAGCCATGCAATTCATCCGCCTGTGAGCATAATTGGAGTGTGTTCGAGCATATACATTAAAAAAACGCAATTGACTTACTCAAGAACGAATGAATGATTTGACATTTGTCCACCACAATCTTCTCCCAAAGATGAAGAAAACTCAAAGTTAATAAATATTGTAATTCTAATTCTCAATTCATATTAAAATTTGATTTATATTTTTGTAAAGTATTATTCGCCAAAGTCATTAAAATATAAATTCTATTTTATAATGTTAGGTACCATCGAGGAAGATCATCCGATTGACAAGATTGATACAGATTCCGAATGACTCAAAAATAAAGAAGTCTCTTTTTGAGGATTCTGACTTCGACGTCATGGATGACACTGGGTTCGACACCAAGGTCGTCTCTCAAATTAGGAGAGGCTTGAACTTTGGAGAGATGTTGAAGTGTAGACCTATTGATTCATAGTCTATTTGTTGCCATTGGCTCCCTCCCCTTTTTTGTTCTTTTGTCAATGACAATAGTATACACTTTGAAATGCAAATGTAATGAAATTTGAATAATATGAAAAGTAATGAAAGAAATAATTGACTAATTTTAATGGTATTCAATCTCATGTATTTTCCTTTTATAATCTGTATCTATTCTTTATGCAATTAAAATGCCTAATATGCATTTGTATGCAATGAAAACACATTTAAATTTAAAAAAAATATTTTTTCTTCTTTTTCCACATTTTTTTGGCAATTTTAAGTTTTTCTGTTTTTTTCCGATTAATCACGATTTTTTGAAAAACACCCACACTTTCGAAAAAACGCTTTTTTTCCCAAATGAATTATGCTACTATGAATTTTACTAGATCCGCTATTTAGATTCTAATCAAGCCATCATATCCTAAATGCATAAAAGTTCAGACAACAGTGTGAGATTAATTGTTTTATATATTTTCAAGTTATAATATAATGGTCTTCAAAACTTATATATTGATGTTGAATATTGCCAAGGGTTCCTTGTCAAAGGGAGCGACTTGTCACATGCACTTTGATCTATCCTCTAGTTAATTCTAATTGTTAATTGTATGAAATAGTAATTTTGTCTATGCAAACTTTTATTTCTAGGCTAATATTCCTTGTAACTTGTACCGATCTTTATTTTTGTGTGTTGTAGTATGGATATCTTAGTGCTTAATGTTTCAAATTGTAGGACCAAAAAAAAAGAGGGTAGGCAAGAACTGTTGAAGATTAGGCCTAGATGGTGCAACATAACTATGATCATTAGGATCTACTTCTGAATCTTATCGGCTGAATTTTTTTCATCGATTTATATTTTTAATTGATGTTCCAAACAGTAAAATAGTTGAAGTTGTGGTGCCTTCTTATCAGCTTTTTTAGGATCTCATTGTATTGTGAAGATGGTCAGGTAAGTTAATGTCGTTGCTAACATTCTTGTAATTGTATTTTATAGGGTTGATAGGGGTCTTTCTATTTCATTAAGTGTAGCTCCATTGCCTATTTTCTCGGAATCCTTTGCCACATAAATGGGTGGAATTCAATGTTAGCACAAGCAACCATAGTAGTAGAACTCGGTGAATTATCAAAAAAAAATCGCGAGTTATTCCTAGTCGGCACACATAAGAAGCCAAGTCATATCTCGGTTGGGCTTGGCTATCAAACCTTGGCAATTATTCGGTCAATGCAAGTCAAAGAAATTCTTGCGAATAACGCGAGTCAATGAAAAACTCGAAAATATGTAGGGAAAATGTTTGTTCTTTTGTTGGCTTCTATAGCTTTTTAATAGTCGAGATTTTCTTGAGTTTTATCGAGTACTCTTAATTTTGTTATTCTTCAGCGATGCCAAGTCGATGATGAGTACAAGTTTGGATACTATGCAAGCAATTACAATGTATGTTGCACTGACTATTGGAAATGAGAACTTGGAAAGCAAGAAAGACAGTATTTGGAATTCAAGATGGGTAGGGTCCAATTTGGGTTGGAAACTTGGGTGCAGTAGGAAATAGGTAAATTATAGAAAACAGGAGGGGAAAATAAAGAAAACCATTATTTGTGTTAGTAGGGAAAATAGAAAAAATGGTTGTACATTGAAATCAATGGAATCATAGCCAAAAACTTTGCAAAAAGCTGAATATGTTTGTTGAAAAATAATATAGTGCAGAGAGAAATAATCACAGTGAAAGAAATATATTCAAGACATACACATATATTACGTGGAAAAACTTGGAAAATCACCAAGTAAAAAACCACAGGAAAAAGTCTTCAGTATTTTATTATCCAGGAATTAATCCGCAATTACAATAATGGCAGTCACCACGCACAAGCTCAGAAATGAGTACAATGAGTACAACTCAATAATACTTTACACTTCATGGGTTCCTTATATAGGAAAAATACATAGTACAAAACCGCGTTAGTACGAATCTGCGTTAGTACGAATCCGCGTGTACTACAAAACATGTGTAGTACAAGTCCGCGTGTACTAACTCCCCAAAAAATGTGTAGTATGGAATTGTACAGAATTTGTTCCGACGAGGTCTAATGGCCTCGTCAGAAACAACCTTCGGTTGTGGCAGGGGGCTTCGCCAGCCCCCCTGCGACCCCCTGGCGTTTAGGCCTTCGACTGTGCTCGATGCAAGTGAATCGCTACCTAGAAATCCACGCTCGGGTTAATCGTCCAACTTGCTAGCCTGGTCACCCCCTGCTTATTCAAATGTTGACTTCACATATCAACAATGTTCCCAAAAGATGTTTTAACATGCCCAGAAAATGCCAAACACCCTGTGTAGTTTCCATCATGGGTTATCCTCAGCTATATTGGAGACCACCCATTTCAAAATGGGGTATCTATAATATCTTTGATCTTTTATTTTCATTTTGTGTCTTTTGTGCTCTTTGTTTGTGTTGCATTTTGCTTGGATAATTGCGTGTACGTATGACATCCGAACATCTTATACGAGATCCTATGTCATGATTAAGAACCATGTAGGAGTTCTTGCTACTCTCTATGTTATGAAGTAGTTCTTTATTTGACTCCATGCACCATGTCATAATGCTATAGATATGTGATGACTGCCCTTAGTGCCTCAGTCTTTTATTACCATGGTGGTTTTATAAACAATTAGAAATTTCCCGATTTGAGAATAGAAGCTCCTTTGTACACCCTTTTCTAGGAATTTTCCCATCACTCATGTCTATTGAGCTTGCTTGTTCTATGCCTAGGCATATTAATAATGTGTAACAAAATTTAAATGAAAGCATATACCAAGGAGGCGATTATCTCTGAGAATCACATTGGAAACGACGACTTTTTTACTATAGAACCCAACCTGGTAAATGAAGGCATTGGACTCAACGAGTTTGGATGGAATGGCCAAGATAATGTTGTCAATCTCCATTCCATTACATTGGATGCTCCCACTTTCAATTTATTAAGAAAAGGATTAGGGTTAGCCATAGCTCCTCCCGACATTCCGTATGAGAATTTTATGGTTAGTATAGAGAGCGCAGGGGAGAGCTTCCTTTTATATGTTGCCGAAGAAATCAGGCAAGACTGTTTTGTTACTCTTCATAAAGCTAAATCCCCCATGAACAACATCACAAAAGAAGAGAATCTTGCGCTTAAGCAGCTCAATGATAATAAAGACATCATCATTGCGGATAAAGGAAACACAACAATAGCTATGGAAATGGACTCTTACCTTGATAAAATGCGAGACCATCTTAATAACATTGGTAGCTACAATGTTACACAAAAAGATCCCTTAAAAAGGTAGCCAAAGACATTATAAATTTGATCAAAAGTTCCTCCCTTAGCAATGATTTGAAAATAAAGTTCGTTCCTAAGAACCCTGTCATGCCTTGAAGCTATGGCCTACCCAAAATTCACAAATCTGGAATTCCCATCTGACCTATTGTGGGCATTATTGGTTCTCCAACTTATGAGCTTGCAAGTTAGCAAATAAATTAAAGCCATTAGTGGGAAACACTCCCTCCTTAAAAACTCTTAATGATTTCATCAATATTGTGGCCAATGCCAAAATCGATAATGATATTTTAGTAAGCTTTGATGTCGTTTCCCTATCCACAAAAATACCATTAGATGAGGCCTTAGAAGTTGTTAGAGAAATAACTTACGATGAAATTGCTAGCATAGTAAAATTCTGTCTCAGATCTACTTATTTCAGTTTTCAAGGTGATATTTATGAACAAACAAAAGGCATAGCAATTGGTTCTCCTCTCTCCCCTATTATCGCTAATCTATTCGTGGAAAATTTTGAGAAATCGCCACTGATTTCGCACTTTTTAAACCTGACTGGTGGTATTGATTTATAGATGATATAAATGTGAAATGGTCACATTGTGTGAACACTAAGATGGAATTCGTGATTCACTTAAATTCCTTATCCAAGCATATTAAGTTCACCATGGAGGTAGAGGATAACCATTGTACCTTATCATGCAAAGCGCTGATGATACCTTATCTAAACAAGTTTATATAAAGAAGACACATACGTATGGTTATATCAGAGCCGATTCTCATCACCACCAATTTCAAAAAACAAGAGTTTTGAAGACTTTATACAAAAGAGCCCTAAAAAATTCTGATCCTGAACGCTTAAGAAATGAAGAGAGACACCTAAAAAAGGCTATAAAGAAAAATGGGTATCAAGAATGGCATATCAAGAAAACTTTCAACATAGTCCAAAAAAGCTAACGTCACCTTAATACCAACACACAATTAGAAGGTAAGAAAGCTTACCTCCTATATGTTCAAGGTACCTCGGAGAAATGAGCAAGAATTCTTAGATGAAATGGAATCAAAACATACTTCAAACCTGTCAAAACCATTAGGAGTTCCCTAAGAAATGCGAAGGATCAGCGAGAACCTAGTCTTAACAAAGGGATTTACGAGATACAATGCTTATGTGGTATTCCCTATATCAGTGAGGCTGGTAGATCTTTTCAAAGAAGGTTAAAGGAATATTCTCAAGACCTACATGGAGGAAATATTAAGAGATCAACATTAGTAGAGCATGAATAAAAAAAAACACTCCATGCATTTGATGATGCCAAACTATTAGCCTTGGAAGGTCATTGGAAAGATAGAAGGAGTAGATAAGCGATTGAAATTGAAAAGTTTTCTTGAAACCTTAACAGAGATGGCAACTTCAAATTGAGTCATTTTTGGAAACCCCCAATCCACAAGCTTGCCCCATCTTAAGTCTTGGTGTTAACCCATTCCCTTTTGCCCCCCATTTTCTCTTACTCTCTTTGCTCTAGTCTTTCATGTCCCTGCCCCATGTTTTCATTTTCATTTTCTTTTTATGTTTCCTTTTTCTTATTATTATTTTTAATTTAATTTAATTGATATTATTATTATTTTTATATATTTTTATTTTTGATATTTTTATACTAACTGATTCTACAATTTATTTTATTTTATATTTTTATATTGTAAATTTATTTTAATTTTAATTATTATATATATTTTTCTTATTATTTAATTTATTTTTAGTTTTAATTTTTTTTATCAATATTTTATTTTTGTTATATTTATATTTCATACTAATTAATAATACATTTTATTATTAATTTATTCTATTTTTGGATTCTATTTTATCTAAATTAATTTTTTTCATTTATATTAATTTAATTTTAATCTATCTTTATCATTATTATTTTATTCTATCACGATTATTACTTTTCTTTATATTTATTATTATTTTATTTTACATTTATATTTTATTTTATTTTATTTTATTTATATTTTTCTTTTTCTCTTTATATGTTGGGTGACATAATCTCTCTTTAAGTTTTTGTTTGTATCACAAGTACTATTTAGGACCTTAGTGTATCTTCTTCCTATTCAAGCATTGGCTTCAATCTTCACTTCCTTGAAGATAGATCTAGTAGTGAGATTTGAAACATTGGAAAATAACTTTGTTACATAATTGATTCGAGAAGAACTTTATTTAAAATTGGTTTCCTTCATTTGTCAAATGGTTATATTAAATAAATGAATGCTTTGTAATTTATCCCTAACAAACAATGATTTGCAACACACAAACAATACCTATTCCATTGTCATAGGAGGTCCATACCCAAAGTTACTATAGCTAAGAATATTCCCTTTAGGGAAGGGCTCAAGTGACAAGCACAAGCACAAGTCCATTCCATTTTCCTTCTTAAAGCATCACATAAACATATATACCTCAGATATCATGTTTCTTAGGTAACTTGGACCTCTTTTCTTTGGCTCATGAATATGCATCATAATTTGGTCAAAATCCATTAATATAATGATAATGTGAGTGAAATATTTGGAGCAAAGAAGCATCAAATCCAACAATATCATCGTCGTATCCAGTATGGGGCACGCATATTTCATACATTTCTCTACAAATTTTGAAAACATATGGGAGTTATTTCTCATTTTATTTTGGTTGTTCCTAGGTCAATTCAATTTATGATCAAATTAATTCTGAACAAAATATGATTGGTAGGTTGCCTGACGTATTTATTATATAGAAAAATGAAATTTGAAGTTAAGCTTTATTATTATAAATAAATAAATGCTTTGTAATTTCTCCCTAACTAACAATCTACATTGCAGGAATCTCCCCCGCGCCCCGCCCCCCCCACAACCCCGTTCGGGGATGCCTCTAGTACCAGTTCGTCCTAGGCACGTCACGGAGACGTCCGAAAAGGTATTGGAAACCTCACAGAGGTTTCCAAGCATCTCCGTGATGTGCTCGGGACATATCGGGATGATTCCGGTAGAAAACTTAGGCAGTGAATGCAAAAAAATAAAAAATATTGTTAAATATTAAAAAACAAAACCCTAATCAGCAAAAAAATTACTTGTATGGATGCCAAAATTTTTTTGGGGCTCCGCCCCGGAATCCCCTAGCAAGGGGGCTTAAACAACTCCCTTGCAACCCCCCTCATGCCGAATGGCTTGTCGTACCACAAATAATATTGCAAAGGGGATTACAAGATGTCACACCATTACAATTGTTGGAGGTTTGGATATTCACTTCACCTCCTAACAGGATATCCTTCTAGAGAATATAGACTGGGATGCCTCCACATCTTCTTTTGCCCAACTTTCATTGCTTGGTTTTGATGATGACAATCAAGAGAGTTCTACACAAAGGTTGAAGAGTGGAGCTAGTGTGAGTGGTTCGAGTGGTCCAAGTGTAGCTAGTGGGAGTGGCATTCATGATTATGAGGATAATCCGGATCTAGATGATTTATTCATATAGATTTGAATGTATTTCCAATGAGTACTTTGAACTTTTTGAAGCAATGAATGAACAAACATTGTATTTTCAAGTGTTTTACTTTAAAAAATGAGTAATATGCATTGTTTATTATTTTCAAAAGAAAAATGTCGGTATCTATTATTCCATGTGTTGAAAAAAGATACAGCCAGTAATTGCCTTCATAAGGCATAAACAAAGATGAGCACGAGCTCAAGGAAGGGAGAGACCTGAAGAAAACAATATAATAATACATCCTCGGGAGACCATAAAGCCTCGACCAGTGATATATCCAAATAATTGTATAGACCAGTACAACATACGCCAATACAACATCCAATATTGGTGCTAAACAACCATTTAGTTGAGGGTAATTACCCTCACGGTGTGTGAGCCATTGTTGTTTTGAATTTGCATGTGTAACTTACCAGCGACAAGATTGCATGCTCCCTTTGCCAGTCCATTCGCTCTTGAATTGTGTTCCCGAAAGATGTGTGTGAAAGCATGTGAATGAAAGTGAGTAGCAATGTCCATGGCCCTATTGACGAGGCACTTGAGGATGATGTGTTTGCATCATGCCCTTCCATTCATCTAGTCACAAGCTAATTTTGAGTCCAAGTACACTGTGAAAGTAGTGATCCCAACGTCCCTAGCTATAGTGAGGGTGGAAATCATACCTTGAAGCTCAACAAAGTTGTTTGTTTGGAACCCTGTACCTTGTTGAAAAGTGATCTCCCTGTTTTGAAAATAAATGATGACCCTAGCTCCGCTTAGATCTAGGGTCCCACGAGAGGCACCATCGCAAAAGTTATGCGGATGAGTAAAATCCCTTACTAAAGGAGGAATGATACACTGATTGGGAATGGGCTTGGATGGCATGGACAATAAAGAAAATCTGAATTTGTAAAGAGCCGAGTAGGGGGTAGGCCGATGATTAGTGAAAATAGCTTCATTGCGAGATAACCATAATTTCCAGCATAGTTGAAGTGGCAATGTGTTGTAGTAGTCAGAGAGTCCATTGGGATCTTGCTATTTGTTCCAAGCCACAACAAAATTGTCACCCATCCACTTTGGGTAGTCACTATGTGAAGTAGCCGCATCCCAAACTACCTTGGAGAAATTGCATGAGATGAAAAGGTGATCAACAAATTTGGAATTCTGCCTATAGAGTGAGCAAATGCTTGGTTTGATCCATCCCCTATGCACCAAGTTGTCCCATGTCAGAAGTCTGTTATGCAGGGCAAGCCAAAAGTGGATTTTGGTTTCTGGAGGAGCACGCACATGCCAAAAGTCTTTCCACCATAAAGGGGCAACTTGATCTTGTCGTTGTGGTCTGAGGCTCGATACGCAAGTTTTGCCATGTATGAGCCACCATTAGGGTTATACGCCGAACAAAGTTTGTCTGTAGAATTTTTAAGGACAACATTGCTGGAGATAAGACAAGCCCGATATCTCTCCCACAAGGAAGCATCCTTCATTTAGACCAAGAGTCGTTGCAGATTTCCAATTGGAGTGCCATCTGCCCATCATGGAAGAGTAGAAAGCATTAGCAAGGGATATAATGTTCTGTCGCTGTAAAGAAACTTGAAGTGTGTCGATGAAGCTTAGCTCAAACGGAATGCCAATGACTGCGCCCTTCCCAATGCGTATATCAGTCCCATCCCCTGGGTCCCAAGCCAAAGAAGACTCAATGATGTGGAAGCTCTGAATGATCGCTTTCTAGAAAAGTGATGCACCAGTATTTCGTTTCGGTCGCATTCGAATCCATTTCAAGATAGAGAGTGGATATATATACTTCAAGTATAGTATTTTCTGCCACAGACCATGATTTGTGATTTAAATGCCAGACACCTTTAGCGGCCAGTGCTTTGGACAAAAGTGTTAGGTCCTTAATGCCCCATCTTCCATCAGTCCTAGGCTGAGAGATGATGCTCCATTTTACAAGTGGAATGCCCTTGTTCCTTTTGGTTCCTGACCACAAGAAATGCAAGCATAGTTTCCAAATGTTGTTGATGATCATACGAGATAGATATCCCAGAGACATCCAATAAATCGGAATGGCTTCGAGAGTACTTTTGATCAGAGTCAATCTACCTGCCATGGAAATCCAACACTTGCACCAGAGAAATATGCGTCGTTTCAACTTATCAACGAGCCAATGCCAGTCAATGAGACGGTGATCATTTGACTTGAGATAAAACCCCAAGTATTTAATGCTTTGATCAGAGGCATGGATGGGGAAAGGTAACACCGTATGAAGAGGGTCCCTAGTTGCTAGAGCATTATTGAAGTAACACATGGCAGATTTCTGAATATTAAATTCCATCCCAGTAGCAATAGTGAACAGCTTTAAAAAATGATCTAAACTCTTTGCATTTTAAAGCGTGCCGTTCCCAAAGATGAGAATGTCATCCACAAACAGGATGTGGGTAAGATAAGTATCCATAGCAATCTTGATACCCGAAAAGTTACCAGCAACGTGCTCATGAGAAATGTTTCAACTAAGTGCCTCGACAATGACAAGGAAGAGAAGGGGGGAAAGAGGACAGCCTTGACGTAATCCACGGGAGGGGGAAAAAAGATGAAACAGAGCCATTAATCAAAATTGCATAAGAGATAGATTGGTAGCAATCCTCAATCCAATTTATGAAATGTGGATCAAACCCGACCCGAGTGAGAATAAGCCTAATATAGAGCCCAATTGGAGTGGTCAAAAGCTTTGGAAAGGTCCAGTTTTAGTAGGAAAGCAGAACGGGCTTTTGTTTTGATAGAGTGAAGCGCCTCTTGGGTGGTACCAATTGCATCATGAATGTGTCGATTGTCCATAAAACCAAATTGTTCAGGGGAAATATGAGCATATAAAATAGGTTTTAGGCGGGCAGCAATGATCTTTGAAATAATCTTGTAGATGCAGTTGCACAAAGAGATGGGTCAGTAGTGCTCAAAGGAGGATAAATTGTCGTCTTTTGGAATGTTTGCAATGAAAGTAGATGAGAAGGGGGCATGGATTTTACCAAAGATACGAGATTCTTCCATTGTTGAGAGAATGTCATTTGCAATGTGATCCCATAATCCAATGTAGAATTCGATCATCCAACCATTTGGACCAAGGGCCTTCCCCAATTGAAAAGTGTGAATGGGTTTGAGCAATTTAGCCATAGTGATCGGACAAAGAAGGCCTTGATTTTGTTGTGCACTAACCCATTCGTCAAAGAAAGAGGACACTGCCATGATGTCCCTGATATTTTCCCGAGGGAGCTTCAAAAACATGGATTTGTAGTGTGAAACAGCTGCCTTAGAAATAGAAGCAAAATCTGTACATTCCGTCCCATTTTGATCTCTAATGTTCCAGATTGTGTTTTTTGCCCGCCTAGCCATAGCCCGATGATGGAAATTTTTTGTGTTGTCATCCCCTTCATTTAGCTAGTTGACTCTTCTCTTCATACACCACTTTGCTTCGTGCTAAGCAAGTAGTCTCACCTTATATGTTTCTAAATTATTGAGTTCCAGCAAGATATCAGCTCTGAAGTCATAGACATTGAAGGAATCCAAATGTGTTTTGATCTTTTCTTTCCCTGCTAAGAGATCTCTTTTAGTCTCTAGAAATTTTTGTTTGGCCCAAACTTTTACAACCGCCTTTACCTTGAGAAGGTTTTTTTGAAGCCAAACCATAGCTGGTTCACCTAGATCAGGGGAATAGGTAATCCATGACTCCTTTATCAAGTCCTTGAAATCCTCATATTGCAGCCAATGAGGATTGAACTTAAAAGGAGAGGGTGGTTGACACGATCCTAATGCCAGGTCAATCTGGATGGGATTATGATCAGAAGAGTGATATTTCAGAGTAGTCGATTTGTAAGCATTGATATTAAGGATGAGAGCTTCTTTGAGCAAGAAACTGTCCAGCCTCTTGGAGATACCTTGAGATCCAGTCCTGTTATTATACCAAGTAGTCTTAAGCTTAATGGGCGCTACATCCACCAAGCTGTGTTGTTCCGTAAAGTTCAAGAAAAAGTCAGCCAATGGGTCCTGCCTAGCATTTTCGCCCCCCATTTCAGAGTGGTTTGTAGTCAGATTAAGATCCCTTCCAAGAATTAGATGTGGCATATCTAAGATGCCAGTGTTTCCTAGATCCATCCAAAAGATCTTCCCATTATGTGAAGGTGCATAAACATTAAGAATGCCCACATCCATGTTGAGCTCCATGGAGAAGAAAATCCCATGTAAATAGTGTCCCTGGGATGTGGTTGTTCTCAAAACCATGGAATCTTTCCAGTCGATAGCTAGTCCTCCCGATTTGCCAATGGAGCTAACAGTCAAGAAGGTCCAATTTGGAAGGCATTTTTGAAGGTGTCTATTAGCATCCACATCTGAGCACATAGTTTCTTGTAGCAATATGAGATAGGTCCTGTGTCTGAGAACTAGCCTATTGAGGGATCGTTGTTTGGAGGCCATCCCAATACCTCTTATGTTGTATGATGTAATGATCATTTGGGCAACCTCTTTGGGGCTGCAGTGCTAAGGGCCCTTGTAATAGTGAGTTGTTTGCCAGAAAGGACATCACTTTTTGCAACCTGTTGTGCTTGGGAAAGAAGAGTAGGTCTGCCTCTGTTAACCTCCTGAGCCTTGACCAATGTGGCTTCCAAACCCCCTGTTTGGAGTGGAAAATTTGTACTATTTTGATTCGCTCTAGATTGGGATCTAGTCAAATATCTTCTCTCCATGGATGTGTTTGAGGTTGAACGTGTAGGAGAGAGGCACAACTCCGTGGACATATTCCCATCTTCTATTTCCAGCTTAGAAAGTTGTTGTGTAGAAGTGTTAACAGTCAAAATATCCCCTTCCAATCCAAGATTCATATCTTGGGGAGTCTCTTGTTGTAGGCAACATTGACTGTATTGAACAGTTTCCAAGATGGGAGTGCTATCGGTGAAAGGACCCACCCCAGTCGGAGATTGCCTAAAGCCCTCATTCGCTGCAATGCTAAACGAAGGGTGCACAGTCTGATCTATATTTATAGTTGATCGGTGAAGAGTCACCAATTCAATAGCAAGCTCCACAACAGGGAAGTGAGCTAATACATGTGACAAGGATGAGGTAGATAGGGAAATACCTTGTGAGTCATCCAGATTAATTCCCAATGAAGGGATGAGCGGGATTGAAAGTTGTCTTGGGGTGGAAGGTCAACAGAGTGCTCCAAGGGAAATATGAAAACGGTGCCGATCATTTGAGGCTCCGATGTAGATATCTTAGGTGCTCCAAGAGATGTGTGATCGAGTGCAATGTTTGCATTAGTGGTAACCTATTGTACACCATTCTTCGCCTCATTTGTGTTCCTTCATTGCTTTGAGCAAACTGCAACATTGTGCCTAAATTTGGTCAAACATGTTGGAAGTACAACTACTGAGAGGGGGGGTGAATCAATTGTCTTAAACAATCCTTCAATTTTACTTAACATCCATGTAGCATTCATTCATATACACACATTAACCAATGCATACACAAGCATCTATGAAAGCAAACAACATAAGAACACATGATATATGTGGGAAACCCTCTTGGGGATAAAACCCACTGATGCACAACTTGAACTATAGTCCTATAAGCAATGGATCAAACTTTTAGTGAGACACCAACCCCACAAGGAGCACCAACCCCTCACTAGTCAAGCACCAACTCAACTAGTCCTTTAGCAAGCACCAACTTTCAAGGAAGCACCAACCCCCTTAGGTAACTTAGCACCAACTCAGCTACCTTGAATCTCTGATCACCCTTGGACCCCTGTTGTTCACCCAAGTGAAGATGACCACCTTTTTCTCTTCTCACTCTTCTATCTCTCTCAAACAACCTATTAGGCCTTCTCACATGTAGAAACACAGTTAGATATTCATGGCATATTCATCACACCTCTATGATGATCTTCAAGCCCTTTATCTGGTTAACAAAACTCTATATCATTTGCTCAATATTCTAACTAGTCAAATTAGGCCTATTAGACCTTCTCTTTACACTTGACTCTTGCTCTTACCCATCTTGGTCAGCCAAGAACCTTACCATACTTGGATCACCTTTGGAATAGATCAACAAACACGTTTCACAAGTGAAACACCCACTACATAGGTCGGTCATTACTTTTAAGAGCCAAAACCACCATTAGGCCTAATAGAGACCTAATGCAATTAGGCCTTCTCTAAGCACACGTTTCACTTAGGTCTCCTTGGAACACCTTGAGCCTTTGCAAACGGATGAAACACTTTATATATGCTTCAATTAGACCCCTGCTAAGCTCACCTTGTGTCCCCAACACCATTTAATTCATTTCACTCCTTGAACCACACAATTAGGTCTACTCGCCATTAGGCCTTCTTACTGCCAGAAAGTCTATCTTGCAAATATGAATCATACACTCAACTTTGCCACGTAACCATACTAATAAAACACGAATGGAATCTCCATGACCTCAGGTTCAACATCATGTTTATTAGAATTCATCAAACAGGTCAAAAGACCTCTAATTGATCAACTTCATATGCTCACTCAGAACTGCACACGGTGCTTAAGAACCCAGTCAAAAGCCTTTGACTTTTCACATCTTCAAAGGAGTTTCTCATGCATACAAATATGTTCAAATGAACCTATGAGACCTCAAGAACAACTTCATGTGCATTGGATTCATCAACTCTATGCAAAAAGACTCGAGAACAACATTCTCACTCATACATAGAAAACTCTCTGTAGTTCCAAAAACACAGTCAAGAAGATCAAGTCTTAGAACACCCATGGGAACACTTTTATGATCTAATGGGTTTACATGAACCTTCAACATCCTTAAAACATCTTGGAAAAGATAGATTACAAGGTTTAATATCAATATTGGTCTTTACAGACCAATCTCACATTTTCACCCTACGCAGACTTTACTGTGTTAGACATGTCACTTTAAGAACAACTGTTAGCTTGCTTGTGTGCATCACCAAAACTTCTAATCAAAGGGGATATGAGGTATAGGTCTTGAACAATGACCCCATGCATTTGGATCCATCCCTAATCCTATGCAACCAATCCCTAATCTCTTTCTCACTACTGCCTAGTTTTCTCAGTGTCTTGCTCATTAAGCCCTTTTAGTGATAGGCCAACTTCCATGACTGGTTTAACACATTTTAGGTCTGCAACTTGCTCATAAACTTACATGGGCACAAACTACAAGTCTCACACATCATCCTCCATCCATTTGCATGCTTTGACTTGGTCAACCATGCCTGCTACATCAAAATTCGAAAAACAAGGGGTTTCCTGTAGCTTCTACTCACTCTTCTGACAACTAAAACCACCTGGAGAAACCTGGAAGAGTCCTACATGTTCCACACATCAAACTAGGTCAACAAAACCATTTTGAGCCATAACCGACAAGATCTTTCCTATCGGGTCATGAGGTTTTGACTAGTTTCCCTTCTTAGCAATTGTTCATAAAGGATTGCCCCTTAACTCCAAAACCAATGTTAGGAAATTCAAGCTAGGAACCTTCACCAACTTCCATGAATTGCTCAGGATCTCATGCAAAGGTTGCATGTGCCAATGAGCATAAGAAATTTCTTCTCGGGTCTGCAACACCCCATTCTGTGCATACAAAAAACGTTAACAACAATTTTCATGATTTCTCCTTTAGGCTATGACCTCAAACTTGGTCAACACACTTAATACAACCTCTCACACCTCTGTCAATGCTCTCAAGAACTCTGGCACCTTGGGAAATGAACTTGACCCTCCATTAGACCACACTAGGTCTCTTTGCTCATTAGGTCTTGAATTGCCAGTCATACTTAGACCTTGATCATACCTTGAAACTTCTTGTACTGTTCTCAAAACCTCATCCACATGTCAAATGAACTCATACCATTCTCACATACTACCAACCTTCTTCACACAAGTCTCATATTGCTTAATTCATCATGCTACCGGGCCTATGCCTTCTTACTAGGTCTCTCAAGTAACGACTAAGCTTCAAAACTTGACCTTGGAACTCATTTGAAGGCATCTTTGCCTCTTGCTCTTGTTCACATAGCTTTGTATACTCTCTCATGCTTGTACTGACACAAATCCCCAAGCTTCACTATGCTTCATGCATACACCTTCTCGTAGGGCTAGACTAGGCTTTTCAAGACACCTAGTACACAACAATAGCGTACCTTGTACCATGGTCTTGACTTTGACATGCCATCAACCTCAGAAGAATTATTAGGTTGCCTTCAAATTCTCTCTTAACAGGGAGACAAAAGGTTGCCTTCAAATTTTCTCTTGTCAAAAGACTTCTTTGTCACATACCATCGTACCATGCATGGCCTCAACTCTGACCTTGACATTAATGACATCTTATCTTGACTTTGACATCAATGACAACATCAACAATAGGAACATACCTCAACAAAACAATGGGCTTTGAGATGTCCATATAATCTGCAATGAGAGCATCTAAATGGGACATGCTTATAATCTAAGATTTTTTTAATGTGATGTTCCCCAACAACAATCTTTATTACATCAGGTAAACCATTTGTAATATCCATTTCCACACAAATGTTGCTACAATAGTGTTACTGAGATTGTTTGTGTCAGCGCTAGTTTTAAGAAATCTCCCAAGGGAATCCCTTATGAGATTGAAGATTTGTTTGTCCCACAGTTCAATGGGAAATCCTGGCAATTTGACCCAAAGTGCCAAAGTGCGTAGTCTCTCACGATATGGGTCAAAGCTAGCATGCCATATGAAAGTGGTTATGGCAATATTTCCCCAAAACCAGGGTCCTCCATGTTCAATCTACTGACGGTCCTCCTTCGAGTTAAAAACAAAGGTAATATATCCCCTGGCAATTCTTTGTGTTGTAGGAGAGTAGCCCAGGAGTGGGGTCCAAGTATGTTGTATCCATTGAAGTAGATTTGGGTCCTTTATCAATCGACCAAGTACGCGCCCAATTAGAGCTTGTTCCGTGTAAAAGATAACCATCTCTTGAAAAATAATGGGATCAATGACAACTTGAAAAGGGCTAGTGTTGATCTTCACACATTTTTGCTTTCTTTTCCTATCTTGTTTACTTGCAAGTGGAGATCCAAAGGACGACAACGAGGTGGGGGGTGTGTGCATGAACAGATCTTGCGGATTAGTGCTAGTTTGTACCTCTACCTTGGTAGTGTGAGTATCATTGTGAGATCGATGTCCATGATCTAGTTCCGGCAAAGGAGAAAGTAGGATATGGTCTAATGACGATCCCAACCAGTGTTGTTGGTAGCCACTACGAGATTTATCATGGATCTTTTCCTGAGAGTCGATCTGCCTTGTGCCTGGGGTGTCCATGGATTGATTTAGTGAGTTGGCATTGTGTTGTTCATGTGAAAGAAGCCTGGAAATCTTATCAATCCCCTGTATTTCCTCCTCACTCTCCTGTGTGTCATCCTCTCTCCCCATCATTTCATCATATATCAATACCCATATATATATATATATATATACAGATGTACCCATGACATCCAAATCAAGGGTTTTAAAAAATGACTTACCCACATACCCGAGACGTACCCGTACCCAAACAACCTAGCAAACAATGATTTGCAACCCACAGGCAATACCTATTCCATTGGCATGGGAGATCCATACCCAAGTTATTGTAGCCAAAATATCCAGTTGTCTATAGGGAAGGGCTCAAGAGATGAGCACAAGTCCATTTCATTTTCCTTTTTAAAGCATTACATAAACATCTATAACTCTGATACCATGTTTCCAATATGACATGGATCTCTTTTCTTTGGGTCATGAATATGCATCATAATTTGGTCAACACCCATTAATATAATGATAACGTGAGTGAAATGTTTGGTGCAGATGCACATCAAAATCCAGCAATATCATCTTCGTATCCATTACGGGGCATGCATACTACATACATTTCTTTACAGATTTTGAAAACGTACAGGAGTTATTCCTCATTTTATTTTGGTTGTTCCTAGGCTAGGTCAATTCAATTTATGATCAAATACAATTCTGAACAAAGTACAACTGGTAGGTTGCCTGACATATTTATTATACAGAAAAAGAAATCTGAAGTTAAGCATCATAGACTCATAACAGAAAAATATTTATCAGCCTCAGGACCAAAATGTACCAAAATTTCCTGTCAAAAACGAGGACTGAATTTACCAAAATAAAATCCCTAATGGAGATTACCCACCTTCCTTCTCTTGAGCGACAAGATGAAAGCCTGCTATTAAGTCAACCGGCAGTCCAACATCAAAATCCAAGTTCTATGGTCTTTTTAGCTCAGAATTATGCAAAATAATCTAGAAATCAGGCAAATTGTTGTGCATAAGTAGGAACTGCATTAAGTTATATCTTATGATGGCTATCACTCTTCGATATAAGTGCCTTACCTATTTTACCTATTTGGGTGCCGCTTTGATTATGTGGTTCATGGGTTGTCCTAACATAGCCTCTCCTATCACATTACCCCTCTTCTCCCTTATCAAGCTGTCATAATTTCTTCATTACCATATTTTACCCTTGAGGTCATAATGATGAGTTCCGTTCTTTTCTTTCTTATTAAGGTTGTAACTTGTTTTCCTTGTAAAGAAATTAGCAAATCGTCATTAACATTCCATTATTTTTCTCAGTACTATCTTATTTCAAAATAATAATCGTTTAAGTTTGGAGGTTGTTTTGGAAAGATCCGTGTTCATCAAAAGCTATGACTTTTGCGAATCCTTGAGCATGATAAATTGTTTGATTATGCAGAAAAATGAAATCTGAAGTTAAGCACCATAAGCTTATAACAGAAAAATATCTTGTCAGCCTTAGGACCAAAATATACCAAAATTTCTCATCAACACAAGCTCCAAATCTACCAAAATAAAATCCCTTGGAGATGAAAGCCCGCCATTAAGTCAACCTGCAGTGCAACATCAAAATCCAATTCCTGTGGCCTTTTTAGCTCAGAATTATGCAAAATAATTTAGAAATCAGGCAAGTTGCTGTGCATAAATGGAAACTGCATTAAGTTATATCTTATATTGGCCATCACTCTTCAATATGAGTGTGTTACTTACCTATTTTCCCTCTTTGATTATGTGGCTCATTGGTTCGCCTAACCTAGCCTCTCGAGACTTCTATCATATTAGCGCTCTTCTCCCTTATCAAGCTGTCACAGTTTCTCCATTACCATATTTTACCCATGAGGTCATAATGACAGGTTACGCTATTTTCTTTCTTATAAAGGGTGTTACACGTTTTCCTTATAAAAAAACTAGCAAATTGTCAAAATTCCATTATTTTGTCAGTGCTATTTTATTGCAAAATGATAATCTTTTAACTTCAGAGTTTGTTTTGGCAACATCCATGTACAACAAAAGCTATGTCTGTTATTAAATCCTTGAGCATGAGAAATAATTGGATTGGCACACATAGATAGCTTATTCCTTATAAGGGTTAGAATTATCTCCCTACCCTTTGGCTAAAGCATTACCACAGTGGACGACAAGAAATATATTTTCACAAGGCCTGTTTCTTCTCAGGATCTAAATCTTGTCTATAAGATTTGAGTAAAGCATCAGCTAATTAGATGATAGTAATCTTTTCTAAATACTACATGCAGATTAAGTTAAATCCTTGATGCTGAGATTCATTGAACCCATTAAGAATTACTGATTTGCATTGTCCATCGAAAATGCACCTTTTCTGCAGAGTAATACTTTTAAGTTTTTACCATAATCTTGATTGAGTATATTGACGTATGCATATTATTTTATTGGAAGGCATTGTGAAATATGTTTTCTTAAGTAATGCCCTTGAATTTAACAACCTAGAGAAATTATTTTAAACTTTTATTTTGTCTAAAATTTTGGTAATTTGCTAGCATCAAATGTTGTTTTGCAGGACAGGACTTACATTGAAAGTGCTTTAATAGCAATGCGATTGGGTATTAGAGTTGTACTAGTTCTTGAGCAGGTCCTTAGCGCATCTGTCCCCTTTTCCTTTTTTGACATATTTATCAGAAGTACTTTTAATTTTGCACGGTAGGTCTTATTCATGTTTTTCTTAAGGATTCTCTTTCTTTTTCTGTGTTGCTGGTCAGATGGAAGAGCTGAATCTGGTGATTGAAACTAGTAGAGCAGTGAAGGTTCAGCCAATAATTGGAGTAAGAGCCAAGCTTAGCACCAAGCAGAATGGTCGCTGGGCTGGGACCTCTGGTGATGGTGGAAAATTTGGGCTTAGTGCCAATAAGCTTATTCAAGTCGTGCACAGGCTGAGAAAAGTAGGTTTACAAGTTTTCTTCTGCTTCAGTTTTCATCTTGTAATTATTTTGTGATAAGATGTCTGATCAATGATGATTGTTATTGTGCTCTGCAGGAGAACATGCTGCAATGTTTACAGTTGCTCCATTTTCACATTGGTTCTCAGATACCATCTATTTCAACTATAAAGGATGCCATGGTAGAAGGGAGTCAGATTTATTGTGAGTTAGTTCTGATGGGTGCCTCTATGGTATGCCATGGCCATTTCCTTTGGGTTCACTATAATCTCCTTTAGTTAGCCAAATTTAAGTATGAATATCATCTGAAGATGTGTAATATTATCCGAAGTATATCATCCAAAGAAATAGTGATAAACTGATCCCTTTTCTTATATGCTGCAATTACATGGATCTTGCAGCATTACATTGATGTTGGAGGTGGGCTTGGGATTGACTATGATGGTACAAAGAGTCCATCTAATGTTTCAATCGACTATAGCATGCAAGTGAGATATATATTTTGCTTTTCGACTTGGTTAAGTCAGTGCAAAACTCTTAAAAAGAAGTTACAGTCTTGATTCTAAATTATTAATGGAAAGCTGCATTTCCGTCTCAGTAACATCGAGCCAAATTTATTTGCAGGACTATGCAAACCACATCGTAGCTGCTTTACGGGATGCCTGTATTCTCAAAGGGATTCCTCAGCCATTAATTATGTCTGAGAGTGGGAGAGCTTTGGCATCACATCATTCAATCATTGTGTTTGATGTATTCGGTGTTAGCCAGCGGACACAACCTAAGTTTATTAACAAGCAAGAAAGTTTGAGTGAAATTATAGTGCAAAGTATAGATAAAGAATATTATTCAGGTATGATTGCACTAAGCAAAATAAAGCCTCTCGAGAGTCCTAACATTCTGGAAACACAACTTGTGTATTTCTATATTTTGGTTGAGATGAGTTATTGAACAAGACATACTGTCAGGTGAATTTCATTCAGATTGATTCGTTGGTCCAAATGGTAATTAAAGGAATTAAAATTTTTATGGGCATTATGCAGATTCAATTATGCACACAAATACCACCGTTCAGGAGGATTGCAACCCTGGTGACGATCTACTGTCAACTTTTCATGAAGTCTCACGAACTATCTGCCAGCAAAATATTTGGGAAGCTTACAATGATGCCAAGCAATTAAAAAGAAAAGCCCAGACCTTGTTTAATCTTGGTTTCCTCAGCCTTGAGCACAGGGCACAAATAGAGACTCTTTTTGATGCAATTTCATGTACTGTCCTGGAACATTATAGGGAATCCGAGTTGCCAGATGAATTAGAAAAGCTTAAAAATTCGTTGGCAGCAACATATCATATCAACTTATCTGTTTTCCGCTCAGTACCTGATTCATGGGCTATAAGTCATGTTTTCCCTGTAATGCCTTTGCATCGGCTGAATGAGAAACCAACTGTACAAGCAACCTTGGCTGATTTGACATGTGATAGTGATGGAAAGATAGAGCACTTTATAGGACCTAGAGGGGAAGTTGAAAGTGTGCTTAGTGTGCACCATTTACATGAAGGAGAACCATACTACATGGGATTATTCCTAGCTGGTGTTTATCAGGTATCCTTTAACCCTCTACGTCTTCCTGTTCTTCTAGCTCATTTTTTGTTTGTTCTGGAAACTTTCTTGTCTTGCAATGAAAATATTTCTGAAAGTGCTGATTGGATCTAGTGCAAATTCATGTTCAGGAAGTTATGGGGAGTGCTCATAACCTTTTTGGAGGAATAAATGTCATTCATGTTAAGTCTAAAGCATTGAACAACATTGGTAAAGTCAATGATAGCAACAGAAAAGGGCAATATAGTTTTGATCAAGTGATACGGGGCCAGACAACTAAAGAAGTATTACTTTCTGTCCAACACAACGGAAGCAAAATGATTGAAGATCTACAGAGGGAAGCTGAAGAAGCTGTTAGTAAAGGTTGTTTGTCTATAGAAGAAGCTGAGACACTTCTTGCAAACTACAAATGCAGCCTTCATTCTTATACTTACCTTACGAAGTAAATGGATGTGGTCAAATCCAATTTTGCAAACTTGTATAACCATTTCCTGCAGCTGGATTTAGCACTATGGTGAGGTTAGTAACTTCATGTGGCAAATTGTGCCATCATTTAAAGGCAATTTTTGGATAGCCTTCATTCATTAATCATTATTTGATCTGGAGTAGGATCCATTTACAGAGTTGAGGATACTTGGTCTTCATACATAAGATGGAAACATGGTCGCCTACTTACTGGCAATTCTTGTTTGTCTTTATTCCTTTCCCCTGCATTTTTGATGGGATTCTTTTGTCTGCAATGCCCACACTTATTTTTCCTCGATCAGGAATTTGGTAGTTTCCTCTGATGTTTGGTGCCAAGAATAGAAGTCTGATCATTGTGGTTTTTAAATTACTAAAGCTATTTTCTATTTTATTAAAATACAATTTGCAAACTTCATATGCATAGAAAATGCATTCACGTTTTTTGAATTTGTCCTTCATGGGAAGGAAGACAACCCATTTAACCTAAATGTTATTTAGTAAGCATTTTAACCAGTGTAATTCTCGAACTGTTGTAGCATTTTTTATTTGAAAAGGATACAATGGGAAACACATTTGATAATGAGATCTTTTTTCATTTCAAAAGTCAACTGCTGAAGAGACTACGAAGGGTAACTACTACCTCCCAAACTTTGTTGCAGGAAATGCCAAACGCTTTGGGTATGTTCCGGAAACGTACCGGAAACACCTGAAAACATACTGGAAATGTACGGAACGTTTTCGAAGTGTTTCCGGGCGTTTCCAAGGGATTCCGGCAGGAAAAAACAGTCGAAGTCGACAAAAAATTAAAAAAAATGTAAATCCAGCTTGAACCAGACAGTATATAAATAAAATAAACATTTAAGTATAATATACTTTTAAGTTTATTTTATTTATATAGTTTCAGGATGTTTGAGAGTGGTTTTGGACCTCGAGGAGCTATAATGCAAATTCTAGGTTTTGGAGGATCCTATCATATTTCAGACTTAGTCAGATCCTAGGGTTTCAAGGTTTCAGACTTATCCATATTTCAGGGTTTCAAGATTTCAAGGAGACATCATAACAGTTATGAGGGCTGCATGAAGGGATGTAGGTATGATAGGATAGTATGAGAACATCTCTTGCTAAGTGCCACAAGCCAATCCCACCTCATTCCCTGTGCACCCCTCAAGGCATACACTCTGGGAGAAATGCGCTAGCGAGCCCCTATGAGAGAAAGTGTCAATAAATGATAAAGTTGAAAAATAGTGGGAGTGGCATTCATGATTTTGAGGGCAATCTAGATGATTTATTCTAGATTTGAATGTACATTTTGTCTTTGAAGTAATGAATGAATGAATACTATATATTTTTAAGTGCTTTATCTTTTATACACATATTTTCATACTTTGTATGTTCAAGTGTTTTACTAAAAAAATGAGTAATATACATTGTTTTTATATATATATATATTAATAATAAAATGTGCGGACGTACCCATGACGTTTCAAATCAAGGTTTTCGAAAAAATGCATTTCCGCGTACATGAAACGTAACCATACCCATACTGTACCCGTACCAAAACAACATAGCTCCATGTTTTGAGGAAACCCATAATGCCAGACATGTAAATTTGGCTCATGATTAGATAAAATAGGTTGGATGTAAATAACTTTGGTATCTGAAACACAGCTTTTCGATTCTTAGTGGAATTGGAAGGCTTTTCAATTGCAAAATGGGGTTCTCTTTATCTGGTGTGTATATGACATTCTCTTTCCATCTATTCCACTGGATCATGATGTTTATCCCCTTCCGAACCCTTGTATTTGACCAAATATGTAGGAAGCACAGATTTTGCAGAAATTGACAGGAAAATGCTTAGTTGGATGCAGGGGACTTAATTGTTGATTTAATTTAAGTTTCAAATATATTACCTGGTGATCGGGCTGTTGGACCCTTGTTCTCATGCAGCTCCATGTCTCCATCTAACTGAATACACATGAGGAAGAGAAAAACAAGAAATTTGTACATACTGTTCTAGGGAATATGGTTTAATATCATAGTTACTAAGAGACGTGAGGGTACGGGTACTGGTACGTGGATGGAGACACCATTCAAATCAGGGTATGTGAGTAAATGAATAAGGGTACGGCGATATTTAAGGGTATGGCTATATTGTATATAAATGTTGTCATAAAAAGATGATGCGGTCCTTATCTCTATGTTGGAGTTTCCTGGTAACTATGTTTAATATCTATGCATAATTATGTGCACTGATGCATAATTGAATATGCCAACTGTATAACAGTGTGAATTAGGCATGCCAGTTAATAACTAAGATTTTTGAGAAAACCACAGCAAAAAACAAAAATAAAGAATACATTTAAACTATTTTCATTCCATAAACTCAAGCATTTAGCCATGCTTATTTTCTTGTCAATAAATAGAAATGCTAAAAAGCTAAAGCAAATTAAAAGCTTTCTAAACTACTGCCTATTTTTTATTTTTAACTAACTTTTTAACTATGCATGATTTTACCTTATTTGACTCCATAAAAAATGGAGGAAACATTCATGAAAAGCAAAGCTTGCACCCTGAATATTCCAACACTTAGGGAAGGCCATTTTGAATATCTTCATTGTAGTTTCCAGGCAACGCCTATAGGCTCTAACTATTGTGGAATGCAAATTTGGCTCGAAGAAGAGGTTTAGTGTTATGCAATCACATTTGATGTAGAACAATATTCTATCCTGTTCTCATTACCCTGTATTTTATCATGACTAAAGCTGCAGTGGAAAGAAATGTGCTCTGTCCTTCCATGGTACCTTGGGTTTCAGTGTTTGCAATGCAACATTGATTATCGCAAAACAAATTTGTGGATGTACTTTGCTTGAACCCAAATCTCCTGTCATACTTTTTAGCCAATTGACGTCTTTGGAAGCATCTGAGGTTGCTATAGATTCTGCCTTAGTAGTTTGTTGTGTTTTTGTTCCAAGATACGATGACGCCATTTATTAGGAAACAATATCCCGTTGATTTAAGTTTGTCAACATTATAGATCATAGAAATCCCACGAACATTTAGATGGGTTATAAACCTGTCAATGCTTCCAGAACCTGCTGAGAAATTCTAGGTGCCCCACTACATGGGACCATTGATGTAGAATATTTACTGCCAAGTAGCTTCTATCTGTGGTTCATTTTGTTTTAAAATTGTTCTTATTCTGCAAGCACTGTTTGAGAAAATTCAACAATTGCATGGTACCATTTTTCTGCTAAACCTCCTAAAATTTCTAAGCAGTACCTGCTGTGAAAAAACTGGCAGCCCCGCTCCACAGGACCTCTAAGTTAGATGCACAACATCTAGTTTCTTACATGTTGACATATCCTTTAGACTTTTACAATAGCAGCAAATTCTTAAAAATACTAAAGCAAACTAGAAGTTTTCTAAAGAAAACTTGATATGAGCTTTCTAATGAAACTAAATTTTTTCTGAAATACTGCATTGATATGAGCTTTCTAATGAAACTAAAAACTTTCTGAAATACTGCATTGTGATTTGTATTCATATGCTTGGACATCCCTTATTTCTATTTCTAGCTTTCTAACTATGCATGCTTTTCGATCATAGTTAAGTCCATGAAAATGGAAGAAACGTGTACGATAAACAAAATTCGAACGCATAGAATACTCATCAACTTCCCACATAAACAAGGAAAAATCATTTCATTTGTAGTGGCTCATTTGAAGGAAAAAATAATGTAGTTCTTATTCTGGTTCTTTTCCTCTATTTATTAGGTTGTTTTAAAACATATGTTATTGGAGGTGGTGGTCTAATTGCGGGAGAAGAGCAATATTGACTTTCTCCAAGACTTTAGAAGCCAAAATGCTAGACACCTTGTCAAGAGGCCCCTTCTTGATGAAGGGTCCGGAATGAATGTGGTCTCATGAGTTCTTACTCGATCAAATATTCATAAATGTTGTTAGACCCACAAAGACTTCAATGAAAAGTATGATAACATATCATCTACACCCATGCAAACCATTAATCTTGACATCACTAAAGCGCCGAAGACTATCAAGACTCCTTGCTTTGTCATGGGCAATGACTATATTTGGCCGCAATTTCTTTTGTATAATCAAAATGTGTGCACCATACCCTTGGCCAACCTAGATCAAATTTGTGTACTAACAAAAGGTCTACATGCTCAAAGGAGACCCTAACCTTTGTTATTTTTATCCTAGGAAGAATTGTCAAGGACTGTGAAGTTTTCTCTGTGTCGGTTTCCACGAATCATGACATACCTAACACCTCTAATCATAACCATTGGGTCACAACATGTCACGAGACCCAATAGGTCCAATACTTGAGCACCCGAGCACCAACATAAAGTATCATAAATAACAAACAATGGACTTTCAATTTGACCCCACTTGTGAATGTTGTTCCAAACTCAAATTAGGAGTTTGTATGTTGCCCGATAATTTCTAACGTGATGAGAACCAAGTAAAAACACTTGAGGTCGACTAATGATCCCTTTGATAGCTTGCCCTTCATAGAGAGACTTATGATTGATCACTTTCTCTTGTGAGAGGGTTAACCTTCATCCCTATACAAGGGAGCATACAACTTATATCACAAGTTGCTGCCTTTAATAGTCACATGTAGTAG
The DNA here is from genome assembly GCA_037957365.1 of Torreya grandis. Lineage (NCBI taxonomy): Eukaryota > Viridiplantae > Streptophyta > Pinopsida > Cupressales > Taxaceae > Torreya > Torreya grandis. The sequence goes on from JARHVA010001704.1 coordinate 813,464, forward strand.
ACTGTATCCTTCATAGGGAGGATCTCTGACAAACCGACCAAACTTTAATCCTAGTCTTTGTCTACTTTTTGCATCTCTATTTGAAGGGAAAATTGTGTTAATTAGGTACATACCCTCCAAAGGCGTAGAGGCAATTCCCAATCATCTTGCACATCACCTATTGCAACAAGTTAGCATAGGAGACCGATGACTTATGAGTTCGTTATAGATTCATTTTTCCAAGTTATCACCATTACATTTTTTTGTTGTTGGAGATGCCATTTATCTTGGCCCACACAAAGCAATGCAAAACCATGATAAATTAATGCATAGGCATTTGAGTGTGGTCAACAATCTTGTATCAACCAAAAAGATTCGTGTGTGTCATATGAATTGCCATGTGTTGCATATGGAAGAGTCAAGTCAGAGTTCCTTAAAGGCCTTTGAGCTCCAACAAATGCCTAGGATTAGGGAAGAGTAGATCTTGTCATCAAACATGGATTAGTTTGAGTGCTCCCTAAATGTTGACGAAATTGGTAATTTGTGTTAGGTGGCAGTTTGTTTGTGGTAGTTGGAAAATGCTAATGGATCAAAAAACTAGGTTTCCCAGTTTTGAATGTTTTTCTAGAAGAGAGGAATTCAAAGAGGCACTCCAAAAAGTAGAAGAGTCAATAAAGGAGGAGAGCTTCAATTGGGGAAAAGAAGTAGGGGAGTGCTTGCGAGAGTAAAGTAACAAGGAATTGAACAATTCCATTGAGGGACTACATTATAATACCTTCTTTATGTTAATACAAGAAATACAAAGAGTGAAGCGTTTATTAGTTTATGTAATTTGATATTAGAGAATGAATAAAGTTGCGATCTTTTGTCTCTAGTAATGGGTAGAGGTGCATGTGTCTGTTGTTTGAGTGACTCCAAGGTGTAGGGACAACACTGCCATTAAACTTGGCCCCTCATCCTTGTTTGCATAATGAATATACATTTTTGTTAACTACTTTTGGTTGTCTACTCTACTCAAAATACAGTTTGACATCTTTATTCTTTAAAAATCACACTTAAGGTACATATTCCCGAAATACCTAAAATAAAAACGAAGAATCTAAGGTAACTTTAGTGGAATAGATACTCTTCAATCCTTAACAGTAAGTAAAAAAAGATTGATACTTTTGACATCTGAATTGGAATGTTTATTCTTCAATTTAAAAAAACCATGCCTAACCCTTGGCGCTACTTGGACCCCAAATAGGCCTTGGCTTTTCCTTTGCATGTGTATTTTACATTATGCTATGCAATTTTTCAAGTTTTTCACTTATTTCATAACCTATCACCCTATAGCTATGACACTTTTCTTACCTTCTTGTCTAATGTCTTTCTCAAGGTTTTTTTCCTAGGCCTTTCTCAAGGAGACCTTTGGATCAGGGAAGCTTTTAAAGTTCTTTGAATAAAAAGTCAAGCTAGTCCATGTCTTGAACTTCATAGACACCGTGTAAGTTCTCCCTCTTCAAAAGTTAAATGCGTAATGCAAAAAATGTACTCTCTCACACTTAAGATTTAAAATACACCCCAAGATTATAATGATAATAATTTTTAAAACAAGTTGTAGGGCATACATATAGGGATTACCCACAATTTTTTGTAGTACATGGATCCACATTTTGACTTGAATTCTTTTCCCGCACTCTTATCCTGCCTCTGCAACACCTACAAAACTATATCTTCTTTTCCGAGTAAAATCTAAGCTTAAGAAAAAACAATGTCAACTTTGTGAACTACGATAAATCAAGTGAAAAATAGAAATATCTTGGTATTTATCAGGTTCCGAAGTAAGAAAAACCAATCTAAAAAAGAAATATAGAAAACAATAATTTGAATAAATATAAATCATTCCAATCCTAGTCAAACCCTAGGTCATGCCCCAAACAAAAATATTAGCTTCAATAATAAATGCTCTAATGATTACTCAATTTCTCATAGAATACTTGTGAATGCTTAATAGATATTCTCGTGTAAATGAACTATCACACTTGTGTATTTAGAGGTTACATTTGAATTAAATTTAAAATAATATAAACACTCAAGCTGACTTCCAACATGTAAGACTTAAAAAAAGGGGAAAGAAAGGGACATAGGGTGCAGACTTAAAGGTTATCTAAAACATAAGATAATATAAGGGCGAGTTAACCGAGTGCACAAAAGAGGTAGGATTAGCACAATGGAAGTCAACAAGAGAGCCTATATCGCCTACTCTAGACCATTTAGTCTAACATAACAAATGTGCAAAATTAGTTATAAAATAACACTAATAAATGTCACAACACCATTTTTAGGCATTGCACAATGCGTCACTTTGATGTGTGTGTGCCTACATATCAAAGTAAAACAAGTAGAAGGTGGCTACGAAGTTATACTCTCGTGAAGCTCCCACAACATCTCCATTATAATGCAAAGCATGTGCATGTGGATAAGTGCCAAATCAATCTGTAATATTCTAAAATCTAGAAAAGAAAAACTGAAATTGATATACTTTGTTTGATAGTGACACATGTATGAGAGTCCAACATTTCTAGCTAGGAGTGGATGTCCTTGTGACCCTGTAAGAATAAATATAGATGGATAAATGCTCACAACAGTAATTTGTTGAAATCTAGAAAAGGACAAACTCAAAGTGATGCATCTAATTTTGTTGGAAAATGTGAGGGCACCCTTGTATGACTTCTCTACATCTCAGAATATGTGCCATGTAAGAATGCCTTTGTAGCAATCCAAATCTAGAAAGTTGTGCTCAGTCATGCATGCATTTCTAGGTACAATTTAGTGACTAAAAATAAAGGTTGAATACATTTGATATGATACAAAAGAGGGTAGGGTTAGTAAATGTTGTGAATATATTCCATGGTGGGAACAAAAGGCATGCACTCGGTATATCTAGGAGAAATCAACTTGTAATTTCCATCATGTAGAGGAGCAAAATTGTATGAAAATGTCACGGGTACTATAGTCCGTAAAATAGAGATGGGTGGAATATATTCCCCCTTTTTAAGATGCAGGATAAACCTGTGAAGCACATACCTAAAAAAAGGATTACACACATCATGTGTAAGATAGAAAATAAAATCATTAATATCTAATAGATAAAGATATCATCTTTGAAGCACATATGTCATAAATAAATTGTCCCACGTGGCCATGTATTGCAATCTATAATAAGTTTAAAATACCCTACATGGAAAATATATAAGCAATGCAAGCACAATAGTAATATGCCTCTCATGGGGAACACATAATGAATAAAGCACAAAGGTAATATGCCCCACATATGCCAAATATAAACAATGTAAGCACAAAAGTGATATGCCCCAAGTAGGAAACATGTAAGCAATACATAAATACATGAATGATATGTCCCTCATGAGAGAATGTAATCAATGAAACACCAAGGTAGCATGCCCCATTACAAGCAATGTAGCAACAAATGTATCAATGTCAAGTAAAAATAAAGAGCTTTGTCCCTAATAGATGCATGATAAGAATAATAGCAACACAAACAAAAAGCGAGAATCATCTACATGATATGAATAATAGAAAATAGGAGTAGCTGTGCATGATATACATCATGGCACCAAAACACAGTAAACATGGAGTAAGTAGAGGAAGCAAGGAAAAAACATTGAGTATAAAGTAAACACACCACACATATAGTAGACAAATTAATAATGGTAAACATATCAAACCTAGAGTAAATATAGAAAGTAAATAAGACACACATAGTAAACAAGGAGCTTTACCCCCAATAAATGCATGATAGGAATAATATAAATGTAGACAAGTAGTGAGAATCATCTACATGATATGAATAATAGAAAATAGGAATAGTTGTGCATGATAAACACAATGAACATGGAGTACATAGAGGAAAACATATCAAACCTAGAGTAAATAGAGAGAGTAAAGAAGACACACAGAGTAAACAAGGGAAACATAACAAACACATGGAAAACAATGTTACACATAAAGTACACAAAAGAAAGCAAGCAAGACACATATTAAACAATGACAACATATCAATCATAAGAATGTGTCACACATAGTATAAAAATACAAGCAAAAGGAAACACATCGAACGTAAAGCGATCAATGTCACACACATAGCATACAAGGGCATGAGCATAAGAAACATAATAGGCACACAAGCATATTTGAAGGCACTAAGCACATAAGGAGACATGCAACATGTGAGATAGACCAGAATATATAAGATCATAGGGGAGATCAATATGAAAAAGTTAATCACAAAAGATAAAACTTGAAATGATGCCAAGAAATGCACCACACAATGTCCCTAGAGTGAGCATTGAAGGTACCCAAAACCTAAAACGAATCTATAATCATTTGTATGTACTTGTTGCATATAAGTCTTGTATCCATCTCAACAATTTCATGAGTAATATGTGTGTACTCTAATGTGGTCACGATGCAGAAAATATTTCAATTAAGGCAAGGAAAAAAACAATCATATTATAGCACAAAGTGTTTTTCAAAATGCAACTATATTATAATGAAAGCTAAAGAAGGAAAATAATTTAGATCATATAGTTATATGTCACCATGGTTTGAAGATTGTATCATGAGAAAGCATACATACATGATTGTTTGCACGATTCAATGAATGTAAGACACAACTAATAAAAATAGATTAAACAAAGACTTTGGTGAGGCACACTTTTATACGCATCTTCTTGTGAGACATACATTATACTTTTCATTTTTCTTAAAGTGGTCATCAAGGGCTTGTATTGTCTCGTGAATGTATAAAAAATAATTTTAACTCTTGAAGATGTTGTGATGAGTATAATCATCCAATATTTGTTATTCTGACCGAAAAGTATATTAGTAGTTCTAGGATTCCCTTGATCATTCATATGTTCATGATTGGAATATTTATGTGTCTTTTAATCATCATTATAATCAATTCCTTAATTGTTTTTATGAGTAATTATAAGAATAGACTTTATTACACCTTGGTCATTTCACCCTAAGCCTTGACCATTAACATCCCCACATTTGAGTCCAAATCCATATTTTTCCAAGGATGTTTGAATAAGAGAGCACCTTTATCATTACTATTTGTAGCACGAAAATCATTCCTCATTGGTTGTTTGTCCTTATCTTCACTTTCTATTGCCTTTACACTCGCTGAAGAAAAATTTGGCATTCTATAATCCTAAGGTGTAATATAGAGGGATCCAATGTCAAACACACCCATATCATCTCTATCTTCTCGAGGGCTTACTTGAAAATTTTTCATCGACAATTTTTCATCTTTGCTATTAACTTTGTAATAATTATACTCACAATCTTGCTTAGAATTATTATATTCACCAAATTCAAATGTTTTGGCTTTCTCCATTGGAATAAATTGCTTAGCCCCCACTATAGTTGTTTAACTCTTATCCTATAGTGACACTAAGTTATGTTGAGGATCAATCATCTTGTGTAACACACCCAAACATGACCCAATATATATCGAATCCTTCATTAACTAGTTGAAGGATACACAGACACAAACTCTTTTAGATATGTTGTTGACAAAAAAGAGTGGAGTAACCCACATCCACACGCTAGATTGAGGACTATCTTAAATCAATTTTTAATTATTAGAGATACACCATCACATTCTTGGCAAAATTATATAATATTGTCAAAATATTTCTTATATCCTTTATCCAAAATATTCATCATCAAGACATGATAATTTGCTTGTATGGAGGAACTATATCAGTTACCTTCGAACTATTGATATTACAATCCCAAATACCACTAAAGTTGAACCAAGGTGCACATCCCATACTTAATAACATGGTGCTTTAGACTTGACAAGATTTTCAACCATAGAGTAAAATTATTTACTTTTTTAAATATGCTCGTCAACAACAAAGGCAAAGTAACTAGAATTTATACAATATCACAATGTAAAAAGGAGAGTTATATCTCATCAAGAGCCCTTGAAATTCTCAAAATAGAAAAGAATTAAATTTCATTTTTATTTCAATAAACCTTTTCATGAAAATATTTCCAAGCATGAGAAATCAGTAATTATGAGAATATGGTTCCAGTTGTAGCATAGTTACACTAGTTGTGATAATAGAAATTTAGGTTTACATCCAAAGATGACCAACTCAAATAAGTTAACCGGATGGGGATGTAATCATCTACGTACTTAGCAACAATCACATTAATATAAGTTCAATACAAAATTAACACTTCCCTTGCATGGGAATTATACATCCCCCACAACTCAACAATTTTAATTTAATAGAAATTGAAGCAAGTTGCATCCTATACTGCTGGTCCTGACGAGGGAAGAATAGCTTTCATAAGGTCTAATGCTCTAATAATTCCAAGTAGAATGTTATCCAAGTCCAAGGATTACAATATCACATTAACAAGATATACTTGTTACTTGGCACAAAGATGGAAACAATACACCACTGACGACTATCACATCGAGTTTATTATGCCATTACACAATGGATGTGAGCCTAATTCATTACTATCCCATCCAACCAAGGTGTATATAAGAAAGTGTAATCACATGGATTCCATTTTTATTTAGGATTTCCCCTCATAAAGATACCATTTGTAAATTTATGAGGATACAGTCTTCTTGGAAGTAAAATGTTATTACGGTATAATTATTGTATTAGAGTAAACAATTAACAAGAATTAAATAAAAAATCATGATCCTTCATATGCATAAAGTAACCATTAACTTTGAATTGAGAATTTACAAGTAGCTTAGTCTATTCTAATGCAAGAATGTTATGTAGGGGCTGTTCCATCATTCATATCAAACCACAAAAATGTTGTAAATTCACATAGAATTATCATGTTTTGGAGGAAGGACTTGCATTTTCCTATAACCTCCAATTATCAAGGTTTAGAGGAAGGACTTGCATTTTCCTATAACGTCCAACTCTAAGTAGCACATTTAAATATTAGTCAAATGTCATATAAATCAATATATTAATAATAATGTTTATTTAACAACTTCATAACTAATATTAACAACACACAACAATATATAAAGATCAACACAATTTAGAATTACAAAATTAGATAGATGAAGGGCCACCCGTTAAATATTTTGGGTGCGATTATAAAAAACTAGAAATACATTAAAATTACAATAATGTTTAAAAGTACAAAATTAAAATGCACTTTTCAATACAAATTCATGAAAAAAACATATACACAACATATATATAATGTACATCTTTTTTCAATACTTATTTCCTCTGAACAAGATAATATATATAACAACTTATAATAGCTTAACAAAACGACATTCTGTTACAAATGACTCTTCTCTAATTGATTCTTATTTCTTCTAACTATACTCCATTCTGCACTATATAGTAAAGATGAATACAAAGATCAACATGATTGGCATAACACCTACCCAAAAAAATAATATAATCACCAATCTATAAGTCTGTCTTTTAAGTGCATTTATCCAAGGTATAGCCATTAAAGCCAATCAATTTATCACCTATCTATAAATATTTTCCAGCCATAAAAAGAAGTGCTCTCTTGCATCAATCAGGAAACAAGCTTTATTTGGCTGAGGACAATTTCTATGCTATTGATCTGTGTTTGTATTCAAGACTACATTTTGTTGGTTTAAAGGCAGAACCTTACAATTCAAAATTATCTGACACACTCTGAAACAAACTATAGTTTCTTTTAATTCAATTTAGACTCCTAGAGATTTTTATAACAAAATATAAAAACATTTATTAGAATTATCTCAACTGTGATCAATTTTAATCAACAGGATAACAATACTCAGTCAAGATATAACAGGATAACAATACTAATAAATTATTATCCCCAATCAAAGGACAACTGACCTTTCAAGTGCATACCACTAAAAAAAGAAATGCCTAAATAGCTGCTTTTAAAATGTGCAAAATTAGTGGCAGCTGTCAGCATGGCTGCCAAAATCATAGGTTTTTGTAATAAAATTTCTTCAAGAATAAAGACCCCAACTAAGCGACCAACCTTTCTAAGAGAATATTCAATTCAAGAAGAAAATCATTCTAATATTTTTAACTTAAAGGATAACACTCCATACAATTATTTTTAAAAAAAAAGTACCCAATTCTTGAACAAAAACCAAGGTTCAAAATTCACTTTAATTCTATACCCACTAAATAAATTTAACACAAAATTGTAAATCATTTAGGACTTAGCTTTATTCCAGAGTAAAACTATGGGATGCAATTTACAAGAAAGCTGGAGTTAAAGGTGGTGTCAAATACAAAAACCAAGACGATCAGAATTGCATTCAAATTAGAATGAAAAACACAAATATCTAATGCAATGAGCAATTCAATAGCAAATCTAAGAAAGAGGACTTCAAAAATCATACCCAACTGCTTTTAATGTTTGGAAAGATAATAAAATTGAAGACAAACATTGGTGAAGCTTTTAATACTACTGTTAAACATGTGGGGGAACTATTAAATTACAATGTATGGGATGTTGTTTGCATTGCACATCATAATTGAGCAGTCTCTAGTGTCCTTGAAAATAGAGGGGGCATTAACTAGTTGTTAAAATCTTTACTAATGTATTACAAGAATAGCGAGTGATTCATCTCCATACAAGCTACATGATGGTATTTAGATAAGAAAAATAAAACTTTATATTTAATAGAATTTATTAAATATTTTCCACCTTATCAAACTCAAAGGTTGTAAAATATTGGATGATAAAAAGAAATTAGAAGCACTTAATCTAATGTCATGAATGCTAATTTTTCTGTGAAAGCCGTTAAAGTTTTTTTCCAGTTGATATGAGGATCTAGAGATTTTAACATCATTTCATTATTTTTGGTGATATTTTTTCACGTTGAGTAAATCCAGTTTTTTCTTTATTAATGTGATAGGAAGAATCTATCGACTAAACAATTCACTCAATTTAAATACCACACAAATTCCTTATACTAGCTTTTAACAATTCCTAGCCTTGCTCAATGTGTTAATGATTATAACTTATTTCTTTGAGGATAATTTATTTCCAAATGGGTTTTAATGAACCTAAAAGTTAAACATGATGCTCACCTATTTACCCGTAACTGTGCCATTAGGCAACAATGATCATGTAGCCAAAACACAGTCTTCTAGTAGGCACATCATAACCTAAGTCAACAAGGACATAATCCGTTCACACACTTGACATGAAAAACTAAAATAGGTAGGAAAAAATGTGTAGTTGACAGGAATTTAGAGTTTTCTCAAATTCACATTGTGCGCACAAAGGCCAATAAAGACTAGAGTTAAGCCAATATTTGTTTAGAAGGCCTTGTGAAGTAGGAGGGGCATTACATCTTGCAAAATCTAAATGACACATCATTGATGGGATATATAAAAATAATTACCTCATGTACGAACTTTAAATATCTATGTAAAGTGGATGGGATAATTCCCATATCATGGATCCAAGGACTCTCAAAGAAAATATTGTAGCTCGTATCATTAGGGATAAATTTAAATTCTGTAATTACTATTTTTGGCCAAAGTCATCTATTTAATGTGATTTCTCCAAGAGTGTTTCTTACTTGATTCTCAAAACATTTAATGATTAATTTTGATTAGTGAGCACTTGTATCCCAAAGCCTAATTACAAGAGAAAGGTCTCACTGCAAGTGTTCAATCTTGAATCATTGTCAAAAAGTAATCTTTTGATCAATAATTTTGAAGACATTTCATTATTCTCAAAGGTGATTGATTGTATTTTCATTATATCTCAAAGACTGAACAATAGAAGCAAAATGAAATTGCTGAGTATCTCTTGGAAATGTTATGTCTTGTAATGCTTTGTAAAAAATGTACTTCTATACATTGGACTTGATAAGTAAATCAAGGATATATATCTTGGATTGAGTATTTTTCAATTGGTCTATAATATTTTAATATTTTGTAACATGCAACGAGGGATGATTTAGTTTTTCCCACCATGGATTTGAGAAGTATTAAGAGGAAATATTTCATTCTTAACTTTAACTCTCCTTTATGTGTTATGGTTGATCTCATAATATATCATCATGCATTGAAGAATTTTATCATTAAAACAAGACATTTTAACAGAAGGCTTTATGTATCTCTTATCTTAATTTAAGGCTTTCAAAAAGGAACTAAGGCCATACATGGGGCACTTAAGAAATTACAGAAAGTTCTAACATGTGTATTTTATCGGAAAGTGGTTTTAAGAAAACCCAATTATACTAAACTATAAAATGAGGCACAAATAAAAATTGATATGAATACAATAAGAATAATAAATAAATATTTGACTTATATGCTTAAAATAGGGATTTATTAATTTTGGAATTTGACAAAGAAGGTTCATAGGTATACCTAATTTATGACTTACATTTGTATTGGAAGCAACTAGAAAGGAAAAAAATAGGTTCAAAATAAGTGTATAAGAAAACCTATAAAAACTACATAGATTTGATGATGCATAAAAAATGACAACTTTTGAACTAGTTCGATAACGGTTAGACCAATATTAAACTTATTTGATACAGGCAACTAATTTGATATTAGTAGTCTAGTTTGATATTGAAGATGATGTTAGATCAATCTGAAACTTTTTAGATATCTTTTTCAGTGTTTGTTTTCCAAAAACCTCTTTTAGATTATCAATTGGATGCACAAAACTTATAAAATTACTCCTTTCTCCAAACCCTAATCCACTCCAAGAGACCTTGCAAGAGGATAAAAAAATGAGATAGTTGAGAGGGGTTTGATTCAGTTAGACCCTCATTCTTAGGTTGTGTTGATGCTTCTAACTACCTCACAGGGGCTCTTAGTGTAGATGAACACTTCTCATTTTAGGATCCTGAAGATCCAGGGCATAAGTTGCAGTTTGTGACAATTTGGGATGTCTATGGTGGAATAGAAGTAGAGAGTGAGAGCTGTCCACAATATTTGTTTAATTTGGTGGTTGGGAGTCACCAAGTTCCTGTAAATTGGAAACTTTGTGATATTTATGATCCACAAACTAACCTAAGTGGATATTAACAATGATCTTAAACTAAGGTGAGCTTTGATAAAGAAAATAGAAAAAGGAGGTTAAGGCAAACAAGAAAATATGATTATAGGCTTTCATCTCAAATATCATGAACAGGTTCTAATTGGTTTGAGCGTACATGAACCAATTTATGAAGTAAAATAGTATGAACCCAGATTCTATAATATACCAAGCAATCATCAAAGGAAATATAGAAATCACAAGTAAGAACTAGATTTAGTTTAAAGAATTTACTATTGTAACATGAATAGCATGAACACATCCAAATCCAGAGCAAATGAAATGAAGTATATCTAAGATCTTTCAGCTAATCTAGCATAGCACAAATTAATAACCTTATGACATAAAATGTAGCTCAAAATATAAAAAATCATTCAAATCTAAGACATTAACATGGAATTGAGAGATATCATTAGCTTTTAACACACCATTTAGACAATCCTTTCAGAATTCTTTAGTTGTATTAAAATGCTTTCTTGTATACAATTGCTTAGAGTCCCTCCCTTTACAAAATGGTAACCCCTACCTATTTATAGAGAACATAGGTGATGTACCAATTAACTTCTCAAAACATCTATATGTAAGATAAGGACAACTATTCTTTATAGAAATATTACAATACACATGACCTCCTACATCAAATTTGACAAATATAACTAATATATACTAACAGACTAGCATATATGCATTACAAAAGAATATCCTTTTCATATTACATTGGCGGGTCCTCTTGGTTATCTTTGCTTGAGGATGTCCTTCACCCTAGTGTGTTGTTCCTTAATCAGCTCAAAATCTACCATAGGTTTCATCAAACAATCCTCTTCTTGATCTGCCAATGTATTGAATTCTTTGTCACTTTTGGCCATGAGTTCTTGGATGCATTGTGCCTTTGAAATCTACCTTCTTGAGGTAAGGATGATGCCAAGGACCTTTTGATTATCCGTAATAGATTGGCCTTGGTTCTCTTTGATGTTTTGGATGAAGACATTAACCCTTTGCTTGAATTATTCATCATCTATTAGGCCCGTGGCAGTGGGTTGAGATGGGTTTGCCAACAAGGTCTCCAAGAGCTTCTCCATTCTATCTATCAAGTCCTTGACCTCCTTCATGAAATTATTGACACCATTATAACAAGTGCTTAGGTCTTATATTTTATCCACTATGACTCCCAGGAGGATGTTCAAATGTCCCAGTTCGATGATTTTGATGTCCTGGACCTATTTTGTAGTATGTACGTTGATCAATTCAGCTGCCTAGTCTTTGGAGTCCTGCCATTGAATGATTAATGCCCATGCCATCTCAGCTTGATGGGTCAAGGCATGTAATCTGAGCTTCATGGTATTCAATCCTTAAAATATATCAAAAAGAGACTTATTCAACATCTTCACTATGTCCTTAAGGACTGAAAATGTATCCTATGCTTCCAAGTCCTGCTTCTCCTTTTCTAGGTTGATGATTCTTTGTTTCAATCCCTTGACCCCAGCTAAGGTCATTTCTGATTGGGTCTCAACCAAACTAGTTATGTCCTCTTGATGGATGGGGTGATCCCCTACTATTTTCCCTTGCACAGGAGTTAGACCCACAAAAGGCTCCACTCTATGGAAGGTGAACTCCTGTGTGCCTATAGTGGCCTTCTTTGTTGTTACCTTCTCCAATCTAGTTGTGCTTGGATTGTATTTCACAGTGGCTAATGGTTCAGAGAATTTGGGTACCTTTGGGATCTCAATCCCAATACCACTTGATGCTCTAGGATCCTTCATTCCTTCGCCACTCTCTTTAGTTGCCTCAACAATAATCCTTTCTTCCTGATCCTTCATGAGCTCTCTAATCTAGGGATTGATATCATCATGAGTATCAATACTTGTAATGATGGTAAGTGACAATGAATGTGACTGGGATGGAATCTTTTGGAGCTTTCAATATATTAACCAGTCAGGGATGACAGGTCCATGTATGGGGAACTCATCACTAAACAAGTTAACCTCACTAGTAGGATGGGTCCATGTCACTTTTGGCCTTTTTGAGGACCTAGGGACAAAGGCCATCTTTGCTTCCCTTTTATTTTGTGAGATAGGGATGAAATCCAAAGATATTTCCTTCCCCTTTTCCATCTCACCTGTTTGGGGTTCTTTAGCTTGTGCCAACTTAGCGATGGCTTCCTCAATTCCCTCGTCTTCTTGATCTGACCCATAGGTCTCTGCAAGCTCTTTGAAGAATCCTTCAAATATTTAATATGGTTCTAGGGCAACCATATCAATGTGCTCTACTGGAGAAGGTGGTCTTAGAGGTAGAAATGATGATGAATGACCTTCTCCTGGCCTTTCTTCCAATTTCCTCTCATTAGGTCCTTGAGCTTGGAGCACTTGTTGTGTTAGTCTTGGAGGTGCACTTGAGGTGGAAGGCAATAGATGATATTGCAATGGGTTCATCTGCCATATTTCTCCAATTAGATTCTCCTCTCTTTGCAATCTATACTCAAGTTTGAAGTGATGCTGCTTGCACTTGGCTAGTACTTTCTCAAAGTTTGTAGCCTTGGTGTAGAGATGGTCATATGGGCTCACCCTGTGCTCATAGGCTACCTTGGTCAACTACTTAGATTACATATGGAGGACAAATTTATTATTTGGGTCACATTCTTTGAGGTCATCCTTTTGAAAATAGAAGGCATCTTTATGTCTGGACATAACATCTAACTATTTCCAGCCATGGATCATGGTTTTTCCAATAAAAAATGGGAAAGGATGCAAAATGCCTTTCCTCTTCTCTTTGCATACATTGTCAATCCCTTGGAGGAGTTAGGAAGCAATTTCATGTTTAGCCAATTTGATAGGGACATGGAATAGCAATCTATATGGAGGAGTCATGACGCCTTCCATCTTGATGATGGTGCAATATGGGTAATACCATATGTCACCCATGGGATCTACATATTTCTTGATGAGGGGGTGCACTCTGGGAATGGGGTTCCCTATGATAGTCTTAACCAAACTAGGATATATGAAATTGCAAATGAATTGCATGTGACTCTTGTTTTTAAAGATATGTAATTTTGAATAATGATGGGATATGGTAATCTTGCCATGAAAGGACCAATTCTTGATATGAGGAATATGTGTGGAGGACATCAATGAGTCCAATAGATAGGACATCATCATGAATTATTGGTTGGTATTCCTTTTTATTCCATATAATTGTCTTCCCAAGTGGATACTAATCAATTCTCTAATAGGTGGAGTTAGCTTCTCTTCCACCATGAAATATATGTAGGAAGCCCATTTGGGGTCAACATAGATTGTGGTCACTTCCCCAGAAGCTCTATTCAACAGGGTCATGATGATTCTAATGCCTTCCCTAAATTGCATAATAGGGATCTTCCCATAATGGTTCTTGGATATGTGGGTTCCCTGGTTTAACTAGGGTCTTATAATAGTGTCCAAATTATGGTTGGTTGTCCACTCCTTGATGGTGGGGAGGTCTATATGAGTCTTAGGGTGTTTATAGTATCCCTCAAAAGATATAGGGGCAATGTATGCTATCCATTTTGACACACCTTCCCTAAATATCCAATCACCATCAATTCTAAAATTGACAAACATAGGTGCAAGGATAATTATGCCATGGAGTACCTTTGGTTTTACAACCGCTCAGTGAAGACCAAAAATTAGAATTGTAACCAAGTCATCAAATTTCCTCTTGGTTACTATGATCCTTTGTTCATTGGAAGTGAGATGTTGTATTTCCTTGACAACAAAGATCACTGACTAGTTCTTCATTCCATTGTTGAGTGCTTCAGTGTCCAATTCCATGCCCCCAAAACATCTTCCCTCATTGTCTGTAGACAAATACAATTATTCCTCTTCTTTCCATCGTTGCCTAGCTAATACCATGATTCCTTTATTGCTTTAGGTGTATGACTAGATTTTATTTGCTCAAATGAAATTTGAGTTTGTTTAATGCAATTGTGTCTCAACAGTCAAGAATTAGTTCTTTATGTTGTTCTGCTAGGGTTTCTTGGAGCTTTAATGGAAAAGGTGGTGGACTTCATAAATTCATTCATGCCTTAGATCTTATGGATAGCCTCACTTGTGCAAATTATATCTTTTTGAGTGTGCCAAATCTTTAGATTTGTCATTTAATTCTTACATGACCCCTACATGGCCTTCCTAAGCTTGTTTTTGTGGCATCCCCATGAAAATTCTTTTGAAAGCTAGTCGTTGGTTTTCAAATCAAGTATTTTATCTTCACTTTTTTGGATCAGGACCCCCAAATGAGCATGAATCATTGATGAAGATATTGGAGGTGTCTTTTGATTGGTTGTTTAAATCTTGAATTACCCAGTTACACCAAGTGGTGTATTTTTGCTTCTTTAGGATATGACTTTGGAGTTTGGTGTTAGAATGAGCATGGTTCTTCCACATGTCAAGTTATCAATCTTTGGCATCTTCAATTAAAAATTCATCCCTCATTTCACTCCGTTCGATCAAGGCCTCTGATCAAGCGTGGCTTGTTGGATCCTATGAGATGCACACAATTAAGTTAGTCTTGAGGCCTTAGTAAAACTTTAGGTCTAAAATGCATTCTTAAGGTTTATTTGTGTTGATAAACACTAATAAACTTAGGTTAAAACACTTCATGCTAAAGGTCCTTTCAGAGGTTTTTAAAAAAGATTCCCCCTTTTTTGGCTAAAAGATTGGCTGAGGTTCAATTTGATGGCCTCGCTAACATCAAATATGTCTTTGTGAATGTCAAATGATGGGAGTGAGATTGTTAAATTTAAGCCTACAAAACTCCTTTGGTTGAATGATGAAGCATCATGTGTCACATTCTCAAGACTCCTAAGATTTTGGAATCGATACAACTTTTTAGATCAATATCAATGATGCAACGAGGACCATTGATCATGGTCTGAGAGGTTGAAGCTAATTATCTTTAAACTTCAAGGAGCCCCTTTGTCTTCACATCATTGGATCAGATCTCTAGGTGAACATAGATCATTAGATCTACAAAGGTACAAAAATTTTAAGTTGGTCCATTTGGTTACATATAGGCTTAAGTCGAATAATTAGTCTTAAGTTAATAGTGTTAATAAATATGATGAACTTAAAGCTAAAGTTTACTATGCTAAGCATAAGGTTGAAGCATTAAGATGGTCCCCTTTTGGACTTAGGTAAAAGTTTGGATGAGGTTTAACTCGAAAGTCTCACTAACATCAAAGACATCCTCATGAGCGTCAAATGATAAGAGTGAGGCTGTCAAGTTAAATCTTGTAGGAACTTTTTTGTGGGAAGTGAGGTTGATGCATAGTTCCTCTTGGGTGATCTCGCACCATTAGATTGGATCTCTAAGGAAGCAAGAGTAATTAAATCGGCATTCAACTCAAATCATTAAGTTAAGGCCCAATATGTGTAGTATTTTAGACTAAGGTTTTGATCTCAAGGTGTCATTTGTGTTAAATAAACACGAAAACATTTAAGATTAGAACCTAGGCTAAACATTAATAAGAGATTTGGTCCTAAACGGAAGGGGCCTATGGACCTAACAATTAGATGAGGTTAGGAGGCTAATAAAAAAAGGGGGATGAGAAATAAAAGGGGCCTAAATGTGATTTTATATTAAGGTTTGGGCATGTTGAAAACATAATCAAACCTTAATATAAAATTAGACTTAGGGTTAAAAAAAAAAAGAAATCCAATTTATCGTTAAGTTTTTTCCCACCATTTTTGAATTTAAAACATAGGGTTTTTTTCTTAGGAACCCTACCTTTCTCCATAGAACCTGCATTTCATCATCAAGAGACAACTATTAGTAAGGTTAGTCCATAAAGCATAGTCACAATTAAGCATGCAGGGATTCATTCCCTTTTCAAGTGGACAATCTTTAAATTCTAAGGAAGAATAACCTCTTCAAAGCCAATTCAAGATATAGATGTTTTAAAACATTTACAAGGGTCCCTATTTTGCAGAAGAAAAAAAATGTGGGTATGTTGGTCCCAACAATTGGTGACTCACAAGGGGAACATAGCAATATGTTAGAACCTAGAAACTCTGGTTTAGACCAACACATAAGTCCTTCATCTCCTTTGACCAAATATCATTACCTAGATTAGTTCAGGGTTGAAACAAGCCTCAAATGTGCAAAATTCAAATTCTCTTGTCAAAGCCTAAACATGTTCTGTGTGTGCTTTGATTCCACTTACTGTTAGTCATGATACTTCATGGAACAACATCCAAGTTCATACCTTTTGACCATTACATCTGACTTTGAGCATATTTAGATATTCATTAAGAATGGTTGCTCTTAGTTCAAGGAAGGCTTGTGAATTGCTTTGCTTCCATCTAGGCATCTATATCCCCAACAGAGATGCCTTTGGCTCCCCTCATGGACTTGTTCCACTACCAGCTAGGCCTCCATAGCCATGGTGGAGGTTTCCTAAATCACTTTTGACTTTGTATATTTTGATTTAGCAATAAGTCCTCTTTTGTTTTTTTGTTCTTTTAGGTCTTTTAACAAAGGTTGGAAGCCAATATAGCCAGGTTTAAAGGATTTGGTCAAATGTTTTAGCCTTAGGATAATCACCTATATTTGAAACCTTGATCTTAGATAAGGATGTGTTTTAGGTGTAAGCATGCATATGCTTTAACCTTTTGAACTCTCCTTCCACATACATGATTCTTCTCATAAAAGAGCTTCAGTCTTAGGCAATGTTTTGGATTCTTTTGAGGTAACTGAATTCTATGTGAGTCTTGGGAAAATTTATAGATTACAACATGATGCTATATTACAACCTTAGGTTATCCTATGCAGGGTTCATGCCCTCATTTTGAAATACTAGAATTTTAAGTAATCTAGGGAAATTCTGAGCAAGGACTGTCTACAAGACCTTATTGAAGTAAAGGAGCACAACCAAACAGAAAGGACACACCCAAAACAAAGTAACCAAATGACAAGAAACAAACAAATAGAAAGAAAACAAATATATACAAGCCAAATAGGAAAACAAAGCAAGGAAGGAAACTAACTAGCCTACCTACTCTAACCCTAAAAAATCTTACAAATTTTATTCCATGAAGACACCTGGTGGAGCAGTAGTAAAGTAGTGTTTGAGATATTGCCCATTCGTGGGCAATGTGAATTCTGCTTCTTGAAGGTCTTTTAACTTAAAGGTGTTGTTGCCTAAGATTTATATAATTTGGTATTGGCCAATCCACAAGGGTGTAAACTTACCATGCTTACCTTTAGGTTCTAATGCCTTATCCCAAAGGAGGACTAGATCTCCTTGTCTGAACACCTTCAATTTGGACCTCTTGTCAAACCATATTTTCATAGTTGTTTGATGTCTACTGAAGTCTACAAATGCATTTTCTCTAGTATCCTCCATTTGAATGATGTATAACAACCTAAAAATGGCCAATTCTTGGCTCTCTTCCATGTATTCTTGCATGAATGTGAACATGGGTAACTTGAGGGTAATGGAAAAGATAGATTCTTGACTATACACAAATAATAATGGTGAATCCTTGAGTGTTTACTTGATCCTTATCCTATCAATCCATAATGCATACTTAAGGAGTTTGTGCCATGTTTTGGGTTTATCTACAATAGACTTCTTGATGGCTTTCATAAGATTCTTATTGGTAGATTCAGAGACTCCATTTCCTTGAGCATAATGGTTGGATACAAAATTCAAGGAGATGCCATTATCATAAACCCATTGAGTCATTTCTATGGATATAAATGTAGATCCATTATCACAAACTAAGGAAACTAGGGTTCCAAATCTAGTGAAAATATTTTCTTCCAAGAAATTGATCACCTCCTCTATCCTACATTGTTTGGTGGCTATAGCTTCAGTCCACCTTGTGTAATAATCTGTAGTAGTTAGGACATACTTGTGGCCTTTAGAGGAATTGGTGTTAATTAACCCCACAAAGTCTAACCCCCATTGTGAAAAAGGTTTGTCTAGCATCACTAGTTGCAAAGGCATGGCTGCCTTTGGCTCTTTTGTGCTAAATATTTGACATGAGTGGCACTCCCTCACATGCTTGTGAGTATCCTTGAAAATGGTGGGCCAATAGTACATATCCCTAAGAATCTTGTGAGCTATGGTTCTCGCTGAAGGGTGTCTACTACCTATCTTTTCATGAAAAGTAGACATGTTTGAGAAGCCTCTTCTTTAGACACACACCTTAAGTAGATCCCTTCAAAGTTATTCCTATATAGGAGTCCATATTTGATGAGGTAATGGGATACTTTGAGCCTAAAGGCTTTCTTTTGTTCTCTGGTGAGTCTTGGGGGACAACTACCATTGATAAGTAGGTGGATTAGAGAGTCATGCCATTCATTAAGCTGGAAGTTCTGCTGATCAACTTGCATGACATGAAGCTTAGGATTACTAGTGGAAATCATCTAGACTAGGCCTTGACATTTCACCAGTTTGGAAATATTTATTTCTATATCATACTCTTGTAAGACTGACATCCACTTGCCCCTTCATTCCCCAAGGTCATTATGACTCAACATAAGCTTTGTGGTTAGGTTTGGTAAGATGGCATGTACCTTATTTCTAAGGATGTAATGTCTGAATTTTTTTACTACCTTCACTAATGCATAGGCTTGATTATCAATCATGGTATGGTTTATTTCTACATTTTTGAAATTGGTGCTCATGAAAGCTATAGGGTGGTCATTTCCATCAATATTTTATGTCAAGATTGTAACTATGGTGTGGTCAGAAGCAAATGAATATAAGTAAAAGTCCTTTGAGAAGTCAAGACTTATTAAGACTGGGGCTTGATTGATTACCTTCTTGATGTCAGCAAATGCTTCCTTGGATCATTAATCCTAAGAGATTTTAGCATCTTTCTTAAGCATATCATTTAAGGGTTTGACAATCTTAGCAAATCTTGAGATGAACTTCCTTACAAAGTTGTTCTTGCCAAAGAATGACTTTAGTTCTTTCTAGCTGTTAGGTAGCTCAATCTTGGAAATGGCTTCCACTCTCTTAGGATCTATGGAGATCCCTTATTTGGTGATGACATGCCCCAATATTTTTCCTTCAGTAACACAAAATATTCTCTTCTTGGGGTTGAGGGATATGCCATACCTCTTGCACATTTTAAACACTTGTTGTAGGTGCATGAAATAATCTTCTCTATTCTTGGAAAACACTGTTACATCATCCATATATATGATGATGCATTTGCCTAATAAACTTTGGAAAGCATGGTCCATGGCTCTTTGAAAGGTTTCCCCTACATTAATCAGTCCAAAGGTCATTATTTTGTAAGCATATTTTCTCCATTTAGTGGTGAAGGTTGTCTTCATTCTATCTTCTTTGGCAACAAGCACTTGGTTATATCCAAAAAATCCATCCAAGAAAGACATCATGGCTGATCCTGAAACAACTTGGATGATCTGGTCTAGAGAAGGCAAGAGGTAATTGTCCTTTTTAGATGCTTTATTCAGATTTCTAAAGTCTATGCATAATCTAATTTCTTCATTCTTCTTTCTGACTGGGACCAAATTAGCGACCCGAGTGGAATGCCTAATAGGAAACACAATCCTTGCATCCAATAGTTTCTTGACCTCCTTAAATATCATGGGTTCCAAGATAGGGTTGACAAGCCTTTGCTTCTACCTGAAGGGTTTACAATTTTTCTTGAGGTGTATGGTGTGAGTAATAACCCTTGGGTCAAATATTTTTAGATCTTCATAGGACCAAGAAATTACATCTTTATATTTTGTAAGTAGCTCCATAGCCTATTTTTTTTCCATTTCCGTATAAGCCTTTCTTATGTTCACTTGATGGGAATGATCATGTGGTCCAAGATTTACTGCATGATAGTCCTTACCACTTACTTTGGGTACCGTATGTGTTTCAATAATCTTGTCATGATCAAATAATGTTTCCAATGAGATCATCCCTTTAGGTATATTATTATCATTCAGTTGGATGATTTTACCATTAAGCTCCCTTTCAAGAGAAATTTCATCAGCTTCATCAATGATGTGAGCCTCAAAGGCCCCATAATTAGTCAAGAAATCTAGAATTTGTTGATCATCATTGAAGACTTGAAAATGATTCACATTGTCCGAGACTGAGGGGCTTGATACTATCTCAATGTTGAAGTTGGGGGAATCATGATTGGGCATGATATTAGCTACAATTGAGGTAAGCTCATTAACAAATTTGTTTTCTTCCATAGGGATAGACAAGATGTTGAAAGCATCAAAATATTCTACCAAGTCCCAAACCCTGAACTTGTTCCTCTTAAGGTAAGATAGCTTACATTGGTACTTGCTCCTTACTTGATTGACCACAAGTTTAGAATCTACATAAACAAAGAGTTCCTTGACCTTGTGCTTAATAACAAGCTACAAACCTAGCATGAGAGCTTCATATTCAACCAAGTTATTAGTGCATGGGAAATGAAATCTATAAGATGCATGATATTGTTTTTCTATAGGGTCTGTCAATATAATACTAGCTCCTGATCCAGACTTACATTTGACACCATCAACATATAGTCTCCATAGGCTAGGCATTGGAGGAGAGTTCTTGGAACCAAGTTATTTTGTAGCATCCAAAGTGAATATTCCCAAATCAAAATTTAGGAAGTTCACCTTTTCATTGACAACATTATATTCTATTATCATGTATTTCATCCTTAACTCTTTTTCCACCCTTATTTGATTTGGAACACCCTTCCAAGGTAACCATAAGTGGGAGTAATAAATAGACATGTATCCATTTAAGGCCTTAGTCCATTCTCTACTAAGGAACAATCCATAAGCACTATAGATATCCACCACTTGTATGTCCATGAATTGCTGAATTCTTGGTTCACTAGCCAATTACATATGCACATTCAATAATTCCCCAATGACTTTGAATTTTGACTTGTCCAATTGTGTGACCACTCTATTAGACTTGATTGGGGTCAACCCAAGTTGTTGACATATCCCTGTAGGCATGATGTTGGTTTAAGCTCCATAATCTAAAAGGCAATAATGGACATTCTTTTTGAATATCATGACTGTGAGTAGGAAAGGTGGAGACTCTACTTTAGTTATTTGCATAGTTACATTTTCACTATCACTTTTTGGAGGCTTCCCAAGTTTCTTGGACAATGATACCAAGAGTAAGTCTCATTATTCCATAATCTATGTTAGCTCATGTAGAGTGATGTTGGCTTTGATCTTCTTTATATCCTCCATAATGTTGTAACTAGTCTTGCTTGAAGGTTCAACAGTAGGTTTGGATGAACTACCCTTAGGTGGTTCATGATCATTCCTTGATGTAATGTCTGGAGGAGTCCCATAATTGTTAGGGGGATTTGAAGTAGTCAATGGCTATTTTTGTTCTCTATTTTTTAGAGGGTAGGTTTTCAAGAATCAATGGAATGCTTGAATCTCTTCAAAAATATTTTTGGGCTCATTATCCTCTTGGAAAGGGAATTGGAATGTCTCTACCGTGTGCACTTGGTTAGATGGCTTGGACCCAAAAGGACTTGTAGTAGTATCTTTGTTTGGGACTACTTCAAATGTGTCAATTTTTTTTTGGAAAGCTTCAAAGGCTTTATAAAACTCAATGCAATCAATCTCACCATGTTTAGATGTGGCATGTACCCTAAAATAGTTTGGCAAGGAAATATCAGTGAGATTAATATCCATGGTCTTCTTACTAGAAGAAGGCTCATTGGCTTGGCTGTTGTTGTAGAAGCTATCATTCTAAAATCTATTTCCAAGCTTGTTAAACTGTTGGAAGGTGAAGTTCCTTCCAGAGTTGTCATTAACATTGCCAACTTGTTTTTGTAGTTGTAAGAAATTTGTGCTGAGCTTTTGGACCTTATTTAATATAGATTCATTCTCATTCTTGGGGGTTTTAGAGATTTGGATTTGGCTATTATTAGTACCATTGACTAGCACTAAAGTCTTTTGGTCATTAGTGTGAGATCCATTAGTAGCTTGATGACTCAATAAACCTAGGTTCTGATTAGGAGCAACATGGTTAGTAGTTAATACATGTAGAGCAGGGAGCTAGTTCAAGGCTAGAGTATTTTGGTTATTGCTTGGGAAAAGGTTCAATACATGCATCTGGGGGTTAATGTTTGGGATATAATAAGCCATCTGTCCTTGGGGCTTCATTTGGTCACTAATAACCACTACTTTAGAATAATCTTGGGCCAACGTGTTGATAGCTGGTAGGGCCCTTTTTAGAAACACTTAAGTGATAAGGTCCACTACATCTTTGTAAACTTCTAGAGCTAAAGCCTCATTAGATTTGTATGGATCCATAGTTTGACTAAACATATTTTGGAACCTGGCATTGAAGGATATAATAGGTTCACTTACATCCATCTTAATGGTTATGAATTGGTGATAAATGATGTAGGGGCTTATGATATTTCCAAATTAATCAATGAAAATAATGTCAAAGTCATTCCATGAGGTGATGCAATCATCAGGCAAATTGAGGAACCATTCATATGTAACATCCTTAAATGTAAATGGAAACAACCTACATGCTACATCTTCATGGATAAAATTTAATGATATTAAAGCAACCTTGAAATATATAACATGTTCTTCTATAGTTACAACACTAGTTGGACTAAATATTGGCAAGTAATTTTCAAGATTATGTGGTAAGTGATGAACTACACCTGGTATATTGATGGGGAACTTCCAAGCCATGTCATATCTATATCTAGATGAAGATTGAACATAGGAACCCCTTGTAAGGGTGAAGATGGTAGATACTTGGAATACCTATGCCTTCCTCTATATTTCTTGGTTCTTCTATGGGCTTCTAGATCAAGTAAGGGTTCTCTGGTCTTTGAATGTGATCTGGTCATGATCCTTGGCAATTCCAACTTGAAGATTAAGGATCCTATTTTAAATATGGTGTGTCAAGTTATATTTCACAAAGAACAATTATCAACCTATACACTAAGCATATTTTGTAAAGAGTTACTCATAAAGGGACAAAGGACACTGATCTTTGACTAAGCAAGCTCAAAGATGTGTTGCATTATGCAAATATGACCATTATTTACAACCTCTGACTTAAATAAACATGAGATTCATAAATAATTGTCAATATTCGACCAAAATAAGCCATCCTAATCTCAAATACTATGAATTCTTAAAACCTAAAGCTGTCTTTACTAGAATTTAACCATTTATTTACATAGAACTGATATCTTTGCCTTACAAATTAGAAAGATAGGTGTGAGAGCACTTAAAGATAAAGGATATTTACACTTAGAGTGAATAATCACTCATAAGGGTTAAGAAGCCTTCAAACTTAATGCAATAAATATCACAATTGATCAAATGGCCCTCCTTCTAGCACCAACAGAGCTCTTTCTCCTATTAAGGCTTTTAACTACCTCACAAGTGATCTTAGTGTTGATGAACACTTCATATTTTAGGATCCTAAAGATCCAGGGCATGAGTGATAATTTGTGAAAATTTAGGATGTTTGTGGTGGAATAGAAGTAGAGTGTGAGAGTTCTCCA
Organism: Torreya grandis; assembly: GCA_037957365.1. Taxonomy (NCBI): domain Eukaryota; kingdom Viridiplantae; phylum Streptophyta; class Pinopsida; order Cupressales; family Taxaceae; genus Torreya; species Torreya grandis. Next base: position 838,066 of record JARHVA010001704.1, read on the forward strand.
CAATATTTGTTTAATTTGGTGGTTGGGAGCCACCAGGGTCCTGTATATTTGAAATTTTGTGATATTTATTATCCATAAACTAACCTAAGTGGATATTAAAAATGATCTTAAAATAAGGTGAGGTTTGATAAAGAAAATAGAAAAAAGGAGGGTAAGGCTGAAAAGAAAACATGATTTTAGGCTTCTATCTCAAATATCATGACAAGGTTCTAATTGGTTTGAGCATACACGAACCGATTTATGATGTAAAATAATATGAACCCAGATTCCATCATAAACAAAGCAAACAAAAAAGGAAATATATAAATCACAAGTAAGAACTAGATTTACTTTAAATAATTTACTACTGTAACATGAATAACATGAGCACATCCAAATCTAGAGCAAATGAAATGAAGTATACTTAAGATCTTTCAGCTAGTCTAGCTTAGCACAAATTAACAACCTTATAATAGAAAATGTAGCTCAAAATACAAATAACCATTCAAATATAAGACATTAACATGCAATTGAGAGATAGTATTAGCTTTTAACACACTATTCAGACAATCCTTTCAGAATTCCTTAGTTGTATTAAAATGCTTTCTTGTATATAATTTCTCAGAGTCCCTCCTTTTAAAAAATGGTAGCCCCTACCTATTTATAGAGAAGATAGGTGGTGTAATGGTTAAATTATTGAAACATATATATGTAAGATAAGGACAACTATCCTTTATACAAATATTACAATACACTTGACCTCCTACATCAAATTTGACAAATATAACTAATGTATGCTAACAAACTAGCATATATGCATTACAAAAGAATATTCTTTTCATATTACATTGGTGGGTCCTCTTGGTTATCTTTGATTGAGGATGTAATTCACCCTAGTATGTTATTCCTTAATCAACTCAAAATCTACCCTAGGTTTCATCAAACAATCCTCTTTTTGATTTGTCAATGTATTGAATTCTTTGTCATTTTTGGCCATGAGTTCCTAGATGCATTGTGCCTCTAAAATCTACCTTCCTAAGGTAAGGATGATGTCAAGGACATTCTAATTGTCCCTAATGGATTGACCTTGGTTCTCTTTTACGTTCTAGATGAAGACATTAACCCTTTTCTTGAATTCTTCATCATCTATCAGGCCCATGGCAGTGGGTTAAGATGCATATGCCAACAAGGTCTCCAAGAACTTCTCCATTTTGTCTATCAAGTCCTTTTCCTCCTTCATGAAATTGTTAACACTATTATACCAAGTGTTTAAATCCTATATTTTATCCATTATGACTCCTAGGAGGATGTTCAAATGTCCCAATTTGATGATTTTAATGTCCTGGACCTATTTTGTAGTATACACATTGATCAATTCAATTGTCTGGTCTTTGGACTCCTGCCATTGAATGATTAATCCCTGTGCCAACTTAGTTTGATGGGTTAAGGCACTTATTCTAAGCTTCATGGCATTTAATCCTTCCAATATGTCAAGAAGATACTTATTCAACATCTTCAATATGTCCTTAGGGATTGAAAATGTAGCATGTGCTTCCAAGTCTTGCTTCTCCTCTTCTAGGTTGATGATTCTTTGTTTCATTCCCTTGACCCCAGCTAAGGTCATTGCTGATTGGGACTCAACCAAAATTGATATATCCTCTTGATGGATGGGGTTCTCCCCTACTATTTTCCCTTGCATAGGAATTAGACCCACAAAAGGCTCCACTCTTTGGAAGGTGAACTCCTGAGTGCCTATATTGGTCTTCTTTGTTGTTACCTTCTCTAATCCATTTGTGTCTAGATTGTACTACATAGTGGCTATTGGTTTAAAGAATTTGGGTACCTTTGGGATCTCAATCCCAGTACCACTTGATGCTTCAAGATCCTTCTTTCCTTTGCTACTCTCTTTATTTACCTCAATAATCCTCCTTTCTTCCTGTTCCTTCATGAATTCTCTCATCCAGGGTTTGATATCATCATGGGTATCAATACTTGTAGTGATAGTAAGTGCTAATGAATGTGATTGGGATGGAATATTTTGGAGCTTTCCATATATGAACCAGTCAAGGAAGATAGGTCCATGTTTGGGGAACTCATCACTAAACAAGTTAACCTCACTAGTTGGATGGGTCCATGTCACTTTTGGCCTTTTTGAGGACCTAAGGACAAGGGTCATCTTTGCTTCCCTTTTATTTTGTGAGATAAGGACTAAATGCAAAGTTATTTCCTTCCCCTTTTCTATCTCACTTGCTTGGGGTTCTTTAGCTTGTGCCAACTCAGCTATGGCCTCATTAATTCCCTCATCTTCTTGATCTGACCCATAGGTCTCTGCAAGCTCTTTAAATAATCCTCCAACTATTTAATATGGTTCTAGGGCAACCATATCAATGTGCTCTACTGGAGAAGGTGGTCTTGGAGGTGGAACTGATGAAGAAGGACCTTCTCCTAGCCTTTCCTCTAATTTCCTCTCACTAGGTCCTTGAACTTGGATCACTTACTGTTGTGGTAGTCTTGGAGGTGCACTTGAGGTGGAAGCTAATATACGATATTGTAATGGGTTCATCTACTAAATTTCTCTAGTTGGCTTCTCCTTTATTTTCAATCTATGCTCAAGTTTGAAGTGATTTGCCTGCACCTGGCTATTACTTCCTCAAAGTTTGCAACCTTGTTGTAGATATGGTCATATGGGCTAACCCCATGCTCATAGGCCACCTTGGTCAGCTGCTTGGATTGTAGATAGAGGATAACTTCTTTACTTGGGTCCCATTCTTTGAGGTCATCCTTTTTAAAATAGAAGGCATCTTTATGTCTGGACCTAACGTCCAACTATTTCTCATCATGGATCATGATTTTTGCAATCAAAAATGGGAAAGGTTTCAAAATTCCTTTCTTCTTCTCTTTGCATACATTGTCAATCCCTTGGAGGAGTTGGGAAGCAATTTACTGTTCAACCAATTTGATAAGGACATGGACTAGCAATCGATATGGCTGAGTCATGACTCCTTCCATCTTGATGATGGTACAATCTGGGTAATACCATATGTTACCCATGGGCTCTACATATTTATTAATGAGGGGTTACACTCTGGGCATGGGGTTCCCGTTGATAGTTTTAACCAAAATAGGATATATGCAATCACAAATGAATTGCATGTGAATCATGTATCTAAAGATATGTAATTTTGAATAATGATGGGATATGGTAATCTTTCTATGAGAGGACTAATTCTTTATATCAAGAATATGTGTAGAGGCCATCAATGAGTCTAACAGATAGGACATCATGGTGAATTGTTGGCTGGTCTTCCTTTTTATGCCATATATTTGTCTTCCCAAGTGCATGATAATCAGTTCTCTAATAGGTGGAGTTAGCTTCTCTTTCACCATGAAATATATGTAGGAAACCCCTTTGGGGTTGACATAGGTTGTGGTGGCTACCCCTAAATCTCTATTCAATAGGGTCATGATGATCCTAATGCCTTCCCTAAATTTCATAATAGGGATATTCCCATCATGGTTCTTGGATATGTGGGTTCCTTGGTTTAACCAGGGTCTTAGATTAGTGTCTAAATTATGTTTCATTGTCCATTCCTTGATGGTGGGGAGGTCTATATGAGTCTTAGGGAGTTTATAGTATCCCTCAAAATATAAAGGGGCAATGTATGCTATCCCTTTTGACATACCTTCCCTAACGATCTAATCACCATCAATTCTACAATTGATAAACATAAGTGCAAGGATATCTATGCAATGGAGTACCTCTAGTTTTGCAGCTACTCGGTGAAGACCAGACATATGAATTGCAACCAAGTAATTGAATTAACTCTTGGTTAATATTATCCTTTGTTCATTAGAGGTGAGATGCTGCATTTCCTCAACAATAAAGAATATTTTTGACTAGTTCTTCATTCCATTGTTGAGTGCCCCAATGTCTAATCTCATGTCCCTAAAATGTCTTCCCTCATTGTCTATAGAAAAATACAATTCTGCCTCTTCTTTCCATTTTTGAATAGCTACTATCATGATTCCTTAATTTCCTTAGGTGTATAACTAGATTTTCTTTGATTAGGATGAAATTTGAGCTTGTTTAATGAAATTGTGTCTCAACAGTCAAGAATTAGGGATTTATGTTGTTTTACTAGGGTTTCTTGGAGCTTTAATGACAAAGGTGGTGGAATTCATAAATTCATTCATGCCTTATATCTTATGGATAGCCTCACTTGTGGAAATTATATCTATTTAGACACGCTAAATCTTTTGATTTTCATTTAGTGCTTACATGGCATCTACGTGGCCTTCTTAAGCTTGTTTCTGTGGCATCCCCACAAAAATTACTTTGAAAGCTAGCCATTGGTTTTCAAATCAAGTCTTTTATCTTCACTCCATTAGATAGGACCTCCAAATAATTGTGAAACATTGATGAATATCTTCAAGGTTTCTTTTGATTGGTTATTTAAATCTTGAATTACCCAATTATGCCAAGTGGCATATTTTTGCTTCTTCAGGATATGAATTTAGAGTTTGGTGTTAGAATGAGCATGGTTCTTCCACATGTTGAGCTATCAAGATTTGACATCTTTTTTATAAAAGTCATCCCTTATTTCACTCCATTGTATCAAGACCTTTGATCAAGCGTGACCCATGGGATCCTGTGAGATGCACACAATTAAGTTAGTCTTGAGGCCTTAGTAAAACTTTAGGTCTAATATGCATTCCTAAGGTTTATTTATGTTGATAAACACTAATAAAGTTAGGTTAAAATGATTCATGCTATATGTTAATACACTAAGGGTCCTTTCATAGGGTTTTAAAAAAGATTCCCCCTTTTTTGGCTAAAAGATTGGCTGAGGTTCAATTTGACAGCCTCATTAACGTCAAAAACATCCTCAAAAACATCAAATATGGGAGTGAGATTGTCAAATTTAGGCCTAAAAAACTCCTTTGGTTTAATGAAAAATCACCATATGTCATGTTCTTGGGGCTCCCAAGATTTTAGAGTCGATACGACCTGTTGGATCAAGATCAGTGATGCAGTGAGGACCGTTGATCATGATCCGAGAGGTCAAAGCTAATTGGCTTTGAACTACAAGGAGCCCCTTTGTATTTACATCTTTAGATCAGATCTTTGGGTGAATGTGGATCTTTGGATTTGTAGAAGTTCATAAATTTTAATTTAGTCCATTCAATTACATATAGGCTTAAGTCAAATAATTAGTCTTAAGTTAATAGTGTTAATAAACATGATGAACTTAAAACTAAAGTTTACTATGCTAAGCCTAAGGTCAAAACATTAAGGTGGTCCCCTTTTGGACTTAGGTAAAAGTTTGGATGAGGTTGAACTTGATGGTCTCGCTAACATCAAAGACATCCTCATGAGCATGAAACGATGGGAGTGAGGCTGTCAAGTTAAATCCCATAGGAACTTTTTCATAGTAAGTGGGGTTGATGCGTAGTTCCTCCTGGGTGATCTTGCATCGTTAGATTGAATCTCTAGGGAAGTGAGAGTCATTAAATATATGTTCATGTCAAATCATTTAGGGCCAGATATACGTAGTATTTTAGACTAAGGTTTCGATCTCAAGGCGTCATTCATGTTGAATAAACATGAAGAAATTTAAGATTAGAACCTAGGATAAACATTAATAAAAGATTTGGTCCTGAACGAAAGGGGCCTATTGACCTAACAATTAGATGATGTTAGGAAGCTAATAAAAAAAGGGGGGAAGAGAAATAAAAGGGTCCTAAATGTGATTTTATATTAAGGTTTGGGCATGTTTAAAACATAATCAAACCTTAATATAAAATTAGACTTTGGGTTTTTCAAAAAAAAATAAATCCAATTTCTCATTAAGTTTTTTCCCACCATTTTTGAATTTAAAACATAGGTTTTTTTGGTTGGGAACCCTACCTTTCTCTATGGAACCTACATTTCATTATCAAACAACTATTAGTAAGGTTAGTCCATAAAGCATAATCACAATTAAACATGCAGGGATTTAATTCCTTTTCAAGTGGACAATCTTCAAAGTCTAAGAAAGAATAACCTCTTCAAAGCCAATCTAGGATACAAATGTTTTAAAACACTTACAAGTGTCCCTATTTTGTAGAAGCAAAGAAAATGGGGTATGTTGGTCCTAACAGGTTGTTTGGTAATCGACACTGATACATTTCAACAAAGAATTTGATGTGTATGAATATCCCAACCCTTATCCCTGTGTATGAGATGAAAAAAAATAATTGATTTTGCATGATATTTTAATAATCATTGTGTAGGTACAAGTGTGAAGCTATAACACTTCAAAAGATATAAAATACAATAAAAGGTAAAGTGTATATGGATAAATCAATTGCAATGATGTGATGTATCTCTATGTTACTTAATGATAAATGCTTTAACATGCTTATGCATATATAAACTTCTTGAATTCTAATTAAGACCTTATTGGTGTGCAAGTTACCATTTTGAAAACAAGAAATCTAAAAATTAGGGCACATAAAACATGCAAACTGGGGAAAGGGTCCAAAAGGACCCACAACCAACATGACCACTATCAAACTAGGTCATGTTTGAAACTAGTCAGATGCCCATAAACCTTAAAAACATACATTTAGAGATTGTAGAAGCATTTTTGAACATCCAGAGGCAAAACATAACTGATATGAAGGCTCTCAAGTATTTTATATTGAATGTAACATGATTATAGGCCCTAAATGACCAAAATTAAAGTTTTAAGGGCAAGATAAGGCTATATGGGGCCCAAAACAAAGGAAAATGTGCTAAAAAATGTATAAATTGAACCAATAATCTATATACATATTAACACACTAAAAAAATATAAAATCCTATGCCTATACCAAAATCACATGTCTAAATAATGCCTCAATTTAATGTGTGTGTGTGCATACACTTTAAAGTAAAATAAATAAGTCCACTTGGGATGGCTTGATGATAAATTTGTTGCTGAAACCTATCAATTATGATAAAAGCTAATACCAGATATGATAATGATTTTAAATTCAAAAGGAGGAGAAAGGATGCCTTATCAAATAGTCCAACTCATGTGACATGCAAAATAAAAAAAACATATTTCCTTGCTATCTACATGAAAGTATCGATGGTTATTGTAGGTCCAAAAATGCGCAACAATACTCTTGTGTCCAAAGCTCTGACATACTTGCAATAAAAAAAAATGTTTGAAATCATTGTCTATATACATAGATAATAAATAAATGGATGAAATAAATGAGTAAAATAAAATGGTAAAAACTAATACAATTGGTGTTGTGTGAACCATGTTACTATCTTTGTAGAATATTAGAATATCTAGGAGATGATTTATAACTATCTATTGTCCATAGTTTACCATATGACTCTCTATCATGTACTTCCAAACTAAAGAAGCAAATATATTGTAACTATCTATTGTGTTCCTCTAACTATGCAAGAGAAAATATCCATAGTGTGTCTTGTTGACCACCTCCAAATATATTCGAGAAACTATTTGTAGTATATCATCATTTATCTAAAGGAAGAATAAGAAGATCACATGTCCTATTTTGAAGTGTGGGGTAAATTACATATCGCTCATTTGAAAAGAAAGGATTATGCATACCATGTGTAAACTATATCAAAACATAAAATAATAGAATCATGTAAAACAAATTTATCATGTCCAATTGTAATTATTTAAATATATCATTGTTAAATCACATGAATAACTCAAGCAAGTAAAAAATTTGAGGGCCAAAGTTATATAAGAAATGTCACCAATAAGATGCCTCTAAATAGACAAGGGGTAAACAAGGAGGGTGAAAGCAATATGCCTCAATGCAATAACATGCCCCAATATGGACAAGATATAGCAATGAAGGCAAAAAAAAAACTTTTTACCAATGTGGATACAACATATGAGAGGACACATAGCAAGAGTCTACCCAAATATAATCAACGTATAATCTATAAACATATGGGCTTTTTATGCCCCCAATTGAGTAATATCTAATTAATGAATAAATATAATAATAAGTCCTTGTATAAGCAATCAATATATTTCTACTAAAAGGTTTACCCCCATGTTGTAAAGATATAAGTGATAAAATACAAGTAATACTAAGCCCAAATATGCATAAGAAATGACATAGAGGCACAATTCCAAGACACACATTAATATAGGTAGATAAGAAAACCAAGTATATAATAAATGATAATGATATGCAAGGATACTGAATAAACTACCAAAGTAATCATAAAAAGATATTGTAAAATTCACAAAACTAAAAAAAATACCAATCCAATAAAAAATCTCAAAAAGAAAAGGAAAAATACTTGTATAAAATCTACACAAGTGCATGATATTCATTACTTTTTTCAGAGGCTTTCCTTCTAATGTAGCTAAATGAAAGGCCCATAAACCAAGGTTTTATGTGATAACAAAGGGACCTAGCCAATTAGGTTTGAATTTACCTTTAGTTTATTTTTTTGCATTTGTTTTTATGTAATTTTATTTAACACCTTATCAGCCACATTAAATTCTCTTGATCAAATATTTTTATTATAGACCTTCTTAATGTTATTTTGATAAGCTCTCAAGTGATTAACAACATGAATACATCCTATAACATTTCCAACTGATTTAATTTATTTATATATATTCATTATCATCAATAATACCTTTAAATGATATATGAAGTGAAGGAATCTCAAGCTCTAAGGGTAAGACTACTTTGTCACCGTAGACTAGAGAACGAGGCTTAGCCCCTATAGTTGTTGTTACACTTTTTTGATATGCAAATATTATGATTATCTTTTTTGTGTTTAGTTATTTTTTTACTCAAAATGTTTACAATTTTATTATTTATAGCCTCAAATTGGCCATTACCTTGAGGGCAACTATTTTGCTAATTTAGTGCACAATGGGGATTAAAATATACATAATCAAGTAAGACTATGTTAAAATAAACTTGGTAAAGGAGGGTCATGGAGAAAATAATTTTTTTTTTGATTTACCTATGCATTATCGAAGGCTAAAAATAGTGAAAACGAGTCTAAATATCAAGATGAAGAAAACTATAAACCATTTCATGAACATAATTTTTTTTGAAAAGGTTCAGAATCATGGAGTCATCAATTGTGACCTAGGTCTAATCATGCGCTGATTGTGACTCCATTCCCACAATTATGACCTTTTCTTCTTAGGTTTTGAAATTTAAAGTGTTGTTTCAAATGCAAAAGATGACTAGGAATATTGATTCACATGATTTGATGAGAATATAACTATTTGATTTGATTCTTCTTTGAATTCATAGCTAACTAGCCACAATGTCATAAGAACATATAAATGAGCAAGGTTAGTTGCCTAGGCACCCTCTTGAGGGGTTACAACTATATATCTCCACCATTTAGAATCAAGGCTCAATGCATTTCTTGTACTTGTGAGTGTTCCCAACTTGAAACGAGCAAACTAAATTCAATTTCTCTCCATATATAAATAAATACAACTACATGCTTCATAATGACCTTATTTTGGTACGAGTGTGTTTACAAAAGATAGACGATGGGAAAATTTAATCAATGTATAGAGTCCTTGATTTTTTTTGCATATCTATTAATAATATTTAATAAATATGGATGGGATATTTGGCTTATATGAGGTCCAAATGATAGGATTCAATAATGATATGGCTTAGCATACATTTGTATATTTCAGATTTATAGGGACACATTTACACATAGGTTCACCATATAAGATAGATAAATCCAATAATTGATGCATGATAAATGTAGATAATGGAACAAAGGACCCACACGTCAAATTTGATATAATTGGGCACCTAACATGACCTAAGAGACACCTTAAAATAATATTTTTGACATTCTAGGAGCATTCATGATTATATAAAGAAAATCTATTTATAAGTTTTCAAACATTACAGATTAAATGAAGGTATTATTATTTACCCAAAATATTTAAAAATTCAACTTGTAAGGAAAACCTAAGTCAATGGAAGACAATACGGGGCTCAACACAAGGGGAAAGTGTAACAACAAGATCCAAATGTGTGCACATGGACAAAGTGTGATAAAACATGACAAAAATGTAATAGAAAAGGGTCTCCTACCAAAATTAGGTGTCTACATAATTCCCTACTTTGATGTGTGCTCATGAATGCATGTGTACATATCAACTTAAAATAAAATTTAAGTGCATACCTGAATATTAATTAATATAAATGGAAGGATGAAGATAATGGATTTTTTGATTTGGTGCACCTGTATAAATCAAGTGTACTTGAAAATAAATGCAAACGCATGAAAGTAGCCCATGTTTTAGGGAATTGATAACCAATATAATAAAAGGAAATAGCTTAATCAAAAAATACACAAAGGAATGAAAAAACTAGGTGGTATACAAATCATGCTATCACTCTTGGGAACTATGATACCGACATTGAACAACTGAACAATTTCAAAATGAACCCTAAAAAGTGAAGGGTTTTAAAGCTGACCTTATAAACTAAAGTTTGCTTATTAATCAAGGAAGGATACTAGTGTCTCTTAGTCTAGTTAGTTCATCTTGGACTCTCTTGGTAAATCATAGTCTAAACATATAAATCTACAATTACCAACAAAAAAATGGAGATAAAATCTCTACATAGAAGCCTCCACTGTGAGATGAAGGATGTACCTATTCCTATAAATCACTCATCTCAAAATAAAAATTCATGCACATAATGTATTATCATAGAAATTAACCTTAGCTATTTTATAATTGAAAGTAAATTTGTAACCCATGTAAATGTAACTATAGAAATATATTATCATTTAAAGCTCAATAAGAATAGATGTCACATGTGAGGATGAGATAAAAACACATGACTCATGTGAGGGTAAAGGTATTAAGTAGGGACAAATAACATACCCCAATAATACCTAGTGATGAAGGACAAATAAGACTCCCCAATATGGTAAGATATACAATAAAATTACCATACATACATAATATACATACATACATACATAAATGTGACTAGGTGTTTGGAGAATAATGTGATGTCTAGATATAAGAAGTATAAGATCAATAGACACATGGGTGCATCATGTTCACAATGGGAAAATATAAGTGATGAAAGTCAAGATATGTGTGGGTACAATGCCCCAAATGAAAATATATAAGTAGAATTAGTGAAGCTCAAAAGGAATGTATGGGTAAGATGTCCCTAATGGAAATGTATAGTTAATATACTCAATAATGATAGGGATAATGAATATGCCCCAAGATGGACAAAACATGGTAATAGATGTATCAAGTATGATAGATGCAATGTGACTAGAAATAAGGACATGGGGCATATGAGACCATCCTGATAGAATGAATTTAGAATCAATTTGTACAAGGGTATGATAAGCTTTGTATAAGTAAGACAATATCAACACAACTCATAGAGAATGTATAGGTATGATTGTGCCAATGGAAATAAGTGATGTGGGTATAGACTAGTGTAATAATATGCTGTCCTTGATAGCATAAGATATAATTGGTAAAACTCAAGAGGAATATGTGGGCATAATGACCCAAATGGTAATAAATAGCAATGAATTATCATAATAATAAACCTATATAATGGTTAATGATGTATAAGGGATAACATTTTGCCCCAATCGAAAAGATATAGATGATAAACTAAAAAATGAGAGGGACATATGACAAACCCAAATTTAATGATATGCTCCTAGGAAGATGATATAGAGTAATGAAGCACACACACAAAATAGTAATGTGCCCCAGTAGATACATGGTAAAATCCATGGAACATATGAAATAAACATAGTATACTACTATTAGTAGCATGCATGATATTGATCATGACACCAAACATATGATATCACATAGTATATGCAAGGCAATCACACCCAATCATATAATAACACATAGCAAATGTAACCATAAAACAAACAATATGACCCATAAGCAATCAATGTCCTGACATGACATCTAGAAGATACTCTATGGATAACACTAGATAAGACATGACAAGTAATACACACATGCATACACAAGCATAAGAACACACATGCAAGAAATCAAGAAATCTAGGGAACACAATAAAATATGTAATGTATCCATGTAAGATTCATATATAACAACAAAATATATATATCCATGTAACACAATACACAAGATTTAGGAATATATATATATATATATATATATATATATATATATATATATATATATATATATATATATATATATATATATATATATATATATATATATATATATATATATATATATATATGTAATAAATAACATAAATTTCTACATGAAAATAGAAACTAAGAAGAATAGAACATAAGATCCACTAAAAGGATTCCCCCATTATAGGCATGCCTATAATGTGAGAATGCCCCTAGATGTGGGTGTGATAAAGTTTCAAAACATATGTAAATAAATGAGCTTATGTAACCTATTTATCCTCCATATTTGTTACTCAAAGAATTCCATGAAAAACACGTGTAACATGTATATGTAAAACTATAACATAGGTAGTTAAGCATGACATGTATCCATGTGTCACTATGTAAAATACATTTTAAAAAAAATGTCTTTTAATGTTTTTCCATTTTATGATTTTCTAGAAGAATCCTTCTCCTTATGTGGGCAACATATGAACAATGTGATCACATTAATAATATGTCCCAATGATAATGTATAGTCAAATTTAAGTATTTGAGTTGTATGTTGTCTATGGATGTGTGATTTGAATCATGACCACAATGGGAAGGTTCTATACTATATGGATCATGGTGAAATAGGATCAAAGGACATGTGACGACAAAAAAGGAAAAGGAAAATCAAGATAAAGGGTATACATATAAAGCAAAAATAGACAAATAAAATTTCAAAAAATTAAACTCTTAGGAGGAAAATTCATAAGGGAACAACCAAAGTCAAGTGGAAAATATTTAGTCATGAAATGTTATCAAATTAAATAAAAATGACTAGTCAGGAAAGTAGAAGTGAAATCAATGTATTTTGGAAAATGAAATACCACCACAATATCCTCAAATCCAACTAAGAATCAATAATAAAATGTATATAATATAATTACCATATTGATTATGTGAATAGAGGATGAAGTGTAAAATGAAAAAGTATCTTTGAAAATATAACTAATGATACCATCAAGTATTTGAGACACACTTAAGACTTTTTTTTTGCTAGATGATGAATTTTGACTGGAGCATGAACTAGTCTGGGACACAATCAGGGGCCTAGATCCCCATGTATTACCACATGTATGACCATCTATTATCAGATGTATACCAAAAATTACAAAAAATGGACACTATTGGCCTCAAGAATAACCAACAACCATTAATAACCCAAAGAATATAACCAATGGCCACAACCGACCTCATATGCCTTTCCTTAGATTTGAACCTAGGTGGGGCTTGAAACAACAAAACCACTTAACCAATTCACCCACATCTCATTAGAATTTTTTTTGGGTACAAACATTTTTATAACTATAATTCCTAAACTAGTGGTGAATTATATCCTTAGCCATGGGTTGTGGACTTGCCTCGTCACATTGAACACATGTTTCAAGCCACATGCGGACCCCTATCACATTGATCACTGAGTCGATAGTCTATTACATTGGATACTTTTCATGACTAACCCATTTTAGTTTAGTGTGGGAACGATGATAGAGTTTGGTCATCTCATGGAATGGACCCTAAGACCTCCCACTTCTAGCACTCAACTCACTCATCGCTAGGCTATCATCATTGGGTTTTAATTTTTGGGTATAAACATTTTAATAACTGAAATGCCCAAACCAATGGTGAATCATATCCCTAACCATGGGATATTGAATTGCCTAATCACATTAAACACATATTTCAATCCAAATGATGACCCCTATCCAATTGAACATCTAGTCAGTAGTCCATTGCATTAGATACTTTTCATGAATAACCCATCATAGCTTAGTGTGGGAACTACACTAGAGAGTGGTCATCCTAGGGAATGGACCTTGAGACCTACCACTTCTAACACTCAACTCAATCACTGATAGGATATCACCATCATGTAAATTTTTTGGGTACATGCATTTTTATAACCAAAATGCCTAAACCAATGGTGAATCATATCCCTAGCCATGGGTTGTGGACTTGCTTCATCATATTGAACATAAGTTTCAAGCCACATGCTGACCCCTATCACATTGAACACTGAACCGATAGTCCATTGCATTAGATAATTTTCATGAATAACCCATCGTATCTTAGCATGGGAATGACGCTAAAGAGTGGTCATCCCAGGGAATGGACCCTGAGACCTCCCACTTCTAGCACTCAACTCACTCACCACTAGGCTATCATCGCTAGGTTTATTTTTGGGTACAAACATTTTTATAACTAGAATACCCAAACCAAAAGTGAATCATATTCACATCCATGCGTTGTGGACTTACCTCATTGCATTGAATAGGTTTCAAGCCACATATAGACCCCCATCACATTAAACACTAAGCTAGTAGTCCACTGTATTGGATAATTTTCATGAATAACCCATCATAGCTTAGTGTGGGAATAATTATAAAGAGTGGTAATCCTAGGGAATGGACCCTAAGGCCTCCCACTCCTAGTACTCAACTCACTCATCGCTAGGCTATCATCACTGGGATAATTTTTTTGGGTATAAATATTTTTATAACTAGAATGCCCAAACAAGTGGTGAATCATATCCCTAGCCATGGGCTTTAGACTTATTGTGTCACATTGAACATAAGTTTCAATCCACATGCTGACCCTCATGCATTAAACACTGGCCAATAGTCCATTGCATTAGATAATTTTCATGACTAACCCATCATAACTTAGTGTGGGAATGATGTTAGAGAGTGGTCATCCCAGGGAATTGACCATGAGACCTCCCACTTCTAGAACTCAACTCATTCACTAGTAGGCTATCATATCTATGTTGACACACTTAACACATTCTTATTAAAAGAGAAGATGTTGTCAATAATCATTATATTATGAACTAATGTATCCAATGCATCTATATGTCTAAATGAATCAAGTTTGTCTTGATTATAAACTAGTAGATAATTTTTATTTTTTTGGTTGAATTTGATGTTTAAGTTGTTTTTGAAATGTGGTAAGATCTGCTTTGGGATGTTTTAAATTTTTATTTACATTTATTTTATCTCATTGAATCATTATTTTTTCACCTTTATATTTAAATATAATATGCTCATTTGTACTATCACATATTGCTTTCATAATTTATAACCACATAGTTCCAAATATAAAAATGTAGTGAAACAAAGGATGGCCTAACATAAAATAATGTAGGACATATTTGGGGATCAATAAATATGGGTAATTTAATACATCCAAATGTTACATGTTTAGTTAAATAAGGTGATACTCGTGTTATAATTTTGATATCATATCCCAGTGCCTTAAGGAAATGAAGGTTATACATATTGAATTGATCTTTGACATTTATCATAATTCATCATCTTTCTTATCCTTCCTTATAAACAATTACATGACCAATGGTTCCACATGTGAAATATGAGTCTCTATGCGATCATTGGGAACCATGATTGGCACATTATCATGTTGAGGTGATTTGAATTTAAGATTTGGATTTTATACTTTAGAACATGAAACATCGTTTTGCATAGACCATTCTACATTGGAAGGTGTTATTACAATTAGTGCTTTCATAATAGGTATATTAACCTCAATGTCACCACCATCAATAAAATATTGGATTTTATGTTTCAAGGCAT
The DNA here is from genome assembly GCA_037957365.1 of Torreya grandis. Lineage (NCBI taxonomy): Eukaryota > Viridiplantae > Streptophyta > Pinopsida > Cupressales > Taxaceae > Torreya > Torreya grandis. The sequence goes on from JARHVA010001704.1 coordinate 853,861, forward strand.
GAATCCTATTCATTGTATAACCATTTATTCAATAATAATCTTAAAATGATCTTGAATTAAATGTTTGTGGTATATAGATCAAATTGTAATGTTTAATTGAAGGTATGCCAATCATATCCTTATAAAGTAAAATTTTAAATATTTTACATTGATTATCTTTAAGCTTTTGAATTTGTCTTAATCCACTAAGGGAAGGTGTATGAATTTTTGTAGGTGTCACTCTATGATTTTCTAAAGGTTTAAGATTTTTATTGATTATGCAAGGCTAATGTTGATACTTTTGGTATGATGATTACAAGCACAATGTGAAGCATGAGTCTCATAGGTATGTGATCTTGAAATTTAATCTTTAGTTGATATGACTCTTGTAAAATATAATTAAAAGATATGTAAGTATGATAAAATAATTATCCTTGAAAAGAGGCACAATAATTCTACTCAAAATGTATTATTTCTATAAAACCATTGGTTAATATATCAAATGATGCATTCGACCCTTAAGTGTTTGAATATAATTATGAATAGGCTAAAATTTTCTTTGATGAAGAGATGGAATAAACTAAAATGTGGCATGCGGTTCCCTATTAGTGATAAATTATGATAGGAAAACCTCTTCCAATTTAAGGTATGCAAGAAACCACTAGGTAGAGTGTGAATCAATCTGAAGCATGATTTGTTAAGCTTTTAGGAAATGTATTTGGTACTATTATATGATTAGTACCATATTTAATCGTAGAAGATCCAAAGTACTTAAGATCTACATGAGAATTTTCATATCCATTGAACACAAAACTTTGGCGATGTAAAATCATGTGGGAGAGAAGAATCAAGAACCTTAGGTATTATATGTTGGTTGCATTAGAATTAACCCAATAATTGGATGCAATGGAATCTAGAGATAGAGATTGTACTTTTCTTTGTAATTCACCTATTACATGCATAATTTTAATGATAAAGTTTTTAATTGTATTTTTAATTCACCTATTGCTTGCATCATAGTAACACTCTCCCGAGTTGACATTACTGAAGTATTAAGGCATTTATTCAAGGGTCAAATTTGATTATTGGTTTCAAACATATGATCACTTTGGGGACTATACGTAAAATTAGAATGAAAAAAACCATTATCAAGCATATGAGCATCATCGATCACATAAAAGGAATTGACACTAACTACTTGTTCAATTATTTATATTAATTGAGCAAAGGAAGAAGGATTTTGAGAGACACATTTCTTGAAATTTTCAATAAATTAGTCCTTATGATAATTCAAGGAAGGAGTATGAAGACAATACTTTGAGCCATTTACATTAAAATAATTATTTTAAACATGTATATTCAAGGGAGGAAGATGACCATCTTCAACATTTATTATTTGAGAAAGAGTAGGAACACAATAATTTTTGACATTTTCATTCAAGGAAGGAGTAAGAATTCAAGATCATTTTCATCATTGACATCATTTTAAACATTTGCATTCAAATAAAGTGTAAGAACACAAGCATTTTATACATGTTCATTTACATTAGGTTATACACAAGAATGAACATTGTATTGCATATATTGAAGTTTCAAACCAAATTGATATACGCTAATTTAATTAAAACTAAAACATTTTTACTTTATGACTATTTTTGCATATATTATGGTATTCCATGCTCATGAGGGCTCATTTAAAGACACCCAACATCCAATAAATTTATTTCATTTTCATTTTCACATGGTCCAAAGTGTTAAAATCAAGTTGTCATATTTTTTCATCTTCACTATCATGGTTATAAGATTTATCATAATTATAATCATCATTACAATTGTCTTTAATAATATGAATAAAAAAAGGCATGGAATTCATGTATGCATTTTCAATATCTAAATAGTAATCAATCATATTTTTGGGTGTGAAGTCACTATTCATAGATATTACTCACAATCATTATTCATGGTCACTATTCATGGTGATGTGGCATACAAATGATGTGATATGTGTTTTGCAAGTGATGCAAGTGATATGGCATGTGGGTAATGTTGCATGGAGGTGATGTGATAGGTATGTGATGTGGTGTAGGCCCATATAGGGTCTCAAGTGTGATCATGTTGATGTGAAAGGAGTCTCAACTAAGTCACATGAGTTTGTCTTTTGATATGATTGAAAGGTTAGGTGTGGGGCACCATGGTTGGTGGATCCATGATTCACATGCGTGGAGAAAGTCAAAAGGTGATTGCAACACCTTTTGGATAAGAAGATCATTATTAGTGATTGGCCTCACATGTGAAGTGGGGAATAATATTTGGAGTCACATGGGGTGGCTTGGATCTTGTCTAAAGTAGTGGATCTACTTTTTTGACCTTTGCAAAAGATACAAACAAAACACTATGGATCAATAGTGCTCCCACGTGGAGTATGGAAAATTTTCTTCCTTCTTAGTTTCTCTCTCCCTCTTCTCTCTCTCTCATATAAATTATATAGAAGCATAACTCTATCATTATATTTGGAAAGTAAGAAGAGAAGGAATGAATTATTACATTCATTCTATACTCCTTGTAAGCCTTGTAAAGGTCTTGAAGACTTTTGAAGTCTTGTATATAAGCTTGTGGTAAGCTTGGTCCTGCTCTGATACTATATTGGAGTGATGAACACTCTAGCTAGGATCATATAGGCATGCCATTACCATAATGAGAAAGCCCACATATAAAAACTATGTATTTCTCAACTAAGCTTACTACAATATATTCTCTTCTCATCCTTCAACTTTGATTAACTTGCTTGCTTCAACTCTTGGTAACAAATATATTAAACATACAAAGTTCACAAGATATGTTATTTATAATAGAGAGTGGTGAAGTGACTTAGGTGATAGATTTGGGAATGGTGCATTAGGGGTGCACTACCACCATTTGGAGTAGACCAATTTAATGAGAGAGACCCTAAAGAGAAGGGAGAAAGGAGATCAGGTTATGTGAATGGATCAATCAGCAACAAGCTACTACCACATATTATTCATTCTACGAAGCCATTAAAAAGGCAAATCATGAAGAGGAGAGAAGAAATTGTGAAGGTTCAATGTTTGTTTTGAAGGTACACAACCTATCGAGGCTTTAGATGCTAAGAGAAAGGAGAAAATGGAAAGAAACATAAGATTAAGAGCTTAGTCAATGGAGAAGAAGATGATCAGATAATAGAAAATTATAACAACAAATTTGTGTTTGGTGATCTCTATGTTGAAAGTGAAGCTTTGTGATTTTGCAACCTCAATTACATGGTTTAGTTTACAATAGAAGTGGGGAGGAGAGTATAGGTTGCTCTTAGTAGGCAGGGCTATCTTGGGCTCACACACGTAATAGACTCAAGGAGGTGGATAACCCATATATTTTTTATAAGCAATTTTATCCAGAATGTATTTTAGATTAAAAAACACTTAAAAGGAGAAGACAAGTTGTTGAATACCAACTAATGCTATAGCTTGTGAATTCAATTATTGCATTCAAGTTAAGATGAGGTTGAATCACCTCATGATCAAGAGCAATCCATTGCAGGTGAAGTCTTCACCAAATACAAGCACGTAGACTCATTGAAATAGAATGGCATAGGAATAATGTCTTTTGATTCCCCACCAATAAAGAGTGAGTTGCACAGTCCATGAAAGTGACAAACCTAAGTGATAGGAATGAAGTCAAGTCGAAGATCAAAGTAAGATGGTATTGTATGTCTTGGAGGTAAAAGTAGTGTCTTAAGTGTATTGAAGGCCTTTGCACAAGTTAATAGAGAAAATAAAAGAGGCCATTAGTTGCCTCTTGTGTGCACATCACAATTTATTATTGATCCCAAGTGGAGTGTGGTGCCATATTCTCCCTCTCTATTTTCTCTCTCTCTCATTTGTCTTGTCATTTTTGGTGTGTTTTTCACTATTTTTAGCTTATAAAAATGTGCAAATAAAAAATCAAATATTTATTTATGATTTTTTTTTGGTGGTGTTTCAGATATTTAAATATATATTTTATAACTTTTCATATTTTTATTTATTTTTGTATTTATATATATTTTTATTGCAGCATAGTTTTACTTGACTATCCATAGTGTAGTCCTTATTGTGTGTTAAATTAGTTAGAAAAATAACCATATTTACAATCATCTAACCTTAGGGTTTCATATCCCTCTCCATCTTTGGTTTGGTTTAAATTTTTGAATCTAATTTTTCATATCTAAAATTGTGCTCATTAATTTATCTTTGACATTATATATTTATGCATGTTCACCTCTCAAATACATTCCTTAGATTTTGGTGACCTCTTCTATATTTTAACCCATTAGCCTTTTGGTTCTCATAATATCTTTCCTTTTATGATTTGAAATTATGGATATTTCAATTATAAATTGTCTAGGGTTTTGTATTATTATTTTAATATCATTATCCATATCATTTGTTGTGTAACTTTCTAACCCTAATGTGCATATGTGCTAGGACATATGAAATGCAAAATTATATCCTCATAAATTAAAAATATAAGAAGCTATTTAAAATATAAATAAATAGGTTACACAATAAATCAAAACATACACAATAAGGAAACATCAATATAATGTGGTTCACCCAGTGGAATACATCTATCAAAGAAATTTGTGCAACCTTTTATTACCGGTAGTAATAGGGAGAATTACCCATGTTAACACCTTATCACATCTATTTCTCTTTTATCTGCTCTCCTTTCTTCTATATACATATGTAAGATACAACCAATATTAGAACCAAAGATTTAAACGAAGCTTCCACAAGATTTGAACCAAGCTTGCACACTAGCTTTCAACCAAGATTGTAACCAAAGACTTCACTAGTATTCACCTCTCCTTACAACTTTGTAAGCAAACAACCAAGCTTACACCCAAGATTACAACCAAGCTTGACAAAATCTCTCTACCAAGCTTGAAATATAGGCTTAACAAGTATTTGACACTCCTTGCACTTTAGTAAGCTAACAACCTAGCTTACTCCCAAGATTACACCCAATTTGGACACAAGATATTTACCAAGCTTTCACACAAAGACTTCACAACTTGAACCTTTATAAGCTAATAATCCAATTTACCACAAGCTTGTATACAAGACTTAAAAAGTCTTCAAGGCCTTTACAAGGCTTACAAAAAGTATAGAATGAATGCAATAAGAGAGAAGAGAAATGGAGAATATGGCACCATATTCCACTTAGGATCAATAGTAACTTGTGTCCCCCATATTCCCATGTGCACACAAGAGATAAAAAATACTCACATGCTTCCACATGTAAAATCCAAAGGCAATCCATGTGCCTTGGAGGATAAATATTCCCCACTTTAGTGGGTGAATAATGATCATTAAAAGTTATTTATATCTATGTAGAAAGGTCAAAAAAGGAGATACACTACTTTAGACAAGATCCAAGCCACCACATGTGACTCTAAATATTATGCTCCACTTCACATGTGAGGCCAATCACCAATAGTGATATTCTTGTATTCTATTTTCATGTGCACACACAAGTCCAAAAGGTGTTTCAATAACCTTTTGGATTTATCCACACATGTGAATCATGAAGCCACTAACCATGGCACCCCACACTTATCTATGTGCTTTGTAGCTTTTTTTATTTTGCTTTTATTTACTTGCACATGTTTATGATGGTTTTTCCTAATAAGTGGTACCAAAGCTTGGGCATACCTAATCCATAAATCCTAATAAGTGGTACTAGAGCCATGGTGCCTTTGAAAAACTCTTATGTGAGTGTTTTCTGTTGCAAGGTTTTTTTGTGCAAGTGGGAGCTACAAGAGCAGAGACCAAGATGTGAAATAAAAAAAAGTTTTTTATGGTAGGTATTTCTCTCTATGGAAGATGTAGATGGAGAATGGAGGAGAAGTTGAACAACCTTTACTAGACAGATTAGTACTGACATAGTGTTCTTGTATAGCTTGTGGATGGATCAAATTGGTATCTATTGGTGAAGATGGAGGATGATGACAAGGCAAGTACATTATTGTGTTTCCCAACTAGTGAAGGGGTATAAATTATGGGATCCTAATACCACAATGTGTTAGCTGATATGGTAAAAAATCCATGAAAATGAGGAGGTATAAAGATGCTTGAAATTTTACTTATTGAAGTAGTTTAGGATGGATGGAGAAGAATAAGTGAGACTTGAGGTTTGGTGGAAAGAGAAGGTCATGTGTTTGGACATATGGTAAAGCAAGATTCATCTTGATTATGGGCTCTAAAACTTGGTAGGTGTAGTGATGCACTGAGTAGCATGATGACATCCCAAAAATTGTTGATAGGTGCTATGTTGAGCATGGTGGGTAGCAGTTTGTTATGTGTAGAAGTTAGGTTTTGACTTATATGGGTTCTTCTCTCATATTTTTTACTACTATCAAGAGTGTTGCTTGTGATTTTTATTTAGGGTTAGAGTAACTGGATGTGAAAACATCATTCCTATGGTGATCTCTAAAAAATATATATATTAGTTTGAGAGATATGTGGATGAGGCAAAGAGTTACTGGTTTATAGATTGAAGACTGTATAGGCTAAAATAGACATGCAGATAGAGTACAATAGTACCTTTATGGAGAGCCAAGATATTAGAAAATGTTTTTGCTATGGATTGATGACATGTTGGTTACATGCCCCAACATGAAGAAGATCAATAGTGTTATGGATCAGGTGAATCAATTGAGATGAAGGTAGAGCTAACCAAGGATGGAGATACACAAGGATGGGGAAACAAGGAAGTACCCCACTTCCTACATATTTTTTGAGTTGTCTTCCAAAGCATCTAAAAATATATTAGGAGAAGACATGGTTGTCTTGTGTAATGTATTCATCAGGATTAGGAATCCTCATGTATGCCATGGTTTGCAATAAACTGGATATCTCCAAGAAGTGAGAGTAGTTAGCAGTTCATGGTGGAATCCTAAAGAAAAATGAGTCTATGGTGAAGTGAGAGTAACTTTAAGTGCTAAAATATGCTATGGGGGAAGTAGATGATAAAGTTGATCAGGGCAGGGAAGTTTTAATAGTGCAAAAAACTCCTATTAGGCTTGTTGTGTGGATAGCAATGGGAATGGATGGTAACAGGAAGGAAGAGTATGTAGGTGTGATAAATCCTATGTATATTGAATTTAATTCACTATTCATGGCCATGTGGCATGTAGGTAATGTGGCATGAAGATGATGTGGCATATGGTCTATAGGTGATGAGGTGATATGGTATGTGGATGATGTTGCATGCATGTGATGTAGCATGCTGGTGATGTGGGATAGACCCATGGAGGGTATTTTTATCTCTCCAACCTACACCTTAGGAGGATGTTGTTCAAGCCTACCTCCAAAGTTGGGGTAACATGAGAATATCTCAATGCTATGGGTGACTTACAGCTAGGCTAGACCTCTAGCTTATGGGGCTAGCTCCCATGGTGTATCTACTATTGGATCAAAATAACCAAGACCTACTAATTGGTGTGAAAATGGATATAATAAATGCATAAAAAGAAACATGTACTGTTGGAGGTAATGCACCAATATCATTCATCCACTCTAATTGACCTCTAACAACTCTAGTGAACTAGACAAACAACTGAATTACCACCTCCAAAAGTTCCTATGCAATAATGTTTCACATGGAGGATATGTTAGGTGATAGAACATGAGGGACATGATAGGAACACCTAGTCTAAGGCACTTGCTAGTCAGGTTCCAATGTATATTCAATCACTTAACACTTCTACACATCACATGATCTACATAAGACATTATATTAGCATCTAGGTGAGTCAAGGACCTAAAAAGGGAGAGAAACCTATCACATATGCAAATAAAAACAATCATAAACACATTAGATATCAACATGAAGAAGCTACAACAATTTATTTGTCAATCCAAGAGGTTTAAAAGATGCAAATCCAAGTAGAGTTTCATCATACCTAGGTGAGGCATAGCTATAATGGACTTAAGGTATAAATAAATAGAAGAATGAGAATGGAAAGAGAGGGATAATGGAATTGAGGTGATATGTAAAGGTCATAAATGACCATATACCACTCCATCATCAGATATAATAGTCCCTCATACTCCCTCCATGTATTGGTCTCTTGATTGTTGGTCTTCAATGGCCCCTTTTGGCATTGAAGTGGAGTGGTAGAGGTTGGGTCAGACTTTTTTGACCTCTTAAATACATGGAAACACCTAAATATATTAAATCATATCTCCTTTTATAGTTATAAACATTAAAATGGCTTAATTGAGTTCTCCATGAAGCATCTAGCAACCCATTTTCCCTTGTATGTTGACTTAGGTTCAAGAAATTACCCTTTCTTTCATAATGACCATGGAATGTGTGTTTGCCTCATTACATGTATCAGTTAAAATGGTATAATGACTCTAAATTTTCTTCCTAGCAACCCCTCTATGCCAACTTTTATCTCTCCTTGTTGACCAAGTAGATCTACTAGGCCAATTAAGCTTAGTTACATAGTGTTTATTGTTTAACTGACTATAGGACATTTAATAGAACCTTAAGAATAGGTAAAAAAATCATGATACAATCCTAAATAATTTTTACACACCATGACTTAACCATTATAAGCACTACACACTTGTAACTTTACCTTACTTAAGTGACTAGGTCACCTCCTACTTGTATTTCAAGACTGCCTATTTGGTGTAGACTTGTAGAAGTGTTTCTAGGAAGGAGTGTGAGGAATTTATGGTATGAAGAGGTAAAACAAGTCCAAAACCACTCCCTACAATGATTGGTAACTTAAAAAATAAATATCTCAAGTCTGTTCACCTTTTCACACAACCTAGTACCATGGATGCCATCTTTTCTTAGTGTACCACATGATCCAAGTGTTTATCAAATTAACCTGGGGTGTTTGAGTGAAAATATTTCCACTTTCCCCAAGTTGGGTCTGTCTTATGATTTAAGATTTTTTTTTATAGGTATACCATCATAATGATGGTTCATAAAGATCAAACCTCTAATCTCAAACTTATGGTGTTGGAAATATTGTCATTGATGTCAAAAGTCTAGCATTATTGGTGATAAAGGCCCCATTGCATTTAATGGTGTTTTAATAGTCATATCTTGGATAATCTATGTTAATATTAATGAATATATTTTTGGTTGCATATAAGTCAAAAGAGGGCCCATGGAGAAGTCAAAGAGTCACGTGATAAAAGACAAAAGAGGAATGGGACACATTTTCTCATGAAGAGTCATTTTGAGGAATTCCAAGAGTCACCATGTGAAGAAAAAAGAGGGTATGGTGAATTTTTCCATGAAGGGATACTTTGAGGAATGTGAAAAGTCACCAAGATAAAGACAAAAGAAGAAAGGATGCATTTGCTTATGAAGGGTCACCATATGACTTTTCAAATGCAAGAATATGAAGGGTCATGCAAGTTTGGTGCCATTTTCCATGAGGATTGAAGGGTCACAAAGGGTGAATACCAAAGGTCATTTGGAAAGATATAAATAAAGGCTTGAGAAGCCATTTGTAATATGAAAGAGAGTGCATGGTTTGTATTTGTTTTGAAAGAGAGAAAAGCATGAGATATTGTAGAGTTCTATCATTTATTGAGTAAGCAAAATTGAGAGATAGTTGTGTTTTATATAAAAGAGGGGTTGGTGCTCCTGTGGGTTGGTGCTCACATATCTTTTCAAAGGGTTGGTGCTCTTATGGGTTGGTGCTCATAAATAGTTGCTATGTTGGTGCTCAACAAAGGGGTTGGTGCTCCTACAAGTTGGTGCTTGAAAACTTTATAATTTGAGTTGGTGCTCATTCATATACTTGAGATTGTTCTCCATGGTTTTTCCCACTTTGGGTTTCCACATAAAAATCTGGTCTCTTTCTCTCTCTTATGTGGTGCATATTACTGTTTCAGTTTTATTGCATATCTTGAATGTGTGATTAAGTGGTTAAAGAAAAGGAATTTGATTAAGAAATAAGATATATAATATATTGATTCATCCCCCCTCTCAGTATATTTTATGCTTAATAATTGGTATCAGAGCAAGTTCTTTTGAAAAGGTTTTACAGCTTGAAGGTAGATCGAGAAAGCATGATGGCTGGATCACATGAAGGTTTTTATACAAATAAGGCACCTTTGTTTGATGGGACAAATTATGTTTTTTGGAGCAAAAGGATGAAGACTTATTTGATGGCCCTTAGATTTGACATATGGCAAGCAGTGGTAGACGAATATGAAGAGCTGTAAACACTTGTAACTAATCTATCATAAAAGAAGGCAAGTGAAAATAATGCCAAAACTTTAAATGCTATTTTATGTGGTTTATGTGAATCAAAATTTGTTAAAGTTATGCAATGTAAATTTGCTCATGAAACTTGGGTAAAACTTGAGAATATTTACAAAGGTGATGAAAAGGTTTAGAAAGCCAAGCTTCAAACTTTTAGAAGATAGTTTAGAAGTTTGAAGATGGAAGAAGAAGAAAATATATCAATTTATCTTTTACGAGTTGATCAAATAGTTAATTAGATTCAAGGTCTTAGAGAAAAGTTAGAAGAATCAACTGTGGTTCAAAAAGTTTTGAGATCTATACCATTGAGATATGATGTAAAAGTTTTGGCAATTGAAGAGATGAAGAATATAGGCAAGCTAAATATGGATGAGCTACATGGTATTCTTCCAGCATATGAGATGTGAAACAAATAAGAGAAACCCTCAAAGAGAAGCTACTTTCAAGACATTATAGAAAGAGAAGGTTAAGATTCAAGAATCAAATGACAGTTCTAGCGATGATGAAGATGACAATGGAGCTCTATTCATTCACAATCCACAAAAGGGCACATGTAAATATCAAGAAAAATTACCTTTTAAATATTTTAATTGTGGAAAGATTGGATATTTTGTAGCTAAGTGACCAGATAAGGGTAATGGTGACAAAGAAGAAGGAAAGTCTACATACAAGAAGAATTTAAAAGGAAAATTCAATAAGGGATTTGAGAAGAAGAGTTTATATTCTAAAGATCCTAGCTCAGTCAGAGATAGTGGAGTCAGTGATTCAGAAGAAGAAGAGATTCTATTCATGACCATACATAGAGATACCTCCATAAGCAAAAGTATAGATGATCAATAAGAAGAACATGATGAAGCCAAAGTGAATCTGAAAGGAGAACTCATTTGTGCCTTAGAAGAGTTAAAAGCTCTTGTAAAGAAGAATCGGAGATTAAAGCTCTAGATCGAGAAAAATGAAAAAGAGTCAAAGGAAATAATTGAAGATCTACAAACACACTTTGAAGAATCTAAGAAGAATGAAGAAGATCTAATGACACAGTTGAAAATAGTAAGTAAAGAATGTGAATAGTAAGTAAAGAATGTGAATAGTAAGTAAAGAAATGTTAATGTTATTGAAATTGCTTCTTTGAAAATAGATCTTCAAAAAAAATAATGCAATCAATGATAGAGCAACCAATGATTCAAAATTTGAGAATAAAATTAATATGTTGAATAAAATATTAGAAAATCAAAGATCAATGTTAGATAAGACAGGTATTAGATTTGAAAAAGAGAAAAGGGAGGCCACTACTTTCACATACAAGAAAAAATGAAAGAGCCATGTTGAAGCTCTTACAAAAGAAGAAATAAAAAGGGAAGAAGTTAAGAATATATAGGACATCTCATACAAAGAAGGCTGGAGGGAATAGAGCTACAAAAGATAATCAGATCAGAGATACACAAACATGTCCTATTTTTATTATAGTGGAGATGGTCATAAGAAAATAGAATGTCAAAAAATGGATAACAATTTTAGAAATAAGGAGAAGGAAAGTCATGCAAAGTCAAGCAGAGGCCACAAATCTTTTGCTCCTCTATTAGGCTTTAATGAAGAGGCCATAATATGTTACAAGTGCAACAAATTTAGACACATAGATTGATACTATAGAAGTGTGTTTGAGCTAGTCAAGAAGGACTAGAGTTTCAAGGCTCCATTCATCATTAATAAAGTTTATATAGGTTCATGGCAGAAGAAAGAACCTAAAAAATATATGTTGGTACAGACAACTTTGCATGTGAGAAATGAAGAAAAGACATGGTTCATTAATAGTGGATGTTCGAGGCACATTATAGGAGACAAAATAAAGTTCATAACCTTGAATAAGATCAATGGTGGTACAATGAAATTTGGAGATAATACTACTGTCAAAATTACCAAAAAAGGTACTCTAAGTTTGGATAATGGTAGAACTAAAACTAAAAATATTTTGTATATAGTAGGTATTAAGCATAATATTTTAAGTGTAAGTCAAATGTGTGATTAGGGGCACAAACTAAAGTTTTATGTAGAAGGTTGTGAATTTAAGAGAAAATATTTAGATGTGTTGATTATAGACGCTTAGAGAATAGGCAATAATTTATATATTCTATAAGACATCAAAGGTCAAAGATGTTGTTTGAGTCTGATTCAATAAAGTTGGCTATGGCACAGGAGAATGGGTCACATAAATTTTGACAATCTTATCAACATCAGTAAAAAGTAAGTAGTCAATTTTTTTTTAAAGATTACAAAGTCATCCAATATGCTTTGTGAACCTTGTTAGCATGGGAAGTAGGCCAGAAGGTGATTCAAAACAAAAGAGTAGTCAACCAATCATATGTTAGAGCTTGCTCACACTGATCTGTGTGGATGTATAAGAACTCAAAGTACTCAAGGTGAGAAATATTTTATGTTGCTTATTGGTTATTTTTCACGTATGAATTGGGTAATGTTTTTAAAGAAAAAATCAGAAGCTTTCAAACATTTCAAAGCATTTAAAACATTAGTTGAGAATGAAACACGTTTGAAGATTAAGTGTCTAAGATCAGATCAAGGAGAAGAATTCATGTTAGATCAATTTATTGAGTTTTTTGAAGACCATGGAATAAAGAGACATTATTCAACAACTAGAACTCCACAACAAAATGGAGTAGTTGAGCAGAGAAACAGAATAGTTCAGGAGATAACGAGGACAATGCTAAATGAATCCAAGATACCAAATAAATATTTGAGAGATGTAGTTGCTACAATAGTGCATATTCAAAATAGAGCATTATTGAGAGTCAATAGTGACAAGACTCCTTATGAGCTATGGAAAGACAAACTAGCAATAATTGATTATTTTAGAGTTTTTGACAGTAAATGCTTCATAAAGAGAATCAAAAAAAAACTTGGGAAGTTTGAATTCAAAGTAGATGAAGGTATTTTTCTTGGTTATTCTTGCAAAAGTAAAGCTTATAAATATTATAACAAAATAACCAAGATTTTTTTTAAAAGTGCAAGTTTCAAGATAGAAGAAAATGGAACACAAAGAATTAGTGATCCAATAGACATTCCTGAAATCATTGAAGAGGAAGATTTTGAAGAATCAGATGAAGATGAGAAGAAGGAGAAAAAGGACACCAAAACTCCATCCAAATATGTCAAGAGAAATTATAATGAAAGTGACATCATCATAGACATAAATGAAGGAATTCACACCAGAAGAATGATGGTAAGTGAATCTGAGCAAGTTAATTTCTCTTTGTTATCCAAAATTTAGCCTAGAACTTTTTCAAAAGCTAGACATGATAAGCATTGGGTTAAGGCTATGGATAAATAATTAAATCAGATAGAAAAGAATGATACTGAGGAATTGTTGCCTAGACCAAAAGATCACAATGTGATAGGAACAAAATAGATTTATAGAAATAATTTGAATGAAAATGGAGAAGTGACCAAGAATAAAATAAGATTAGTATGTAAAAGATATGCTCAGATTGAGGGAATAGATTTTAAAGAAAAATTTTCACCAGTGGCAAGGCTAGAGGCTATTAGAATGTTTCTTGCATATGCAGTGTTTAAAAATTTCAAAGTGTTTCAGATGGATGTCAAATTTGCCTTCCTAAATGGGAATCTAAAAGAAGAGGTCTACATTGAGCAGCTTGAGGGATTTATTCTCTCAAATATTAGTAGCCATGTATGCAAATTGAAGGAAGCATTATATGTATTAAAAAAATCTCCAAGAGCTTGGTATGCAAGACTTGATAAGTACCTGTAGAATCAAGGTTTCAAGAGAGGATTTGTTAACAATAATCTCTACATTGAAATAGAAGGTGAGCATCAATTGATTGTTGTGGTATATGTTGATGACATCATTTTTGGAGGAAACATTAAAAAGATGAAAAAATAATTTTATAATAATATGCAAAAAGAATTTTAGATGTCTATGCTTGGAGAATTGTCATTTTTCTTAAAATTGCAAATATTTCAGTCAGATAAATGAATTTTTATATCTCAAAGTAAATATGCCAAGGAAATGTTGAAGAAATTTGGTTTTGAGGATTGTGCACCAGTTGGCACACCAATTTTTACAAGAAATAAGGTAAGGGTGAAGATTCACCTATTGAAGATCAATCTTTGTATAGATCTATGATTAGTAGTCTTTTATATTTGACAACATCGAGGCCAAATATCAGACATGCAGTAGGTATGGTTGTAAGATATCAGTCATCTCTAAAAGATAGTCATGTTCAGTTGGTAAAGAGAATATTTAGATATATCAAGGGGACATTGGATTATGGATTGTGGTATCTCACAGGTAGATATTTCACTTTGGTTGCTTATATAGATTTAGATTAGGCAGGTTGCTTGGATGACATAAAGAGTACAAGTGGAGGAGATTTTTTCCTTGGTGATAGCTTAGTATCATGGCTAAGCAAGAAGTAAAATTCAATATCACTTTCTATAGCTGAAGTAAAATATATTACATTGGTAATATGTTGTATTCAAGTGCTTTAGATGAAGCAAAATTTGAAAGCTATCAAGGTAAAATATGATGAACCTATTTATATTTTTTTGAAAACACAAATATTTTTAATATTTCAAAGAATCTAGTGATGCATTCAAGAATAAAACATATTCCCATTAGATATCACTTCTTGAGAGAGCAGGTTGCATATCAAAAAGTTAAGATGGATTATATTAGTACTACAGAGAAGATTTTAGATATTTTTACAAAGGCACTACCAAAAGACATATTTGAGTATCTACAGGAGAAGTTAGGAGTAATTTATTTTACTTCCTGCCATTGAGGTTCAACATCAGTTGAGGGGGAGCTAAGTGTTAGCTCCAGGTAGACCCTTTGCCATTGATGTCAAATGGAGAGAATAATAGGTACAAGTATAGGTAAAAATGTAGAAATAGGTACATGGAACGCATACATGTTGCTATAGTAAGGGGGAGTTATTGTATATTTTTTAGATGGTAGTATATGCAGGTTTTAGGATGTGGTAGTTTTAGTTTGAGGTTACCATCAATGACAAAGGGGGAGATTGTTGGAAATATTATCATTGATATCAAGTGTCTAGCATTATTGGTGATAAATGTCCCATTGCATTTAATGGTGTTTTTAATATTCATATATTCACTAATGTGTGTTAATATTTATTTAATATTAATGAATATATTTTTGGTTGCATATAAGTCAAAAGAGGGCCCATGGAGAAGTCAAAGTGTCATGGAGTAAAAGACAAAAGAGGAATGGGATGCATTTTCTCATGAAGAGTCATCTTGAGGAATTCCAAGAGTCACCATGTGAAGACAAATGAGGGTATAGTGCATTTTTCCATAAAGGGACACTTTGAGGAATACGAAAAGTCACCAAGATAAAGACAAAAGAAGAAAGGATGATTTTGCTTATGAAGGGTCACCATATGACCATACAGACAAGAATCCTGCTGATATGTTAACAAAGCCGGTTACTAAGGAGAAGTTGAATCTTCATTCAACTTCTATTGGTCTTCATGATTGAGTTGAAGATGAAGGAGCTAGAAGATGTTGCTGTACAGGTACTGGTGCAGCTGGTTTATCTCCAAGTGGGAGATTGTTAGGGTGTGGAGCTAAAAGCTTCACCAAGGAGCATACAAAACAGTTTTGGGTCTACACAGATGCCAGCGTCGGTCAGGAGCGACCGACGTCGGTCAGTTGCAGTTACAGATGCACCGACGTCGGCAGTAGGGTCGGCCGGCGACGGTCACAGGCGAACAGACAGGAACCGACGTCGGTTACCTGCGTGTCCAGAAAGCGATTTTCGAGGACAGAAGCGAGTGTTTGCATGATGAGTTTGAGTTGTGAACTCAAACTCGCGTCTCTATTATTATCAATGTTATTTTTAGAGCCCTTGTTGAAGAGGTTAACTGTTTGTTGTAAAGGCATGCTTAAGTTTCCTATTTTCTATATGTAGGAAAGATCTTCTTAGCTATTGTGTGTAAGAGAGTTGAACTGTATGAGTAGAACATTGTAAATGTTTGAAGGACAGTATTGAGTTGCATCAATCCAGGTTGTTGGATTTGATTGTACTTGAGAGAGAGCTCTTGAGGAATAGAGATCTAGTGAGAGATCTTGTGTGCATCTGAGAGAGGTGTGAAAGAACGAAGTTTCTTCAAATTGTATTCCTATTGTAAAGAGTTTTAATACAAGTTTTCAGGGTGTTTTTTTGTATATCTTGTTCTGTGCTATTTATCATTTCAGTTACTTATCTATCTGATTTATCTCCGCATTTATTGCTTTCACAAGTGTAATCCATTGTTGGTTGATCCCCAACAAGTGGTATCAGAGCTCAGGTTCACTAACAGGTTGTTCAGATCTGTGTAGTGTGTTTGGATTACAGGTTGCTCACAGGGATTTCTGTTTGAGTGGGAGAAGCAATGGCAGAAGAAAGTAAGTTGAGAATGGAAAAGTTTAATGGCAAGAACTATCAACACTGGAGAATGCAGATAGAGGATTATCTGTATCAGAAGGATCTTTACTTACCGTTAGGTGGGATAGCAAAGAAGCCCAAGGACATGGAGGATGAAGAATGGGAAGTTCTTGATAGAAAGGCTCTTGGGTCTATAAGACTGAGTCTGGCCTCCACTGTGATATCTAATTTGTCACAGGCAAAAACTACGGTAGAGTTAATGACTACGTTAGCAAATCTGTATGAAAAACCCTCAGCTTCAAATAAGGTATATTTAATGAAGCAGTTATTTAATTTGCATATGCAAGAAGGTGGATCTGTCTCTAATCACCTGAATGATTTTCATGGTATTGTTAATCAGTTAAGTTCAGTCAATATTGTATTTGAAGATGAAATAAAAGCTCTTTTGATATTATGTTCTTTGCCTGAAAGCTGACATGGCTTAGTAATGGCAGTTTCTAATACTGCATCTGCATCAAATATTTTGAAAGTAGAGGATGTTGTTAGTGTTATCTTGAATGAGGAAATACGCAGGAAAAGCATAGAAGAGGCATCCATGAACGCTTTAAGTTTTGAGAGTAGGGGAAGGCAAAAAGAGAAGAGCAAGAAAGGCAGAGCAAGATCCAAGTCTAAAGGGAAAGGCAGATCTAAATCCAGAAATGGCAGGAAGCCACAATGCTGGAACTGTGGAAAGATGGGGCACATAAGCAGAGATTGTTGGTCAAAGCCTAAGGAGGACAACCAGCACGAAGGAAAGGAAGAAGCCAAGATTGCAGGTATTGCACAGGATGCTTTAATTTTCTCTCTGCATAATAATATAGAATCTTGGGTACTAGATTCTGGTGCATCTTTTCATGCTACTCCTAACAGGGAATATTTCAGTGACTATATCCAAGGGGATTTTGGAATAGTATACTTAGGGGATGATGAACCTTGTAAGATTACTGGCAAAGGTAAAGTGCAGCTAAAGATGCAGAATGGCAACACATGGGTGTTGAGAGATGTGATGCATGTTCCTAGTTTGAAGAGAAATTTGATTTCTGCAGGTAAACTAGGTGATGAGGGTTGTACAGTAACTCTCACAGCAGATTCTTGGAAGGTGACCAAGGGTGCACTCGTTATGGCCAGAGGTAAGAGAGAAGGTACTCTCTATTTGTGTAATTGTGTTACTAACAAATCTCCTTCAGTTTTATCTACTTCAGATGTGGATGCTAAATTGTGGCACTCAAGGCTTGGCCACATGAGTGAGAAGGGGATGTCAATTCTTAAGTCTAAAGGTATGCTTTCAGATTTGAAAAGTTTGGATCTAGAATTTTGTGAGCATTGTGTATTTGGAAAACAGAAAAGGGTTAGTTTTCTCAAGACTGGGTCTACTAAGAAAAGGCAGAAGTTGCAGCTTGTTCACACAGACGTGTGGGGACCGGCTCAGGTAGCCTCTATTGGCGGATCACGGTACTATGTCACATTCATAGATGATGCTACAAGGAAGGTATGGATCTACTGTATTAAAAAGAAATCTGATGTTTTTGAGACTTTTAAGATTTGGAAAGCCATAGTTGAGAATGAAACAGGCAGAAGATTGAAGTGCTTGAGATCCGATAATGGCGGTGAGTTCTGTAGTCTAAAGTTTAACTGGTATTGTTACACTCACAAAATCCGTAGGCAAAGGACGGTTCCAAGGACACCTCAACAGAATGGTATTGCTGAAAGGATGAACAGAACTATTATGGAGCGTGCAAGATGTATGAGATTGCATGCAGGGTTGCCCTTAGAGTTTTGGGCAGAAGCAGTTGACACCGCAGTGTACCTGATCAACAGAGGACCCTCTACAGCTCTGGATGGTGGAATTCCAGAAGAGGCATGGACAGGTAAAAAGGTAGATCTCTCATATCTCAAAGTTTTTGGTTGTGAAGCCTTTGTGCACATAGATAAGGACAATAGAAAGAAGCTTGACGCTAAGTCTATGAGGTGCACGTTTATTGGCTATGGCTCAGATGATTTTGGTTTCAAATTTTGAAATCTAGGAACTAACAAGGTAATTAGGAGCCGTGATGTTGTTTTCAATGAAAGAGTGATGTACACTGATCAGATAAGGAAGCTGGATCAATCTGGGCAGAGCAATGGTGAATTGGATGAAGTTATGGTCCAAAATGAGCTCGCGGGAAAAGGAAATAATCACTTGCAAGAAAACACAGAGACCGACGTCGGCAGGTTAGGAACCGACATCGGCAGTACAGAAACCGATGTCGGTCATACAGAGACCAACGTCGGCAGACCAAGAATTGATGTCGGCCAGGAAGAACCGGCGTCGGCCAGTAACAGGTCTACAGGTGGCCGAGGTCAGTCACTGTCAGAAAATTTGGGTGGACAGATTGTTGAGAACGAGTCCAAGACACCCATCAGGAGGTCTGAAAGGGTAAGTAAGCCTCCAATTAGATATTCTCCTTCCTTATATTATTTATTGCTAACTGATGGTGGAGAACCAGAAAGTTTTGAAGAAGCATTACAGGTGGAGTCCAGGAGTAAGTGGGAGCGTGGCATGGTTGAGGAGATGGAGTCCTTAAGAGAGAACCAAACATGGGATTTGGTTGAATTGCCAGCTGGTAAGAGAACACTGAAGAACAGATGGACCTATAGGTTAAAGGAAGGTGAGGATGGTCAGATGAGATATAAGGCCGGATTGGTTGTTAAAGGATTTGCACAAAAGCCAGGTATTGACTTTGGTGAGATTTTTTCTCCAGTTGTTAAAATGACTTCAATAAGGGTTGTATTGTCTTTGGTTGCTTTTGAGGATTTGCATCTTGAGCAGCTAGATGTTAAGACAACGTTTCTTCATGGAGATTTGGATGAGGAAATTTATATGGAACAACCAGAAGGATTCAAGGTCAAGGGTAAGGAGAAGTTTGTGTGCAGGTTGAAGAAAAGCTTGTATGGCCTCAAGCAAGCTCCTAGGCAATGGTACTTGAAATTTGACAGGTTTATGACTGAGCATGGCTACAGTAGGTGTCAATCAGACCATTGTGTGTATTTCAAGAGATTTGATAACGGTAGATATATTATTCTATTGTTGTATGTAGATGACATGCTGGTTGCAGGGTCTCACATGCAAGACATCTCAGAGCTTAAGGTAAAATTAGCTCAAACGTTTGCTATGAAGGATTTGGGAGCAGCAAGGAAAATCCTTGGCATGAGCATTAAGAGGGACAGGAAAAATCACAGGTTGATATTGTCTCAAGAAGATTATGTGGACAAGGTGTTGAAACGGTTCAACATGCAGGATGCTAAACCGGTAAGCACACCTTTGGCTGGACATTTCAAGTTATGTAAAGAACAATGTCCCATTTCATATGAAGAGGTAGAGTACATGAGTAAGGTTCCATATTCTTCCACGGTAGGAAGTTTGATGTATGCAATGGTATGTACTAGACCAGATATTGCCCAAGCAGTGGGAGTGGTAAGTAAGTATATGGCCAATCCAGGTAAGGAACATTGGAAAGCAGTTCAATGGATCCTTAGATATCTGAGAGGAACCAACGGTAGACACTTGTGCTATGGAGGTTCAGATACTTCTCTACATGGCTATGTAGATTCAGATATGGCAGGGGATTTGGATGGCAGGAGGAGCACTACAGGTTATGTTTTTACTGTAGGTGGAACAACGGTTAGTTGGATATCTAAGTTGCAGAAGGTTGTAGCCTTGTCAACTACAGAAGCAGAATATATTGCAGCTACAGAAGCTAGCAAGGAGATGATATGGATGACACGGTTCTTGGTAGAGCTTGGAAGGGAGCATGGAAGTTGCAAATTATATAGTGACAGTCAGAGTGCAATCCATTTGGCTAAGAACTCAGCATTTCACTCAAGAACCAAGCACATACAGCTAAGGTACCACTTCATACGGTAGGTATTGGAAGATGGTGAGTTGAAGCTGGAGAAAATCCATACAGACAAGAATCCTGCTGATATGCTAACAAAGCCGGTTACTAAGGAGAAGTTGAATCTTCATTCAACTTCTATTGGTCTTCATGATTGAGTTGAAGATGGAGGAGCTAGAAGATGTTGCTGTACAGGTACTGGTGTAGCTGGTTTATCTCCAAGTGGGAGATTGTTAGGGTGTGGAGCTAAAAGCTTCACCAAGGAGCATACAAAACAGTTTCGGGTCTACACAGACACCGGCGTCAGTCAGGAGCGACTGACGTCGGTCAGTTGCAGTTACAGATGCACCGACGTCGGCAGTAGGGTCGGCCGGCGACGGTCACAGGCGAATAGACAAGAACCGACGTCGGTTACCTGCGTGTCCAGAAAGCGATTTCCGAGGATAGAAGCGAGTGTTTGCATGATGAGTTTGAGTTGTGAACTCAAACTCGTGTCTCTATTATTAGCAATGTTATTTTTAGAGCCCTTGTTGAAGAGGTTAACTGTTTGTTGTAAAGGCATGCTTAAGTTTCCTATTTTCTATATGTAGGAAAGATCTTCTTAGCTATTGTGTGTAAGAGAGTTGAACTGTATGAGTAGAACATTGTGAATGTTTGAAGGATAGTATTGAGTTGCATCAATCCAGGTTGTTGGATTTGATTGTACTTGAGAGAGAGCTCTTGAGGAATAGAGATCTAGTGAGAGATCTTGTGTGCATCTGAGAGAGGTGTGAAAGAACGAAGTTTCTTCAAATTGTATTCCTATTGTAAAGAGTTTTAATACAAGTTTTCAGGGTGTTTTCTTGTATATCTTGTTCTGTGCTATTTATCATTTCAGTTACTTATCTATCTGATTTATCTCCGCGTTTATTGCTTTCACAAGTGTAATCCATTGTTGGTTGATCCCCAACAAAATGAGGGTATAGTGCATTTTTCCATAAAGGGACACTTTGAGGAATACGAAAAGTCACCAAGATAAAGACAAAAGAAGAAAGGATGATTTTGCTTATGAAGGGTCACCATATGACTTTTCAAATGCAAAGATACAAAGGGTCATGCAAGTTTGACACCATTTTACATGAATATTGAAGGGTCACAAAGGGTGAATGCCAAAATTCATTTTGAAAGCTATAAATAAAAGCTTAAGAAGTTATTTGTAATATGCAAGAGAGTGCATGGTTTGTATTTGTTTTCGATGAGAGAAAAGCAAGAGATATTGTATATTTCTATCATTTATTGAGTAAGCAACATTGAGATATAGTTGTGTTTTATACACAAGAGGGGTTGGCACTCATAAATATTTGCAAGGGGTTGTTGTTCTTGTGGGTTGGTGCTTGGCAAAGGGGTTAGTGCTCCTATAAGTTGGTGCTTGAAAACTTTGTAATTTGAGTTGGTGCTCATTTATATACTTGAGATTGTTCTCTATGGTTTTTCCCACTTTGGGTATCCACGTAAAAATTTGGTCTCTCTCTCTCTCTCTTGTGTGGTGCATATTATTGTTTCAATTTTATTGCATATCTTGAATGTGTGGTTAAGTGGTTAAAGAAAAGGAATCATATTAAGAAATACGATATATAATATACTAATTCACCCCCCCTCTCAGTATGTTTATTGCTTAACATATAGTTGTGGATATTTACTCCATAAACCCCCGTAAATCTTTTGAAATGCATCTTGTGTGTGGAGATATGAATACAATATGGTGTGCCTCAAACTCTCTACAAGCATTTTGGACATGTCTATAGTATTAATAATGATTCATAGAGGTGGGTCCTTGAAACCAAGTTTTTCCTCCATGGATGTTGAGTCCATAGGGGTGACTAAATCTTTCTAAGTGCATTGGCTCTGAGTCATTATGCTATGAAAGATATGAGCACTTAAAATGATGACTTGAGATGATAGATTGGGTGTAATGTAGTTTGAGCTAGATGATGAGACTAATATGACCTTTCCTTGATCTTCTTTGCCTAAAACATATTCTTCAAGACTTGAACCATTCCTCTACATCTCCTCCTGATGTTAATTCTTCTCGAGATGGTTTGAGTATGCCTCAATGTGGTGGTGGGGTTTGAGGCCTAAACTTTGCTTTAGGCCTAATGGCCTAGGCTAAGTCTCAACCTCTTTGTGGGTAAGTTGGTATCCTCAACATAATAATGTCACACCTTTTTTACCTATTCCAAAACTTTGCTCTTACCTTCAACGATTTAAACTCTAACTGCGTTTCTCCTCTCTCATGTGACTGCCTATAGTTCTCACTAGCTGCCTGAGTGTTTGATAGTAGTGTACAGATCTAAGTGGTTTCTTTCCTTCAATTTAATGTTAATGGGATTGAAGCTAATGTAATATTCCTTCTTCATATGGAAACATACTTATGATAGGGCTCTCTTTCAACTCTATTTTCTACATACCCTCATATAATCAAGCCTAGGGTTCTTGGGAAGTCATGCCTATGTAGCCCTAAGGGTTTGATTGAGTATCTATTTACCTTAACTTGAGGTTTATGTCACCTTTGAAACATCTATTATGCCTTTTACTCCTTCCTTAGGTGCTCTCCACTCTTAAATATTATTTAAACTTGCACATGCTTTCAATTCTAATACATGTCTATGTGTACCAATTTAGGCCTAATAGGCTTAATGGGCCATTAGGATTTTTTTTTGTCTTAAGGACCAAAGCTCTGAATATGTATTGAAAGCCTTAAGAGATCAAAACCTAGTCCTCTATTTTAATTAATTGTTAGGAATGGTAAATGCATTTAAACCCAAGAATTTGAAGTGTTGGCAACAAAACATCACAAAGGAAGCTATAGATATGAAAAAACAAGGAAAATCATATATTATTCATAAATTAATCATAATGAAAAGTGATATTAATATATTTAAACACTTTCATATATAGGCAAAATAAAATACTTGCATATATAGGCAAGACAAAATACTAAACTAGACTAACTGGACAATGTGGGATAAATTCTCACATAAGACAAACTCACTAGATGATGAAAATAGATAGTTAAGACAATAGAAAATGTGAGAAATACACATGAAATATATAATCTAACACCCCCCCTCAAGTGAATCTAGGGGATAACAAAATCCAAAATATAAATAGTGGCCTAAGATACTCATGTACAATATGTATCTATGAAATGAAGATGGAAGATGTTATCGCAAACATCCCCAAGGGACAACTTATAAAACCCAAAGCATAGCATGTAAATCAATGAAATGAGGTGATGAAAAAGGATTTGTGAAGATGTTTACAAGCTAATGCTAAGTTAAAATATACTCCAAGCTAAGATCACCATCTTGAATGTGATGAAGAATGAAGTGTATATGTACCTCAATGTGCTTGGTCCACTGATGCTCAATTAGGTTGCAAGATATATGAATTACATTGTGGTTATCACACTAAAGTACATTGGGTGAATCCTACATTAAGCCAAACTTTATCAACAACTGATGAAGCCAAAAACCCTACTGACTCATTGTAACGACTACCCTATACTTAGTCTCTGTAGGTGAAAGTGAAATAGCCTACTGCTTCTTACATAACCAAGAAATAGGTGAATAACTAAGACAAAATATATATCTATAAGTGTAATTCCTATCATCAAGAGAATTAGTCCAATATGAATCACTGTATCCAATCAATTGAGTATAACCCCTAGTGTAGTGTAATCTAAAATGGGTAGTGCCTCATAAATATCATAGAATCCTTTTGGCAGCCTGCCAATGACTATCATGAGGGTCATGTGCAAACCTAGATACAATCCTAACTGTAAATAAACTATTGGGGTATGATTAAAATACATAAGAATCCCAACCATCTACCTATATAATGTAGGATCATAAAGTGTAGTAGTACAAGAGGCAGTGAGAGTCACTCCAGACTGAAAAGGAGAAGAACATGGCTTACATTTAGCCATGCCAAAATGCTGAAGAAGATCAAGGGTGTACTTATTTTGATTCAAATAAATCCTTTTATCTAACTGTGAAATATATAAACCAAAGAAGAAATGCAAAATGCCAATATCTATCATGTTGAATTGTGTTGAAAGTTTCTATTGAATAGTTTGAATCGGAGATGAGGAGATGTCTTTGAGAAGTAGATCATCGACATACAAGACCAAAATAATAATGTCTTCCCCAATATCCTGAATATACATTATGGGATCAAAGTGGTAATTAAAAAATCTATTAGAGAGAAGAAATGAATCCATCTTTTCGTACCAAGCCTGAGGGGCCTATTTGAGACCATAAAGAAACCTCCTAAGTTGATAAATAAAAGAATAATCATGAACAAACCCAACATGCTGCTCCATATAGATTTCCTCATGCAAGTTTCCATGAAAGAAAGCACTCTTAACTTCCATCTGATATACTAACCAACCCCATGATGCAACAAGAGAAAGTGCAAGGAAAACAAAATCCATCTTGAAAATGGGTGCAAAAGTCTTAGAGTAGTCAATACCTTCAACCTGCAAGAATCCCTTTACAACAAGAAGTGCCTTATATTTGTTAATGGACCCATCAACTAGATACTTGGTGCAATAAATCCATTTGCACCTAACCAAATTTATTCCATTAAGAAGAATGACCAAATCCCTAGTGTGATTCTTTATCAATGAAGAATACTCATCTCTCATTGCATCATCCCACTCCTGTATCCCGTGAGCCTATGAAAAAGACTATGGATCCCTAGGAAATGCCTAACATAAAAGTCTAGTACCTATAGAATGTGCACAATGATGTTGAGTAGGTGGAAGATCTTGTATGAATGGCGATGACTTAGAAACTATAGTATGTGCCCACCTAGGCATAGTGTCAACATCAATGTGAATAGGATCCTCATCCTTTATAACCTCCTCAAGAATCTCTTAAACTAGATCCTTCAAGATTGAGTCCTTGAAAGGAGGTGAATCATTGAAAGAAGAAGAAAAGGCATGGTAGAAGATGAAGAGTCACGAGTTATGAAATGATCATACAACTATATGTGTTAGAAAATGAACATCATGAGTATCAGGGTATAAAAGATGATAGGCTCTCATGTCCTTGCAATACCCTATAAAATAAAAGCTTTTCTCTTCTTATTCGATGCTTTCCTTTTCTTCTTTGATACAAATGCCTAAGTAAGGTTCACAAAGACTAAAAAAAAATTAGACATTAGGCTTGGATCCAAACCAAGCCTCCTCCAGAGTCATATGTTAAAGTGCTCGATATAGTGTGTAGTTCTAAATGTAGTTCACATAATTAATAACTTTTACCCAATAGATAGGATATAAATCCCATGAATTCATCATACATTTAGCTATCTCCTTCAGAGTTTGGTTCTTCTTTTTTACTAACCCATTCTATTGAGGAGTATGTGCAATATAATGCTGGTGAACAATACCAAGGACTACCAAAAAATTAGAGAAATCTTGATTGAAGTACTCCCAATAATTATTTGTATAAAGCTTCTTAATATAACTCGATGACTATTTATTGACCAAAGCCTTAAATAATTTAAAGTGAGTAAATACATCACTCTTGTACTTGAAGAAATAAACCTAAGTACACCTCGAGAAATTATCAATGAAGGAAGTGCATACTTAGCTTCATTGAAAGAAAGAGTAGGAAAGACCATCAAATCACTGTGCACAAGATCACTTGGTGAAGAAAATTTTATGGACATGCCATTAGGAAAAAGATCCTAGTGTTGTTTCCCTAATGCACAACTAAGGTAAACTCCATCAAGACATGAAACTATAGGAAGACCCTCTACCATACTGTGAGTGCTCAACTCCTTCAAATATCTATAGTTTAGGTGTCCAAATCTCTCATGCCAAAGCTGACTCTCAAAATCTATATAAAAAAATAAACACATCCCTAACAGAGGAGTATCTTCAAAACCCTCAAAATAGTAAAGTTGAGAACTATGATCAACAACACCCTATGTAATGAGTGTGTGTGTCTCTAACAAAGATCTAGCTTCAACACCCTATGGTGTGAAAGTCACTATCTTGCCATGAGTAGAATGATAAATCTGATAAGCTAAAATTAGATTGGTGGTGATGTTTGGAACATATAATGTATCATTGATGCAACCACCATCTAGTTGTATGTCACCCTTCCCCTTAACAAAAATTGAAATAAGAATCTCCAACCTCAATGTTAGAAGTAGAACTCATACCAAGAGATAAAAATGACTCATTAGTAGAAGTCATATGGTGTAAAGCACCAGAATCTAGAACCCAACTTTCTAAAATAGGTAACTATGATTTCTTGACAACATTAAGTGATTTTCCATGATCATGAGATGGTGAAGGAGTAGAGATAGAAATATTATGTTTCCTAATGACATACTTTAAGACTTGCATTCTTTTGAAACACCTAGACTCTTCATGACCAACCCCCCCATAATTGAAGCAAGATAGGTTAGACTTATTCTTAGATTTGGAAGATGGTTTGGATTTAGATGTAGTAATATTAGGCTTAGGTTCATTTGAGGTGGGGGAGTGTTCTTTTTCTTACCCTTGGATTTTAATTTAATCTTAGGATGTGAGGCCACTAATGATTTTTGAGAGGTGGAAGACTCAAGGTGAGGCAATTTCGATTCCTCCCTAGTAAGTATCTCACAAAATAACTCTAGATATATAATTTTGAATGTGATACCTAAGGCATCCATATTAGAGAAAAAGGTATAAGCAAAGATTTGTAATGGGCCACTCAACTTAGACAAGATTAAGTACACACACTCTTCATCCTTCTTATCTCGTCCACTCCCCTTCAATTGAGACAACAAATGATTAAACTTAGTGAGGTAGTCTGTAATGGAGGCAAAGTCATTTGGATTCAGTGAAGTAAGGTCCACTTTAAGTTGCATCATTCTCAAGTGATCTACTTTTCCAAATAAACCCTTTAATTTAGCCCAAATTTTGAATGGAGAATCACACCCATCAAAATGAAATAAAATACTATCACTCACATATCGCCCAATCAAGCCCATACACTCTTCAAACTTACATTGATGCTGAAAATTTTCAAATTCACATGTGAATTGTCGTTGTGTTTCATTCATTAGGGACCATAATCTTTTATGCTTTATGATTGCTTCCATTCAAGGCCACAATGTGTGGTAATTATATGTAGTAAAAGGCTCACAATGGTCAAAACTAGAAGTATAATCCATGCTAACAATCACCAAAGAGCAGAAAAAATGCAAAGGGTGCACAAGATCAACACCAAGACAACCCCCAAAAGATTGTATTATAAGACCCCCTTAATTTGAGACTTTGTAAATGTAGTGTGGTTTTAAAATTTAATGATACCAATGGGTAGATAATTGAAAAAAATGCACTTTAAAAAAAATAGAACTCAAATCTAAGTTACGGTTCAAAAGTTACAAGCACTATAATTTCCCATAAAATAGGTCAAAATAATTAAAAAACACTACAAACTAGTTTTTCAGACCAAATCAGAAAAGAAAATAGTCATCTGACCACTTGTTGGAACCAAAATTGAAGCATAAACTTAGATACATGAACTGATGTGGAAAAAAATCCTCTTGGTTAACACTATGCTTGCACAAACAAATAATGTTTCCACTTGGGGCGAAAAATCAACTTGTAAAAGCAAAAAATGAATGAAACCAATGGTTTTAAGAGAGAAAAAAGAAAGTTTACTATTCTTTTTAGTTCCATATCTCCCATAAACAAATATAACATAGCACAAAAGGATCTTATGCAGATCCAATGCCACAAACAAGATCTTTATAAATCTCCAACGCTTCTTCCAATCAGATTTTGACACCAAAGCTGAAAATAAAGATGGCCAAGAAACATTTCAACACATAGCAGAAAATAATGATGCCAATATTTGAGCATTTTTAGATCGAATCTTATAAGTTTCATATCCAATATAAAATTTTAACACCTTAGGTAGATCAAATAAGAGCAAATCCATCTTACCTCTGTAGAATAAGGATGCCAAACTTAGTAAAAAAGGACACCAAAATTAAGAGTTTCAATGCTTCAACACTGCAAATAAAAACATATTATTTACAAATCCTATTCAAGGATCCTTAGATCCAGATCTCCTTCTCCAATGCCAAGAATGATAGTTTTAAAGCATAAAATTGGGATGCGAAAATTAGATCTTTTATCTCAGTTGCTCAAAAACTCCACTTGCTTTCTCTACGCTTGCTCCCTTGCAAATCCAATACAGGTAGGTAGATCTAATGGAATAATAAAACAAAAGTGAAAAAATAGAACCAACGCTAAAGCGTTAGATCTAACGGAATAATAAAACAAGAAATGTAAGTGCTAATCTTAGCAGATCTTGAGAAAAAAAAGGAACGACACCAAACTTCTATGCCAAAAATAAAACCAATGGTTAGTCAAATAAATCAATGCTTTACTTGAAGGGAAAAAAAAATAATACATATCCTCCTTCGATAGGATTAGATCCAATACCACTTCTCTAAAATATGATATGCCAAGCTTAGATAGATCTAGTGATAAGAAGCAGATCTCCACATGAAGCTTGAAAGCAAGAATTTCAAAAATAAGAAAAAACTTTAAAATCTTTGAAAAGTCTTGAAAAAGGGCACTGAGATCTCCTCACATGCTTGTATTCTAGGTTTCCTCTCTATGAAAAGGGAAGAAGCAAAAACAAGGGAAGTGAAAGAAAATTGTCTACAAATTATAAGCTAATAGATGGTTGCAACTTCTTTAGAGCTTTGGTACCATGTTAGGAATGGTAAAGGCATTCCAACCCAAGATTCCAAAGTGTTGGCAATAAAACATCACAAAGGAAACTGAAAATATGATATGTAAAAAAAAGGTAGATCATATATTATTTAGAAATGAAGCATGCTAGTACAATAGGTAGGCACTTGCATATATAGGCAAGGCGACATACTAACTTTGACTCCTATGAATTAAGGATATAATCAATAGTTTTAGGCCTACAAGGCCTAATTTCATGTTGAGGTTTTTGTAACTCCATATGACTAAACCATTTGAATGGGAACACTGAGAACACATGTAAAACAAGTCAAGTTACCTCCAACCACTCTTCACTTCATCCCCCTATAGGATTCCACACCTTGACTCCTCTCCTTTTTGATCTTGACTATGATTGCTTATTTAGGCCTAACTAGGGATAATTAGGGCATCTAAGCCTTATATAATTTAAAAGGGTCAAAATATCAGAAGAACACATTTAATAAAATTTATGAAACTATGATATCACTCTTGTACTTTTAGTTTTTTTAATATTTTTTCATGTCTTCCTCTATTCTGATCAATGATCCTCTTTCTATAATCAACCTGTAGGTAGTAGTTTTAGGCCCTTTTGACTATATAAGATTCACTTGAGGGGTGATTTGATGATTCCTTGATTCCTTGGGTGACATAAATAAGTTGGTGACACCATTTTACTCCTTATATCCTTTTGAGATGTTCTTAGCATCATAACATCAGTGTTTCACCTATTCTACAATCACAGGATTGTGTACACTTAATGGCTTTGATTGAGCTTGCTTCCTATTGGAGTGAGTATAGTGGGTTTGGTCTTTGTATGAACCCTATTCTCCATCTTCCATGTTCTTCATATACTCCTATTACTTCCTACTCTCCTCAATGTCTCACTATATTTCATCCTAATAGTCCTCCATTTTGCTTGGACTATCTTAGGCCTATAGGTGCCTAGATGAGGGTTTACCTTTCAAGGCTTAAAGCTGGGAATGCACTTGAGAATGGGGAAGTGAGGAGGGTGTGATGATGGAACCATAGAATATGAACATCATATGAGGCTAGTGAATATTATACTTACCTTGATGCTTCCCCATAATCACTACCAAAGACACATGTTCACACTTGCAAGAATCTCACATTGCATACACAATAATCATATTGGAGATAGGAATTAAAGGATACACTTGATCATATAGTGGCTTAGATGAGCCTAAGAGGCATAGGAGGCTTAAATGGATTCAAGTAAACCATCATTAGACCTAAATATCATTAGACACCTCCATTTTATGCCTTGGAGAATCTGTAATAAGGAACAACACTTCCATGTTTCTGTAAATGTGATAATATAAATATTTGCTTGATCTCACACATTCACATGTGTGAACCAGGGGTGGAGAGTATTATGGAAGGACTATGAGAACTTATGGAACACACATCAAATATTTATTTTAAAAAACACTTCAAGGATTCACCAAAACTGATACCACTTTAGCCCCTTGCATAGATGAAGAAGACCATTTGAGTGCACAGATTATTAGTGTTTTTCATAGAGAATAGGCCATGAGTGTGTATAAAAATTACATGAATGAGAATGCCAAGATACCCCCTTCCTATTCCAAAAGTATTAACTCCTCATTTTCTCTCTCTTATATAGACTGAGGAAAAACTTGAGAGTTTGCCCAAGTCTGCCAGAGAGATTGATGGGGAAGTGGAATGATTTTGAACTTGTCTTGCACATTTTGGTCATGAAACTCATTTCAGACACCTAACATGAGATATGATGCAACCTCATAACCTCCCTTTGTATGGATTTGATTGTATGGATCTGTATAACCTAAAAAAACCTTGTAAAGACCCTCTTTTCTGCATTTTCTTCTATTTTTTGACCTTGGGATGCCATTGTTGGGTAGGATGAGTGAAAATAAAATTTAAATGACATTTAAAAACTAGTGGTATGGTTGGGGGAGTTTAAGAGACATACCGTACCACTTGTGGGACCGATTTGGTAAGTGGGGAGTGAATTTGATCCCTAAAATGTACCCTTATGCATATGAAACCATCCCAAAATGACTTAGAATATAAATGAGGCCCTTATAAAATCCATTAAAATATAATGTGGCATCTAGACACCTTTTTCCTAAATTTATAATGAAATATGACTAATATGAGGTGTTTGAGTATCATTTGACAACTTGAAAGGGCTAATCAAGGTTTGAGATAGACTTGGACAAATAGACCATGGAGAATGACTTTGAACACATTACTAGTCTTCACATTAGGAATCAAGCATAATTTAAACACCATTCACATTGATTATCAAGGTCTCTCTCACAAGGAATGGCTTGAAATAGGCCCATATACCATAAGAACCAACAAACTTAATATTGTCAAATTACCATAATTTTTGCTAGGAAACCTTAATCCTGTCAAATAATGCTTAAACCACCATATAGGCTTCATGAGACATGTGACAACTCTCTTACTCACTCAAGGACCATCATGAGGACCTAGTACATCACCTAAGGAATCAAGACAACCATGACATATGATGATGTCTACAACAAGTTTTAATACAAACATGAAACCTTAATTAATGTTAACAAGGTTCAAAATGAAACTAAAGAAGACATGACCATGTAGTAAGATTATCATGTGAAAGCTTGGGTGTTGTCATGGGGAATTTTTTGATTGTAAAGGTTGAAAATTGGCCTAGAAGGCCAAATATTCAATATTTTTGGTGACTCACAGGGGTTGACCATCCTATTGGTCAGGAGAACCCACTCACTCTTCATGACAATGGCAAGACTCAAACATGACATCTTGGCTTGGATGAATATCTTCTTAGACTGACAAAGAAACCTAGTAACTTATAACACCTCTTAATACTAAAACCAAAACCACACACAAGGAAACAACACTAAAATAAACCACACCTAGCACCTAAGGAAAGCAACAAGACATGACACAAAATAATTAATTAATTAGACACCAGTCTTGTGTATGACACACTTACTGAAACAAGACAACAACTACTATAGAAAACTAATTTGAACACACCTCATTTATCCTCTAGGATAAAAAGGAAATCTCTTTTGATCATCATATCTTCATAATATTATATTTTCATATGATGACTATAGTCCAATTAGGTGTCAGGGGATCTGTAGCTCTACCAATTAGAGCACAATTGATTACTTTTTTATATGCAATTAAACACGGAATTATACCAGAATGATAAAGTAGCTAGAAACTTGAAACAACAAAGAATTTGAGAGACAATACACACTCTTGTATTAAATACTACTAGAATAAAATACAATAAGGAAGATGCCACTTCTTCCTCCACCTCAAAGGCTTGCCACACCTCAAGACCTTCTTCCCTCTCTCTCTTGCTCAACACAACAACTCTAAAGCCTGAGTTGCTATCCCTCCTTGAATGCTTTAGCTGATCTCCTTGACCTTACACCTGTAGATCTCCTTGACCTTGCTAGCTTCAATGCTTTTACTTGCCTTAGAATGATTACAATACATGCCTTATGGGTCTATAAATAAGATCCCATGCTTACAAAAATAGAACTCTAACTACTAAAATTAGACACACAACCCGTGACTTAAATTAGCCCCTTAGCATGCAAACACTCAGTTCAACTAACTAATTATTCGTGCAACGAACAGTTCTGGACCGCACAGGCGACCGATGCCGGTCCCTGCTGGTCTGGTGGTGCCGACGTCGATCGACTCCCTGCCGTCGCCGGTCTCCTTCTCCACTGCACTTGATCGACGTCGGTCATACTGCCGACGCCGGTGGCTCTAGTTCTTCAGCATCCTTCCTTCTAGTGTCTGCAAACAATTGAAGCTTTTAGCTCCACACCTTAACAATCTCCCACTTGGAGATAAATAGCTGCAACCTATACCTGTACTTGTACACCATCTATTTTGTTCCTTAGGCTCTGTATCCCTCTTCAACGTCACTCTTGAAGACCAACCACCATGCAAACCTGTGATGCAATACCTGTCTCTTATGCCACAAGAATTTTGCTGTTCCAAAATTCTCCATGACATACTTCTGAACCAACTCTACCCTTAGCTCAAAAAACTCCCTGTATATGAAACCCTGCAACAAGTAACACAATACAATAACATGATAATGTAGCTAATATTATCCAACCTGGTAAAGATAAAATACAATGGTCAAACCTCCATTGTTCTGCAGCATAATCAAGACCATATACCATAGCCTTCTGTCTCATGTGTCCATCCACTCTCTTCTCTAAAATGGGAATCCATCCCTCTATCCAGTGCTTTCTTCCAGCTGACAACACTACCAACAAATACCTATTTGGTTCTCCAAGGACTCACACTCCTCATCCATGCCAAGCTCCCACTGTTTCTGGATTCTACCTGCATTGCTTCTTCCACCTTCCTAGTTCGTGACTATCAGTAAGCAATATAAAGAAGGTGAACAATGAATATGAGGTTCACATACCTTTCCTGACCTCCACATGGGTGTTTGAGACTTATTAATTCACCCAACATCCGTTCTAGTGATTGATCTAGGCCATCTCCCAATCTGCTCCCAACCGATGTCGGTTCCCTGCACTGATCCTAACTACCGACGTCATTTCCCTGGCCGAAACCAGTGTCCCTCCTACTGACATCGGTCGTTATGACCAACATCGGACTTCTCCAATCCAACCTACCGACCCTGCTGGTCTGCACATGACCGATGTCGGTATCTGGATGACTGATGTCGGTGCCAAGCTACCGACATCGGTGTCTGTGTGTTCCTGTAAGTGATGAAATTTTCATCTGTGAGCTCTTCTTGGATCAAACCTCTGTCCATGCTACCCTGCTCAGACTTATTCAGCCCTTGTGACTGATCTCTGTCCTTCATATCCTCCATAAACACCAAGGCTTCTTTGTTCCTGTCAAAAGCATCAAATTTCCTCTTTCTGCAATGAACTGTATTTATGCTTTCCAAATTTGAACACATACCTTTTGAATCAAGAACTTCCATTCCCTTCCTGTTCTTGTGACCAAGCCTATTAGGCCACATCTTTGAATCTACACCAGAAGTGGAATCAGTAATACAAGTAGACAGATAAAGAGTATCTACTTTCTTACCTTTTGCTAGAACAAGTGCTCCCTTGGTAACCTTCCAAGAATCTGTTGTGAGGGTTATTGTGCATCCCTCATCTCCCAACCTTCCTACAGAAATCAGACTCTGCTTCAGAATTGGAACATGCATGACCTCTTTCAACACCCACGTGTTTTCAATCTACAATTTCAGCTGCACTTTCCCTTTGCCAACTATCTGACAAGGCGTACCATCCCCTAAATAGAGCACTCCAAAATCTCCCTGTTCATACTCATAGAACAAATCTCTGTTTGGGGATGCATGAAAAGATGAACCAGAATCTAAAATCCATGATCCTACCTGACTATTTGAAGAAAGTATGAGAGCATCCTGCATCACAATATTTGCATCCTTTGCTTCTCCCATACCTGCATGTTGATTCTCTTTATCTCTCAGCCAACACTCCTTCTTTGTATGTCCTTTCTTTCCACAAAACCAGCAGGTAATACCTTTGGACTTGGATCTCCTTCCCGACCTTGATTTTCCTTACTCAACCTTCTCCCTTTGCCTTTCCCTGCTTTCTACACTTAGAGCATTCCCTGATGATTCACCTGTG
Organism: Torreya grandis; assembly: GCA_037957365.1. Classification (NCBI taxonomy): domain Eukaryota; kingdom Viridiplantae; phylum Streptophyta; class Pinopsida; order Cupressales; family Taxaceae; genus Torreya; species Torreya grandis. Next base: position 888,943 of record JARHVA010001704.1, read on the forward strand.
CTTCTCCTGCGTATTTCTTCATTCAAGATCACACTCACAACGTCATCAACTTTTAAGATTTTAGAAGCAGATGCAGAATACTTACTGCCATAACCATACCATCCCAACTTTTAGGCAAAGAACATAAAATCAAGAGAGCCTTTACCTCATCATCAAAAACAATATTGACTGAAGCTAGTTGGTTTACCAAACCATGGAAATCACTGAGATGAGTATGTACCGATCCACCTTCCTGCATTTGCAAAGTAAATAGCTACTTCATAAGATATACCTTATTAGAAGCCGAGGGCTTTTCATATAAATTTGCCAAGGACTTTATCAACTCTTCCGTTGTCTTGCACTGTGATAAGCTGGAAATCACAGATGATGCAAGGCTCAACCTTATGGAACTGAGAGCCTTTCGATCAAGAACGTTCCATTCTTCATCCTTCATATCTGTGGGCTTGCATGCAACCCCACCCAACGGTAAGTACAAATCCTTCTGATAAAGATAGTCCTCAATCTGCATCCTCCAATGTTGATAATTCTTGTTGTTAAACTTCTCCATTCGTAGCCTACTTTCTTCTGCCATTGCTGAACTCCCACTCAATCAGAAAACCCTGTGAATGACCTGTAATAAAAAAACAATACCCTGCTTCCTGCAAACCATAGCTCTGATACCACTTGTCAGGGGATCTGTGGCTCTACCAATTAGAGCACAATTGATTACTTTCTTATATGCAATTAAACACGAAATTATACCAGAATGATAAAGTAGCTAGAAACTTGAAACAACAAAGAATTTGAGAGACAATACACACTCTTGTATTAAATACTACTAGAAGAAAATACAATAAGGAAGATGCCACTTCTTCCTCCACCTCAAAGGCTTGCCACACCTCAAGACCTTCTTCCCTCTCTCTCTTGCTCAACACAACAACTCTAAAGCCTGAGTTGCTATCCCTCCTTGAATGCTTCAGCTGATCTCCTTGACCTTACACCTGTAGATCTCCTTGACCTTGCTAGCTTCAATGCTTTTACTTGCCTTAGAATGATTACAATACATGCCTTATGGGTCTATAAATAAGATCCCATGCTTACAAAAATAGAACTCTAACTACCAAAATTAGACACACAGACCGTGACTTAAATTAGCCCTTTAGCATGCAAACACTCGGTTCAACTAACTAACTGTTCGTGCAATGAACAGTTCTGGACCGCACAGGCGACCGATGCCAGTCCCTGTTGGTCTGGTGCTGCCGATGTCGGCCGACTCCTTGCCGTCGCCGGTCTCCTTCTCCACTGCACTTGACCGACGTCGGTCATACTGCCGACATCGGTGGCTCTAGTTCTTCAGCATCCTTCCTTCTAGTGTCTGTAAATAGTTGAAGCTTTTAGCTCCACACCTTAACATTAGGTATTTCACAACATAATGACTTCCATTTGAAACTATAGACACTGTCATGGTGATAACCTCTTAGGAGAGCAACTGAACCCTATTGCTCCACCCCTAGGTGCATGGGTTGGATATATAAATCCAACACCTATTCATAATCATCACATATCTATCTACTTTTCATGAAAAACATCAATTCTACCTTAGTCACGGGCTACTCTTGATTAAGTTGGATACTTTGAGGTGGTTTTTCTATTATGGTTGCATGGTTGGCTTCTAAGAGAGATGCATATTGTTTCCTACAATCTTGAGGCCAAAAGGGTTCCATTCCATTATCCAAAAGTGAGTAGATATTTATAGATGAGATGAGGGGTTGATAGGCTTATCTTAAAATCTCAAACAAGTCATTTTCACATGAAACAACTCCTTGAGAGGGAATGATTAGAGGTCTATCTTTTCCTTATCTGATGGTATTGTCTTCTTCAATCTAAATGTGATCATGATATGTATCAAGGAGGGAGTACCCTAAAATTATGATTTAAAATAAGTCCCTTAGCTAATTATCACATAGCTCAAGTGTGATTGGACTCTCTTCAAGTTGGATGGTGGCAGATGTAGGAGCAAGCACATCATAATTTGAGAAAGATTTTGAAACTTCACCTTATTGGTCATGCTCATGGGATTACAAGTCATTTTCTTCCATCTACAATAGATTATTAGGATTTTACTCATCCAAAAAAATAATTTTATTAGTTTTAATGAAGTAAAGGTTACCTTGATCATCAACCTCATTGGCTAGTCTATAATTTTCTTTTACAATTACTGAAAGTTGATCAAATGCTTCATTTTCATACTCCTTAGGGGACTATCATGATGGAGGGTAGTTGCTATGTCATCAAAAAAGTATTCAAGGTCATATTTTACTTGATCAACTGATGTGTCTTCCTCTTATGGTTCATCATACTTTTGTACCACATCCTCTTCTGCATCCTTAAAGGGTGAATGGTGCCTATTCTTACCAAGAGGTGTACCAATGACAACTTCTTCCTCTAACTCACTTAAGTCACCTTAACCAATTGCCACCTCAATTTCACCTTTTTCACTCATCTCCTTAAGGATATACTCTTTCTATAGGAGTGCCATGGAAGTTGCTTGAAAGAGTTCAAGAAGAGAAGTCAAATCCAATGGTGTTGTAGATGCTTTATCATGCTCATTCAGTTGCTTGCCTTTAGAAACCATCAACTCCTCTTTCTTATGCACATTTCTTTGAATAGATTTCCATGATGGAAATGATTTAGATTATTGAGGAGGGAGGGGTGAGAGATGAGTGGTTTCATACATGTATTTCACTTTAACACCTTGGTTTATGCTTGAGCTATCTTCTCTTTCCCTTGATTGTAGTACTTGTGTCCAAGTTGGAAGCTTGTATTTAGGAGCCTCTTTCACATGTGTTAAAACATTGGGTATGAACGTGATTTGGAGGTCAATTTAGAAAAGGTCTTAAAGTAGATCAAAACTTGCACCATTGTGTATAGTCCATTGAGACCTTTCCAATGATATGTAAAATGCAGAAAATGGAGCTCATATGTTCTTTGCACAGCTAGTCAAAGTTTCAATGAAGTTGGACAAAGCAGGGCAAAGTTTTTCAAATTGAAGAAATTGACCATTATGGAATGATTTGAGAATAGTTACACTACATAGAGCATCTTGATATATTTATGGTTTTTAAAATGGAGTTTGTATGTGAGAGATATAGCCTATCAAAGTTATGGTCAAACTTGGTCAACAAGTTGACATTACAAAATTTGAACTAGTAAGAACGTGACATGTGGCATGAAGTGCGAGAAAAAAAATGTATGGTTTTTATCATTTATATTTAATAGGTAATATATTCATTCAAAAATTGGTAAAAAATTTGGGGTTTGAATGGAACATCCAGTTGGATGTTGACAAGTGGTACAATGAGTGATCAACAAGTGGCATGGCAAGAGGTCAACAAGTGGCCTGGTGAGATTGCACCACATGGTGGGTCCTCAATGGATACCACCAATTTACTACCAAGGTCCAATTTCATTTAATTATTCATGTAGCCCTCTATAGTTGCCACATTTTATTCCCCATCATCCATGTTTTATCCACATGCCAAGTCCAAATTTCCACAAGCCTCCACATGAAACCCAAAGTCACCACATACTTCCACATACATACCACATAATATTCACATTACATCCGTGTGAAACTCAACATGTCACATAATGTCTACACATATGTCACAACCAAATCCATGTAACATACACCCAAGATTCCATTGAACCATTCAAGATTCCACGACAAATAATGTGGTCCAAGCCATGAAACAATATGGGGGGGAAAGGCTTATTAAAGCCTTAGATAAATCCAAACCCACTAAATATGGGATATATTGATATACATGACCACTAAAACCATTGAAGGAGGGATTTGAACCCACTTCACCTTGGATAAAAGGATAAGGCCCAACTGAGTGGGCTACGGATTTGAACGGCTATATAAAGATGAGAAATTACATTTGTAAGGAAATTCGAAATTACTAGCAACCATAGCTAGAGGCTATAAGGAGATTTCAGAGCTTGTAGAAGGAGTTTGGTGCAGAATTTGGAGAAAGTCCAAAAAGATATTAGTAGTATTTTTGCCTAAAGAACAACTTTATAGTTGTTCATTTTTCATTTCAAAAAAATTTGTAAGTACTTTTTAAATGTTTTTCCTAATATATAGATTGATATTAGACCCAAAAATGTAGGCCTTCATGCCAAACTCCATTATCAAATTATTATTAAATGTTGTGAATTATTTTGTTAAATTCATGATTTGTAAGTTAAATTTTAAAATTATTTCATAAAGTTATTGTAAAATCAAAATCAAATTACTTTATCTTATTTTTGCTTAAAGTTTATGGATCAGTTTGGTATTAGAATGGTTAGTGTGTTGGGATAACCTCTATGTAAACATTGCTCTAAAACGTCAAGTTTGATATCAGAACTAAATTTGAGGGTGAATTTTTGAATTTGTTATTTAACTAAAATCATTTATTGTAGAACAATGGATCCAATGCTAGCCTAGATTCAGTTGTTATTGAATTTCATTATCACTATGATAATGTAATTCCTGTAAGCCCAAAAGCAAAATTGGCAAGCGACAGAACAATGACAAAAGCAACAAATCAAGAGGCTCCAATAAAGCATTGATGCACTATGAGTAGAATTGCAACAAGAAAATTGATGGAAGAAGAGGATGCATGGAGATTCAAAGATTTATGGACATTGTGCCCGATGAGGTCATATTACTAAGCAATGCTAGATCCTACACCCTAGTTAGGCTCCAATATGGTTTAGAAGGTAGAATGAGGAAAGAGGCAAGGCACCAACCATGTCTAGTAGTGATCAATCAATCTAACCAACAATACCTTGTCAAATAACTCTAGATTCTCTAATGCAATAGTTGTTTCCAACATAAGTACCAAATATTATGCTATGCTCTAAAGAAAGTTAAAGACAAAACTACACTACTATTACTAAAGGGAAGTTCATGCAGATCTATTTTAAATAGAGTTATGAAGCTAGTTATATTACTAAAAGTCTTGTATGACATCTGAAGCTAAGGAATCTTCCATTACCACACACTAAGATAGTCAAAAGAGCTGATGGCATAGTATGTGGACATGAAACTCATTATGGCATTTTAAATTTTGGTATTGAAGGGCTATTATTTGATCAAGTAACTCTTGATATAGTTTAAGGAGAAGCTAAAGAGATAACATTGGGTCATTATTATCTCACATCTTAGCATGCCAAAAACATTACATCAAGATAAGGAATTGAACTGACGACCAATCATACCTATGAGATTTAGTTCAGAACAAGTTAGACTATAAAGGTACATACTGGTTGTAGCAGTGATTCTTCTAATCCACATACTCCTACTAGTCCTATCAATGAAAATGATGTTGTAAATTTGAAAGAAAATAATGCTCTAATTATTAATGTATCTTTTGATGTAAATTTTTAGGAAAAAATAATGAAATCAATTCTTCTAGCTATATTGACAATGTTAGGGATACTAAACATACTAACCCTAAACATTTATCCAAGTCATTTGAAAAACACATGAATGAAATAGGTTCTAAGCTATTATCAAAAATGTGATTCAAAGGAAAAGGCCTTGAAATTAATGGTCAAGGAATTGTCCAACCTATCCAAGTGACAAAGAGACCACTCTATGCAGGATTAAGATATGGAGGTGAAGGACAAATATCCCAAGAAGCTGAGTTGAAGGATTACTTAAGCAACAAGCTAAAACATCTTGAAGAGCCAAAAGTACTCTCTAAAAATAAAATATGTACATTGGATGAAGAATCTTCAAATGATTCATCAAGGTATGCTAAAAATAAATACTCGAATGTATTTTTTGATTATGCACAAGAGAGTCCTAAAAGGAAATTTAAGAGAAATGATGAAAAAAAGTTGCCTAAGGAAGAAATTAAGTTACAATTTTAATTCAATGTTAAGGGGAAAATGCTAAAATAAGATAAGTAAAGTCAACAAATACGTAAGGCAAAGGTTATAACTTCATCTCAATCAAGCAAAAGATAGAGCCTCCTAGATAAAATCTAGTCAGTCAGAACCTGAGATAACATCTGCAAGGGAGATGATAGTCAATAAGACGCTGACAATGTAAAAATTATCACCCTAGAAAGGTAAGAAACATTTCTTCAAAAGAATAATTGTCAAGCATTCTAAAGTAGATTCTATCTTTGATAAGAATTATCAAAAGAATTTGATATTTGAAGATGTTGTAGAAATCCTAGGTTTAGAAACAAAGCCACATTTCCAACCCTATTCTCTGGATAGAATACATGATGAAACTAATGTACATGTAAGTAAAACCTATAAAATAAGATTTGAAATTACCACCAACTTCTTAGATGAAGTTGAATTAAATGTAGTTCCACTATAGATTAGTGGCATAATCCTAGATAAACCATATTTGTCTTTGAGAAATGCAACTTACTCCAAGAAGGAAAATTAGTATAACATTGTAAAAGATGGGATATAATATATCATATGTGCACATCGATAGTAAATATTATAGAAAGGTAGGTTATATATTTTAATCTGTGTAGAGTGTGAAAGCAAGTATACATATTTGAAAGACCTAAATATAGGCATTGTTTGTAAAGACCCAAGAAGGGTAATGTTTATAAATTGTGTTGCTAGGTAAAAACCCTAAAAGGACAATTATAAAATGGTGATTGTTATAACACCAAATGTCTTACAATATTTTCATAGTTTTAGATCTGATGACCCATTGGAGTACATTCAAAACCAACTGACAATCAGGTTGGTATCTGACATTCAAGAGATCATTCAAGTTACAACTGAGAGCCATAGCCATGTAAAGATCTTCATATAGAGTACAAGGTCCAGTACCAATTTTTTGAGGACAAAAATCCTTCTTAGTGGGGAGGATTGAGGTCAATTTAGAAAAGATCCTAAACTAGATCAAAAACTTGCACCATTTCATAGAGTCTGTTGAGACCTTTCTAATGGTATGCAAAATGCAAAAAATAGAGCTCATATGTTCTTTGTGTAGCTAGTCAAAGTTTTAGTCAAGCTGGTCAAAGCAGGGTAAAATTGCTGAAACTAAAGAAATTGACCATTATTAAATGATTTGAGAAAAGTTCCACTATTTAGAGCATCTTGAGAGATTTTTGGCACAATTTATGGTTTGTAAAATGGAGTTTGTATGTGAAAGATATAGCCAATCAAAGTTATGGTCAAACTTGGTCAACAAGTTGACATGGAAAAATTTGGACCAGTAAGAACATGACATGTGGCACGAAGTGTGAGAAAAAATGAGTGATTTTTATCATTTGTCTTTGATAGGCGATATAGTCATCTTCGATAATCAATAAAAAATTTGGGGTTTGAACAGAACATCTAGTTGGACGTTGACAGGTGGTGTAATGAGTGATCGACAAGTGGCATGGTGAGAGATCAACAAGTGGCCTGGTGATATTGGACCATGTAGTGGGTCCTCAAGCCAGCACATGGCTTACCACTAATTTACTACGAAAGTCTAATTTCATTTAATTATCCATGTAACCCTATATACCTGCCATGTTTTATTCCCCATCATCCACATTTTATCCACATGCCAAGTCCAAATTTATACAAGCCTCCACATGAAGCCCAAAGTCACCACTTACTTCTATGTACATACCACATAATATTCACATTCCATCCACGTGAAACTCAACATGTCACGTAATGTCCACATATATGTCACAACCAAATACCACATAACATACACCTAAGATTCCACTGAACCATCCAAGATTCCATGGCAAACAATGTGGTCCAAGACATGAAACAATATGGGGGGGGGGGAAAGGCTTATTAAAGCCTTGAATAAATCCAAACCCACTAAATGTGGGATATATTGATATATTGCCGCCAAAACTGTTGAAGGTGGGATTCGAACCCACTCCACCTTGGATAAAAGGATAAGGCCCAACTGAGTGGGATATGGATTTGAATGACTCTATATAGCCAAGAAATTACATTTGTAAGGCAATTCAAAATTGCTAGTAGCCATAGCTAGATGCTATAAAGAGCTTGTAGAAGGAGTTCAGTGCAAAATTTAGAGAAAGTCCAAAAAGAGACTAGCAATATTTTTGCTTGAAGAACAACTTTTTAGTTGTTCATTTTTCATTTCAAAAACATTTTTAATTACTTTTTAAATGTTTTTTCTAATATATCAGTCGATATTGGACCTAGATACATAGACCTTCGTGCCGAAATCCATTATCAAAATATTTTTGAATGTTATGAATTATTTTGTTAAATTCATGATTTGTAAGTCAAAATTTTAAATTATTCCATAAAGTTATTGTAAAAGCAAAATCAAATTATGTTATCATATTTTTGCTTAAAGTTTACGGATTGAAACGAGGGTATCTTCAGCTAGGATGCCATTGTTTTTACTGCTACCACTAACTAAGCTAGATGTTTGTTTGCAAGCTTAACTTGTCTAGCAAGAGGAGCCTCAAAGTAAATTTTGGTCTGATCACTGGTCTCCTCAAGATGATGGGAAAGTGGATGGCCTTGCACTGTCTTTTGAACTAAATTTCAAGAAGGAAATGTTGGAAGGACTTGTGAGGGACTTGGAAGGTTTTGACATTCATTTTCTTGAGACTCTCGAGGGATGATGAACTGCTCAATGGGGGACTGGTATGGGATGGAGGGGACATAAAGCTGATGATAATGAAATTACTACCCATCATATACTACTAAAATCTCCTCTATGATTGAAACTAGACCACCTATAAATAATAAATCACTACTAAGATCTCAATGATCCTCTCTCATAAGAGATGCCCACTCTTCCTTGGCCTACTGCAATGAGATTCTCATGCTCTTAATAAATGCCAAGGGATTTCTTAACCTTACCCTATGTGTGTGTCAATACCTACCATGTGTCTTTCATAGATTAACAAAGTTTTTTTAAGGCTTGATATGGATTGGTTTTGAACATGGGTGGGCTTACCAAGAATATTGTGAGGTTGCCATGACTGGTCAAGAGGATAGGTGGGCTGCTAAAGGGATGAATAAGTCTCTTGATAGTAAAGAAGCTCATTTTAGTGCTAATAGGGGTCAATATAAGGTTGATAGGGGCATAATAGGGTTGATATGGGTCATAGGGTTGCTAGTGTTATGCCTATTTTTTACACCCCCCTCAATTTTTTGAAACTAATACTCCTATCTGTCATAGAGATGACCCAATCATAAAGTTTAAAACTGTGTTGAGGACCTAGTCAATTAGTACTATGTAGAAATATATATTTTTTATTAAATAAGTTGATGATGATTATTTTATGAATTCATATTTATATTTTAAGTGGTTTTAAAAGCATAAATGGATGAATGAATAAAAAAATTGCCTATGTATTTATCATTCTTGAGGTGTTTGTGATCAATCATAGCTTTTAGTTGATAGTTTGAGTAGTTTGTGGTGACTAATTTGGTATTTTCATTTTGAACATGTAATATGCAACATGGTTTAATCTAAATGGAAATATATGACTAGTTATAATGGTTTTCTAGTTAATTCATTTTCAATTGCAAGTATATAGATGAATTTGTCATGATTGCTATAGTTTGAAAAGTAACACATCTTATGGTTTATAAAATAAAATATATCATTTGGTTTATTATGAATTTCATTTGAAAGTTTTACTATGTGATTTATATGGATTTATTATTATGTTTCATCTAGAGTTCGATTTCAGATATAATTGACATGATTTTATGTTGGTCTAATATTTGAATCCTAAGCTATTTTCTAAGGATATTAAAGCATACTAAGGGCTTATAAGTTTTGATGCTAAATGCTTTATTATGCCAAAGGTCCTAATTCAAATATTACCTATCCTAATTTATAATGTGATATGACTAAAACCTATCGGGGATCCTAATGGTCACTTGAGGTTTATTAATTTCAAAGACATATTTGATAAACTCATTCAATTGGCAATTTGAGTTGGTAGTCTCGAGGTACATGAATGTTGTAATGGCAAGTTGGCAGATTTTGTGGCATGCTAGTTGGTAAGGTGAGTTAATACGAAGTATGATATACAATTCAACATTGAATGGTGTTTTAAGACATTTAATGAAATGGGTATATGCCTTGAATCTCACAAACTAGTAAGTGTTTTAACAGGTATATTGGTTATTACTAAATTTGATGGCATCACTAAGATGGTTGGTAGAATGTTAAGTATTAGTCTCAATTAAATAAACCAATGTAAACATGCATGTAGACATGAGTAGTTAATTCATAAGGCTTGGTTACAAATAATATTATTTTTTTGGTTTTAGTCATTCTTTGAAGCTCTTTTGCAGAAGCGCCACTCTATTGGTTTGAAATTTGGAATTGTAGATAGAGATTTGAGTGTATAAAATTAAAAGGAGTGCACATACAGGTATGTCAATAATAAAGATAATGAGTTTTGAAGAAGTTTATGATTTTTTTTGATTAATTTTTTGGTTGTATGAAAATAAATATAATTTTTGATTTACATGTTGTGATAAGTTTTGTTATTTGTCTAATTAAACCACTGCATGTATGAAAGATCATGGAGTTTTTAGTGTTTCATATATCATTTCTTTGCATGGATATCAATGAGAAATGGATTTAATCATTTATCTCGATGGGTGATGAGATAAAGAATATGTTTCTGTTAGATTAGTTGAAGTATGGTTTTGTTTTGAAAAAATAATAGGGATTGTATTACTTGAATGCGTATACTGGTTTTGTTATTCTGTTGGTTGATAGTAACATGGTGCTTTGAGTATACCAGTTATAATTTGAAAGTAGTGTTTTGTTGTCCCCCAAAAATATAGCTATCATTTTTGGGACAACATTTGAAATGTTTTGGTCTTACAGACCAAAATTATATCTTTCATTTTCAAAAATTTGTCTTAGATATTCAGATTTCTCATTTTCAAAGCTTCTCAGAAAATCTACAGGCTTTGCAAGTCAAGTTCAATGAATTTTACATGTTGATTTCCATGGACTTTGTATCTTCAGATTCTACAGGTAGGTTCATTTATACAAATTCAAAGATTTTTGTAGGCAGTTTTAGTTAAAGGGATCAGTTTCAAACACTTAGTCATTTTTTGGGATTATTTTAATGCCTTGGTTCGAATAGAAATCTCCATCAGCAAACACCAGCAACAAGTTCAACGTCTTTGGCAAAAGTTAAGTGCTTCATCAAGGTTCAAAGTTTAATCACTTTAATTGGTTCATCGGCTTCCAAACATTGAACCAAATCAAGGTGACTTGAACCATTGAACCACTTTGGTTCAAAGGTTCAATGGGTTCAAGGTTCAATGGCAGGTTCAACCAAAGGAACAGTCCAATGGCTCAGTTCAACCAAGTAGTTCAATGCTTTATTTCACTCAGATGGTTCATTCCCTTTGTTTTAGCGTCTTTTGGTTTGACCATTTGGTTCGTCAGTTGGTTCAAAGCCTTGTTTGAACCATTAAACCAAATCTTGGTTCAATGTCTAGGTTTAACAGAAAGGTTCAACCACAAGGTCATTCACTTGGTTCAACCATTTGGCTCATTGAATGGTTCATCGGCTTTGTTTCAGAGGGGCTTGGAGCACTTCATTGAACTGTTGAACCGGTTCAATAGATAGGTTCAATCAAATGGTTCAACTATTGGTTCAAAGCCAAGTTTAAATATTTGGTTCATTGCTTAGTTTATCAGCTTGTTTATATGCTGAACCATCAACTTGAACCATTGGCATGAACCATTTTGGTTCAAAGCCTTGGTTTAACCGATTGGTTCAACATCAAAGTTCATCCAATGATTCATTGGTTTTTGATTCAAAGGGACTTGGCGCGCTTCATTAAACCTTTGAACCAGTTCAACTAATGGTTCATCGGCCAAGTTCAAAGGGGCAATTCAATGCTGAAAGGAATTTTTTTTTGAAGGACAAGTACCCTTGTGGAGGACACTTAATCGACCAAAATACCCTTCGAAAGGGTTATTTTCAAAAGGCAAAACCTGAAGACTTGTTCAAATACTAAGCAGAATTTTCCCCAAACTTTTTGTCCACAAAAAATTTCCACGGGACAAATGTCCACAGAATTACCTGCGGGGAGCTTTCAAATCAAACACCTGGGAATTTTCCTCAGGGATTTGTCCAAGGGAATAAAGCCTAGGGAAACATTTGCTCATGAGGACTGCCAAAGCAAAAGGGATTGATAAAACAAAGGGCTGCTGAAGGACCCCGATGGGTAGATGCCCTTGCAGGGGAATCTCGACAGCCAAAGTAAAGGGCTTTTCTAACTTGACAAGGATCATTTCTCAAGGCCTAAAAGGGTATGTCCAATTCAGAAAAGTGCTAAGTAGAAAGCCAAACGCTGAAAGAAGACCAACAGGGATGCCCACAAAGACGTCAAATTCAGCATAGCTGACTAGTCATTGGAAGCATATTGACAGGCATGTAAACGTCAATTTTAAAGACAGTGAAATAGCCTTTGATTTACAGACCTGAATGCATTTCCAAAATTCAAGACAAAAACCAGCTGAAAGCAAGGAAAGGCAGAATAATAGATGAATCCAGGGCCCGATTCAATTAATCTGGAAAGGAGGAATGATGAAGACAAGATTAGACCACCAGGTAGACATTGAAAGTTGTAATCTTTCAATTACATGACTTGTTTATCTACATTGAGAAGATCAAATGGGTAAAATGCCCCAAAGTTCCAGCTTGTCTTCCTAACATTTCCCAATGCATCATGATGTATTATTGTTCCTGAGTCCTTCTTGTAGTGGATATATAAGAGACTTTCTTTCATTGTAAAATCATCTTCTTTTTGACAATCTGAACGAAACTCTGCCAAAATTGAGAGGCATCATTGAGACTTTGTGTTCAGTCTGTTGATCATATTTTATTAATGAAAATAAGGGACTTTTTCAGACTTTGTGATGTGATATCTTTTTTGTTTCATTAATTCAATAAGCAGGATTAGTAAATTAGTCAGGAGGGTGTCCTGAAGAATCAACTGTGGAGAGACTTTGTGCCCCCATAGCTGCCTTCAGTGTGTTTGCTTTTTCATTACTGTGTAAAGGACTTTGAAAAGACTTTGAGCTTTCATTGCCCTTCGTATATTACTCTTGAGCATTTTAGATAGAGACTTTGTGTTCAATTTCAATTTGCTGGTTACCATATTCCCAGTTACGTTCTACTTTAATTTCCAGGAGTATTCTTGTGGCTGGCTGAATAGTTTTTCCTGAAAAAAGAGGAGAGATGTCTGTCATTCCCTTGAGTTTTTCCTTTGTTTTGTATACATCATCTCTGAAGAAAGAGAGATGGATATTTAGTCCTATCCTTGAGTATTATTTTCTCTTTATACATATATATAATATATCCACAGGGAACCTCTCCTTGATGAGAGGAGAGAAAAGTCTCCTTCTGATGTGATAAACTTACACATTAGGATGACTAATCTTCTTGCTTTGGCTGATAAGACCTATTTTGTTTACCAGTACACTGATAGATAAAATATTCAACCAATAGTTTTTGGCGACTTCGCTGGGGAATCTACCCATTATCCATTTATAGTCTATTCATTCCATTCATTTCCACACCACAGGGAAAGAATGCACAGTTTAAAGCCTCAAGCTTTAACTGAAGCAAAGTCAATTCTTTTCCACTTTTGTTTTACAATCTAGCAGATTTAAGGTATACATGAAGTCAAAGGGCTAAAGGTGTCATTGATCTTGTGTTCAAGTTGGTACAACAAAGTGATTTTGATCTATTTCCTTCACCATCTCGTCTCCAACGAACCAAGGGCTTCCCTCCTACTAAAGCTAGATCCCCATTACCAGACGAAGTATCTACTTTTGCTGTTGATAAAGCTGTGCCTATAATTACCCCATTGAGATTTGTTATCCCTCCTTTTCAATATCCTATAATGGTAGTTCAGGGTCCCTGGGGTAATGCTTTTGGTCCTCTCAATCTTACTCCTCTACATGAGCTTCCACGTAGTTCTAGGAAGAATTTTCTTAAATTCTATGGTGATGGGAAAGTTCATCTTGATGAACACATTGTAGCATTCAATATAGCTTGTGGAGTAATCAAGTAGAGTTTGAAGATATAACAGTCAAGATTTTTGTTGAAACACTACAAGGTCCTGCTGTAGATTGGTTTTATTATTTACAAGCTCAATCTATGACTGATTGGAATACCTTGAAAGCTAAGTTTGAAGCTAGATTCAAACCTACAAAAGACGCACATACACTTCTGGCTCAACTTACACAAATGAAAAAAGAGCCGCATGAGCCTATGAGAGACTTCATAGCTAAATTTGATAAGTTGAGAAACATAATTCCTATGATTGTCAGATCTACAGCTGAGAATCTTAAATGCTTTTTCATTAATTCTCAGCTACCTAAAGTTAGTTTCCTCTTGAGACGTGCTGGCCAAATAGATCTCGTACATCTCAACTTTTGGCCACTAAAGTAGAAGATAATTTCATTTTAGCAAGTAAAATAAGAAGAGATCCCAATAAAAACAGAGCTTCATCATCTTCTAAATTTGCATCTACAAGCACCATAGATCCAGTGGTGCATAAATTAGCAAATGAGCTCCTTGCCCTCAAAAAACAAATGGCTCAAAGAATGTCTTCTACTCCTACATACAGAAGGACATTCCCAAATCAGTCATATCAGGGCAATGTTGCTAGAAACCAAACAAAATCGCCTTCATCCTCCACAAGGAAAACTTGCCTTGGAAGCTCCTCCAACTAATTCAGCAATGGGATATCTTAAAATAGAATCAAAATTCTCTTATCAGCCTGAATTAAATCAAGAAAATGATGCTGATATCATTGACGATAGTCAAGAAGAATCAGCTGGTGACTCCCACATTAGTTTCCTAAATTATTAGGATGAACTTGGAAGCAAAGGAGAAGCTTCAGATGGATCATATGCAGTGTTTACTAGGTCTAAGAATCAATCAGCCTAGTAGGCTGATAAGGAAAAGATGGAAAAACAACCACAACCAACAGTCATAATTGTCAAGTGTGGGATAGCTCTGCCTTTTCAATCAAAATATCTGGTCATTACTCAAAAGGTAAATATATCTGCTGTGCCTTCCCCTTCTACTTCTAATTCGCAAACCAACCCACCTCCCATCCCATTGAAAACTCAAAAAGTTGAAGTACCTTTCTCTGTACCTAGCTCGATTCAACCATTTGATATAATTGACCATGTTAAAAAGACAAAAATACAGATGTCTAAATTTGAATACTTGAAGTCTAATTTGGATCAATTAAATAAGCTGGTCTAATATGTTAAAAATTAGACCGTCCTTGTAGGACAAAAGACCAAAAAAGTAACTTTTGATTCTTTAATGAATACGCCTATTCCAAATAATCTGATCATTACTCCTCCAGCTGCTCCTGGAAAAATAGAACCCTTCTATGTTTCCCTGTTAATCAATTACATAATAGACTCAGGTGCATCTGACAATGTCATGCCCGCTAAAGTCACTGAGTCTCTTGGTCTCACATTGACCAAGACATTTGGCAGATGTTTCTCCATGGAGAACAAGTAAGTGTCATTGCTGGGGCAAATCAAAGATGCCCAATTTGCATTCATAGCCTTTCTAGATAAGAGGATTAAAATGAATATATTAGTGGCTGACGTCCCAGCATCTTATGGCATTTTACTTGGACAAATTTTTTGTAAGGACGTGGGAGGAGAAATGAACATGGATCTATCTGAGGCAAGGATCCCTGTCCAAGGCGTGATGAAAAGATTACTTCTTGAAAAGGAAGCAAAGTATGTAGTTACCAAGACGTCAACTCTTAAAGCTCAAATCCTTTTTGAATCCATAGGTATGGGTAATTACTTTTTATATACATATCATGAAGAAAGACCCTCTATCTCTGATGAGGTAAAATCTAAAGTAAAGCCAGTATCTAATGAGATTTAGACTTTAAAATTTGACGGTAGTTGTTCCTCTACTGGTTTGGGAGCTAGAATTGTCTTGATATCTCCTCAAGGAGATTTGCTTCCTTCATCTTATAAGTTATAGTTTAGTAACACAAATAATACAATTGAATATGAATCACTGTTGTTGGGCATGAAGGCTTCTCAAGAAAGAGGTGTCAAGTTTTTTCATGCTAAAGGGGACACCGAATTAGTGGTCTGTCAAGTGAGAAATTCATATTAGACCAAGAATGAGAGGCTGCACCATTACCGTAATTTGGTTTGGGACCAAATTGAAAGCTTTGAGGCTTTCAACATTTGTTCCATTCCAAGAGAATCCAATGATAGAGTCAATGCACTTGTTGTTTCAGGAACTCTTTTAATTCCTCATTTTGATTTTAAAAAAGATAAATATGCCATTGAGCTGGTCTATAGGCTGAGTGTTTCTGACAATGCTAATCATTGGTAAGTTTTCAATGATGATAATCATATCATTGCTTTCTTGGAATGAAAAGACAATTTTGAACAGTTGTATTTTGAAGGCAATGAATCTCAAAAGTCTAAATTAATTTCTGAATCTAGTTCAGATGTCAATGAAGAGTTCCTACAGCTGAAAGAAAACAAAATTGCTAAAGGCCTAGTTTTTCTTGAGAAGCTGTTCGACAAGCATGATAGATTAGTCAAGCAATAGTAGACAGATTCAAATTTCTCTCAGGGATTTGACCAAGTGAATCTGACCAACAAAGAAAATCCAAAAATGGTCAACATTGGTAAGTGTTGTACACTTGAAGAAAAATTCAAATTCACTTCTTTGCTTCGTCAATACATTGATGTCTTGGCATATTCATACGAAGATCTAAACTCTCTTAGACCTGATGAAATCTGCCATCATATTCCTCTCAAGGCTAATTCAACACCTTACAAGTAGAAATCCAGACAATACAATCCAAAAATTTTAGGTACAATTATGTCTGAGATTCAGAAAATGTTAAATGCTAGAATTATTTTTCTAATCCATCATTCTACATGGATTGCGAACATAGTTCCTGTAAGGAATAAAAATGGCAAAATCCACATTTGTGTAGATTTCCAAAATCTGAACCAGTCATCTCTAAAAGACAATTACCCTTTGCCAATCATGGACCAAGTGCTTCAAATAGTAACAGAATCAGAAATGTTATCAATGTTGGATGGCTTCTCAGGCTATAACCAAGTTGAAATTGCTGAAGTTGACCAACACAAGACTGCATTCATCATGCCTTGGGGTACATTTGCATATAAAAGAATGCCTTTTGGATTAATAAATGCTGGTGCTACCTTCTAGAGAGCTATGGACATGGCTTTTAAATATGAAATTGACAAATTCATAGTTGTATATCTTGATGATTTAACTATCTTTTCAAAGCATCGATCTAATCATGTACGGCATTTGCAACAAGTGCTAGAGCACTGCTGGTAGAAAGGTATTTTCTTAAATCCCAAGAAGTCTATTTTTGGAGTGACAGAAGGGAAACTTCTTGGACACATTGTGTCCAAAGAAGGCATAAAGATTGACTCAGACAGAGTCAAGTCTATTCAAGAGCTGAATTTTCTTGCAAGTAAGAATGCTGTTCACTCTTTCTTTGAAAAAGTGAATTTCTTATAGAGATTCATTCCCAAATTTGTTGAGAAAATAAGACACATTGTAAAAATGATGAAAGGAAAGACTACCTTCAGTTGGACCAAAGAAGGTAAAGCAATATTTCAAGATATCAAAGTCGCTATTGCTCATGCCCCCACCTTGGTCTACCCAGATTACCACAGAGATTTCATTATATACAGCTATGCATCTGAGCATACTCTTTTAGTGATTCTTGTCCAACAAGACAAAGAAGGTATGGAATCCCCCATCTCTTTCATGAGCTACCCTATGAAAACTCATGAAATAAAGTATTCAAATATAGAGAAGCATGCCTATGCCTTGGTAAAAGTAGTCAAACACTTTCGCTTCTATATTCTAAATTCACATACTACTGCCTTAGTTCTTGACAGTACAGTCAAATCTATATTAAATCAGTAGGAGTTTGGCACAAAGAGAGGTAATTGGAATGCAAAGATCCAAAAAATTGATCTGGATATCAAGCCAACAAAGTTGGTCAAAGGTAAAGGCCTTTGCCAATTAATGGCTGACAATAAGCCAAAAGATACACAGTGTGAAGAAACTGAGGTTGAAAATGTGCCAACCATCCTTTTTGTTTCTGCTACCAATGAATGGTATTCAGATATTGCCTATTTTTTTACTTATGGAGAATGTCCTACTCATTTGTCTTACAAAGAGAGGCGAATTATTAGATTGAAAGCTGCCAATTTTGTCCTTTGGGACAACGACTTGTACAAAAGAAGCATAGATGGAGTTTTCATTCACTATGTAGATAAAGAACAATAGACCCAGCTCTTGAAATCTTTCCATAATTTAGCATGTGGAGGACATTTTTTTTCCCCTATGACTACTCACAAAATTTTGCGAGCCAGGTATTATTGGCCGACTCTTTTCCAAGATGCACATAAGTGGGTAGGGAAATGTGAACTTTGCCAGTAATTTGTTGGAAGACCCAAGTTGACTGCTCTACCTCTCAAGCCAGTAATCATAGAGAAACCTTTCCAGCAATGGGGACTCAATTTTATTGGGATAGTAAATCCATCTTCAAGTGCTGGACATGATTATGTGCTTACAGTGACTGATTATTTTGCTAAGTGGGTAGAAGCAATCCCAACAAAGCATACTACTTTAGAAGTTGTATGCAACTTTTTGAAAGAGAATATCATTTCCAGATTTGGAGTCCCACTCAAGATTTTTACTGATAATGCAGCTTGTTTCACCTCTCAAGAAATTACACAATTCTATTTTTATTATGGAATTATGCTCTCTCATTCTTCTAATTATTTTCTGCAAGGGAATGGACAAGCTGAGTCCAGCAATAAAAATTTGGTAATTATTATCAAGAAGCTTGCAGATGATAATGAAAGGACATGGCATAAAGCATTGGTTGATGCTCTGTGGGCTGACAAGATCACGCCAAAAAGGGCAATTGATATGTCTACTTTTCAACTTCTCTATAGGATTAACACTGAGATACCAATCACCTTAGAGTTACCAGCATTGAAATTAGCAAAGGCCATTGAAGATCAGACATATGAAAGCTCTCTTGATAAAAGAATCATGTGTCTGACTTAGCTAGAAGAATAGAGAACTATGGTGGTGGACAAAATTGCTGTTCATCAAAATCTGATAAAGAAACTTTTTGATCAGAAAGCCATAAATCATGATTTCTAGATTGGAGATAAAGTCTTGCTGTGGGACAAAAGAAGAGATCCAAAAGGGATGCATGGAAAATTTGACTCCCTTTGGAGAGGCCCATTCATAATTCATCAACAATGGGTGAAAATAGCTTTTTGTTAAAATATCAAGATGGCACGCTCTTTTCTCTGCCCCATAATGGGCAACATCTGAAACACTTCAATTCTTGAAGTATCAGATCATTGCCTCTATATATATGTATATTTGTACAATTTAAATTCTATTTTGTTTTGTTTGTTTTCATTTTTGATGCCTTTTATTTCTAGAAATCATGACTCCAAAGCCCAATGGTACACTTGAAGACACTAGAGATTTTGGATTATACTCCTTTCAATTCATTTTGCAATTGACAAAAGTTCCCCAACTGGAGCCAACTATTGTCCCCCAAAAATATAGCTATCATTTATGAGACAAAATTTGAAATATTTTGGTCTTACAGACCAAAATTGTATCTTTCATTTTCAAAAATTTGTCTTAGATATTCAGATTTCTCATTTTCAAAGCTTCTCAGAAAATCTACAGACTTTGCAAGTCAAGTTCAATGAATTTTACATGCTGATTTCTACGGAATTTGTATCTTCAGATTCTACAGGTAGGTTCATTTATATAGATGCAAATATTTTTGTAGGTGGTTTCAGTCAAAGGGATGAGTTTCAAACACTTAGTCATTTTTTGAGATTGTTTTAATGCCTTGGTTTGAACAAAAATCTCCATCAGTAAACACCAGCAACAAGTTCAATGTCTTTGGCAAAAGTTAAGCGCTTCATCAAGGTTCAAAGTTTAATCACTTTAATTAGTTCGTCGACTTCCAAACATTGAACCAAATCAAGGTGACTTGAACCGTTTTACATTGAACCACTTTGGTTCAAAGGTTCAATGGGTTCAAGGTTCAATGGCAGGTTCAACCAAAGGAATAGTTCAATAGCTCGGTTCAACCAAGCAGTTCAATGCTTTATTTCACTCAGATGGTTCATTCCCTTTGTTTTAACATCTTTTGGTTTGACCATTTGGTTCGTCAGTCGATTCAAAGCCTTGTTTGAACCATTGAACCAAAACTTGGTTCAATGTCTAGGTTCAACGAAAAGGTTCAACAACAGGGTCATTCACTTGGTTCAACCATTTGGCTCATTGAATGGTTCATCGGATTTGTTTCAAAGGGGCTTGGTGCGATTCATTGAACCGGTTCAACAGATAGTTTCAATCAAATGGTTCAATTGTTGGTTCAAAGGCAAGTTTAAATATTTGGTTCAATGCTTAGTTTATCGGCTTGTTTTATACGTTGAACCATCAGCTTGAACCATTGGCATGAACCATTTTGGTTCAAAGCCTTGGTTCAACTGATTGGTTAAACATCAAAGTTCATCCAATGGTCATTGGTTTTTGATTCAAAGGGACTTGGCGCGCTTCATTGAACCTTTGAACTGGTTCAACTATTGGTTCATCAACCAAGTTTAAAGGGGCAGTTCAATGCTAAAAGGAACTTTTTTTTGAAGGACAAGTACCCTTGCAGAGGACACTTAATTGACCAAAATACCCTTCGAAAGGGTTATTTTCAAAAGGCAAAACCCAAAGACTTGTTCAAATACTTGGCAGAATTTTCCCCAAACTTTTTGTCCATGAAAAATTTCCACGGGACAAATGTTCGCGGAATTACCTGCGGGGAGCTGTCAAATCAAACACCTGGGAATTTTCCCTAGGGATTTGTCCATGGGAATAAAGCCCAGGGAAACATTTGCTCGTGAGGACTACCAAAGCAAAAGTGATTGATAAAACAAAGGGTTGCTGAAGGACCCCGAAGGGCAGATGCCCTTGTGGGGGACTCTTGGCAGCCAAAGTAAAGGGCTTTTCTGACTCGACAAGGATCATTTATCAAGGCCCAAAAGGGTATGTCCAATTTAGAAAAGTGCTAAGCAAAAATCCAAAATCTGAAAGAAGACCAAGAGGGATGCCCACAAAGACGTCAAATTTAGCATAGCTGACTAGCCGTTGGAAGCATATTGACGGGCATGTAAACGTCAATTTTAAAGACAGTGAAATAGCCTTTGATTTATAGACCCGAATGCATTTCCAAAATTCAAGACAAAAACCAGCTAAAAGTGAGGAAAGGCAGAACAATAGATGAATCTAGGGCCTGATTCAATTAATCTGGAAAGGAGGAACGATGAGGACAAGATCAGACCACCAGGTGGACATTGAAAGTTGTAATCTTTCAATTACACAGCTTGTTTATCTACATTGAGAAGATCAAATGGGTAAAATGCCCCAAAGTTCCAGCTTGTCTTCCTAACATTTCCCAATGCATCATGATGTATTACTGTTCTCGAGTCCTTCTTGAAGTGGCTATATAAGAGACTTTCTTTCATTGTAAAATCATCTTCTTTTTGACAATCTGAATGAAACTCTGCTGAAATTGAGAGGCATCATTGAGACTTTGTACTCAGTCTATTGATCATATTTTGTTAATGAAAACAAGGGACATTTTTAGACTTTGTGCTGTGATATCTTTTCTATTTCATTAATTCAATAAGCAGGATTAGTAAATTAGTCAGGAAGGTATCCTGAAGAATCAACTGTGGAGAGACTTTGTGCCCCCATAGCTGCCTTCAGTGTGTTTGATTTTTCATTGCTGTGTAAAGGACTTTGAAAAGACTTTAAGCTTTCATTGCCCTTCATATATTACTCTTGATCATTTTAGATAGAGACTTTGTTTTCTATTTCAATTTGTTGGTTACCATATTCCCAGTTACGTTCTACTTTAATTTCTAGGAGTATTCTTGTGGCTGGCTGAATAGTTATTCCTGAAAAAAAAGGAGAGCTGTCTATCATTCCCTTGAGTTTTTCCTTTGTTTTGTATACATCATCTCTGAAGAAAGAGAGATGGATGTCTGGTCCTATCCTTGAGTATTATTTTCTATTTATACATATACATAACATATCCATAGGGAACCTCCCCTTGATGAGAGGAGAGAGAAGTCTTCTTCTGATGTGATAAACTTACACATTAGGATGACTAATCTTCTTGCTTTGGCTGATAAGATCTATTTTGTTTACCAGTACGCTGATAGACAAAATATTCAACCAACATGTTTGATGTTTTAATTTTTTGAAGCCATAGTTTCATGCATACTCATTGTTTTATGTAAAAATGAAATCTGTTTGTTTGTATTCAGGGATATTTGGAAAGATGGAAATAAGTTTATGGTTTGACATAAAGAAATGATTTAAATAAAAATAATATGTTCAAACATGCAAGTATATTGTTTAGTGTTTTAGAGAGGTAGTTTCATGTGTACATGGGTTTTGAAGGAAAAGTTATGCATGGTTATGTCATGAAAATTTAGTGTGTTGAACTTTGTCTATAAAAATAATAGAGGTTATTGCTTGACTTGCACATCTCAGTTTTGGGTTTTAATAGTTTTTTTATAAGAAATATTGGGTGTTTTAGTATTTTGAGCTGTAGTATTATGCAAATTTGAGGTTTTATAAAATTAACTTTTGGAAATCTGATACATTCATAAGTATTTTGGGTTTTGTTCAAAGTATTGGAAATGAATGAACAATAAATAAATGGGTAATATTTTTCTTGAAAAAAATAATGAGTTGTTTATCAATTTCAAAAATATGATTTAGAAGACATATTATGGACATGCAGAGTTTTGTTTCAATTTTTTGTTGGTTAAATATTTTTGATGATTTGATTCTTCACAGTAAAAAAATATGCAGTTTATATGACATAAATATGACTTTCAATCATTTTGATATCATATTCACATAGTGAAAACATAATTCAAAAAAATATCACATAATATTTAAAAAAATAAAATTATGAGTATATAATTTTATTTTGGATTTCAGAATGAAAATTATGATGATAAGTTGATTCAATTTGAATAGTTCAATTTTTGTTTCAGTCAATAAATAGTTCAGAGATTATTTATTGATGATTAAAAATATTATAAGTGACTAAGAATTGAGAATTTTATGCCGTTGTTATTTTAGTTTCATTGATAATATACTCATTCTTTAGTTCAGTCATATGTAATAATTAGTTTTTAAATATATTTCAAACTATTTAGGATGTTGGGTTGGGATCAATAGAGATCAAGTAAAGATAATGATAGCAGGGGTTGAGGAAGAAATTAGAATTCAGATAATGTAAATCAGGAAACACCTAATAGATAATTACCAAGAGGAGGTTTCAAGGCTTGAAGGTTTTGCCCTAGGTATGCTAGTAGGGGAGCTAGGTTGTCAATCCACTTTGATACCATTAACCTCAACTTTTATAATGTATTGAATAATTTGCCTTTCAAACTTGAAAAATATAAAGGTAATAGAGGATTTTGTAATCATAGATTTGGTGCTAGGTCTCAATCCCACAATAGTTCCTCTCACCACTTATAGAATAATTCATATCAATTGCTAGTTTAGTCACCTACCCCTAAAAGAATCCAACATGTTAATGAGCCATATCATGTTAATGAAACCACTCATCTAGACACTAAAATAACCCATGCTAAGAAATTTGTTAATCTTACTCTGTCTTCTTTTTCTTATGAACCCTCACCATCTTAGAGAGATCTTATTTTAAGATGCAAAAAATTAAGTTTGAATGAGACACTTTCAGGTTGTAAGAAACACAGTCTTAAAATTCATCCAATCACTTCAAACAAATGGTCAGATAGTCAGAATAACATGAACACTCTAGTTGAGTTCATAGTTGTCAAGAAGATTAAATTGGAGGTTGATGATAATACAAGTGAGTTTGGAATAAAGCTAGTTCAGTTTTCAGTAGTTGAGATGGAATACAATTAGTATGTGAATGAGCAGGGAAAGACAATAATTGAAGTCCTTTTTAATTTAAATGATTATTGGATGTGAATAGGATAAATTTTTATTTTATCAGTTGAACTTTAAATTAATGGAACTTAAGTACTTTCAGATTTGATACTTTGATTTGTAGATTTTGATATTTTGATAATGATGTTTGAAAGTACAACAAACTTTAATTTTATGATATATATGATACACTTAATTAATTATGATAATATGCATTATGAAATTAACATGGATAAGAATATTATTAATCTTTGATTTATCTAATTATTTATTGAAGTATGTATTTCTTTTTATTATTAATTGATCAAGGGTCCCCACCTATTAGAAAATACCTTATTTATATTCAATTATTTGATCTATTAAGACTTTTAAATCTTAATTAAACCTTGACTAATAACTGTCTATATTAGTTGACTTTTAAAAAGTCAATTAGTTAAGTTAAACAAGTAAATAATTAAGGTTAGTTGCAACTTATTTTTCAAGCAAATTTGAAGTATAAAAGGAGATAAAAATTTTATTTGAAGGGAGGAACAACACAGGTATTGAAGACTTATACATTGTAAAGTTAATCATTTATCTCTCTTTTCTATGTAATTTCTCTAAGATAGCATGACTTTTAGAGATAAATCAATGGTACTTTTTCTGACAGTTGAGTATATTGCTTAGGCAATGCAAGTATATCTAATTTTTATATTATCATTTATAACAATTATTTGAAGTTTGTCAAGTTTCACATCTTTTGATGATTGCTTCTTGCAATCCTATGTATAGAATCTAAGTATTCAACTAATGCTGAAAACTTCATTGTTTACAATATTTCATTGATCTAATTGATTGTAAAAGTTATCTTTTGAGATATTTTGTAAAGAAGATATTGTTTTCTCAAATAAAATTGATTTATTTTGCTAAGATGACTCTTTCTATTGAGACTCACATATTTTATCTATATTATATTTTATTTTGACTTTGATTTTAACGTAGTTTAATCTGATATAAATTAATCTTATTTCTTTTCTATTTTATTTAATTTTAATATCTTTTACTTTTAATTTTATTTTAACTTAAAGTTTATTTTTATTTTCCTTTTAACTTAGTCTCTTATATCAATCTCCATTATTTAATTTCTTAGAGTTAGACTTACTTAAATTTTAGATTGGTTAGTTTGTAGATTTAGTTTAGATTTAGATTAGGTTTAGTTTGTTAGACTTAATCAAATTTATATTATTTGTTTTATTTTATTTTAGTAATTTATTTATTTTAAATAGTTTGTTATCTCTTTCTTAGTTTGGTTACTATCCTATTTATTTTATCTAATTTGTTATTTATTACTTTTGTTATCTTTTAAGTTTTTTAATTTTTATCTGTTTGTGTCTTGTGTGTTTAGTTCTATTTGTTGCTTACTTTATAGATTATTTGTTCATCTTTGATTTATCTTAATTATATTTCTAGTTTATTATCTTGATGTTATTTGAAAGTTATTAAAAAAAAAAAAGATATTAATTTGAAATATATTATATTTTTGAATCATATTTCTTTTCTTCAAGAGAGTATCTTGTTCATAGGCTTTCTCTGTTGGATAGGATAGATTACATATTCATATCAAAACTAATTCATTATTTGATAAGAAGATTTATGAAATTATAATGAAATATGTTATATTTAATGACTTTATTTTTTACTTCTCAAAACATTAAAAAAACTCCTCTAATCTTTAGGATAGTATTTGAACTTTTAGAACTTTACTATTAGACTGGTATAATTCTAACTTAATATTCGTAATAGGGAAAATGGTTGATTAATTGATGGTATAATTTTTATCGTCAACAAATTTGATGACTCCGTTGGAAAAATTTTAAATTTTTTATTTGTTTAGAGCTGTATTTTCTTATTGCTCATGGTACTTGAAGGGAGGACAACCTCCTATTATTCAACCTATAATTGATACTGATGATGATCAAGTTGATGTTGCTTTTAATTTAACTTGTTATGCATGGTATAATCATCCTCATAATCTTCAACATGTTATTCAAGTTATAAATGAAGAAGAATAAATTATAGAATTAGAGATAGATTGGTATTCTAATCTTACTTGTGAGACTCAACAAAACATTTTAAATACAAATAGATGAATTTAGAAAGATAGATCTAGATTTTTCGCTGTTAATTCTAAACTTAAAACTCATTTATTTTTTTATTTTTTCCCTTTTGATGATCTGGTTTTTCCCTTTAAACCTATTGATATAAGTTTATAATTAAATCAATCTAATCAGGTAAAAAAAAAAAAAAAAATTCACATAGAAGAGTTTGTTAAAGCTTCTAATGGGAGATCAAGCAGAAAAGAAGATACAAGAGCTGATTCATAGACTACAAGACAATAGAGATCAAAATGATCTCACTAAAGATGAAGCTGATTTTGAATTTGAATCAGAATAATAGATAATTATAAAAATTTGAATTTCTGTAAATCCACTTAATATAGAAAATCATCTTGATAAGTTACTTTCCTTTACAGGATTAAATATACCAAATTCTTTTGAAAGTTCTAAAAAATCTTGGGAATATCGTTTAGAAGTATTTAGATTAGTTTGTGCTACTTTTAGTATAACAAATGAAAAAAATTGTTTAAGAGTGTTAACTCAAACACTTGAAGAAAAAATTTACCAAGCATTTATTAATTTACCTACTAAAATTATCAACACATGAAAAAATATTGAAGAATGACTAGAGTTATCTTTTGAAAAAGCTAAAGAAGACTTTGACCTAGTCAATGATCTTGTAAAATTTTCTCTAGATATAGGTGAAATGATATATCATTTTATTAACATATTTACTAGGGTTCATCAAAAGATCCCACGTGATCTTAGACCTTCTAAGAAGTTATCTGGACTTTACTTTTATAGTGTTTTACCTTTAAAATATAAAATAGCTTTAGAGGATAAGAATATTATAGAATATGATGAAACTATAATATTTTGCATTGAATATGAAAGGAAACTTAAACATATTGGATTTAAGGATAGGTCTTTTATAGATATAAATTCATATAATGTAAAAATATGAAAAGCCATTCAAAGTCTAAAAAATGAACTGATCACTGTTAAAAGATAGTTAAATGATAAACCTTCTTCATCTAATAGAAACAATATTGAAAATAAAAAAACTAGAAATTGCTTAAAACTGTAATGTGTGTAAATAGATCATGATCCAGATTCATGTATTGCTATTTAAAAATTCAATTTTTTTTTCAAGAAAAAGATCTTATATTTGAAGATCTAGCAGACAATATAAACATGTGTTTTCTTGATGATCCATTAGAAAATGAAGGCACTTATGTTGTTAATACTAGAAATAAAGATTACAACTCTTCTAAAAACAACAAAACAATAAAATACTGATTCTTCTTCTAATGAAAAAGGTAAAATAATTCAGAATAATTCTTCAAGTAGTTTAGTTGATAATTTTTTTCAAAATATTCTTTTATCAATTGATTATAATAATAGTCAATATCAACATTATAATCTTAATTTTTTTGACAAACTAATGCTAAAACTTAAAATATAATTGAATATTTATCTACAATCAAAGCTGGATTCTCATTACTATAAGTAGCTAGTCTTCAAGGACAATTTGATAAAATTAATGAAGCTGTTAAAAGTCCTATAACTGATGTAAGCTTACATGAAGAAGGCGGTAATGAATAATCAATTATTTTTGCTCAAAGTTATAATCCTCCTACAGACTATATACCTCCTTTTTATGTTTAGACCAAATTTTTTAATAAAGTAATCCATAATTTTAAATATGGATGCTTCAAAGATTATAATACCAAAATTTATTACAAATCAATTAGGCATAGTTTATGAAATTGACAATAAGAAACTTACGAGATTTGATTCTAGACAAACTAAAAGTTGTGATAAGTTTCAAGACATAGTCATTAAGATTGTCCAAGATGAAAAAATTAGATGCATGATTAATATCCAAATTTTAGACATTCTTAGTAATTATGTCATATTATTATTAAAGGATTGGTAAAAAACAACTGGTGTTTTTATCAGAAAATATATCATATGGGTTCTCTTTAGTAATGAAATTACTTTCATTAAAAGACAAGATTGGTCTAGTACATCTATAGAGTCATACACTTCTTCCACTATTGATTATGTTGAGATAGTAATTAGAACTTATGAGTTGATGAATTTAGATAAACCAGATAATCAACATAAAAAATTCTTTGAGAAAATATTATATGGTCACTTTATTTTGATGGAGCTTGTTCTTAACAAGGTAATGGTGCTAGAATTTACTTAATTTTTCTTGTTGGTAAATATTTCATTATGCTTGTAAATTTTAATTTGAAAACACTAATAACACCTCATAATTTGAAGTATTATGTTTATGTTTGGAAAAAGCCATTGAACTTAATATTAAACATTTAAAAGTCTTTAAGGATTTTGAATTAGTTGTTAGATAAGTTCGATTTTTTTTATAAAACTAATCAAACTTGTCTACATCGTTATAAACAAAAGGTTTAGTATTTAATTAAACAATTTAAGGCTTTCAATATCACTCATATTCTTAGAGAATATAATATTAGAACTGATAAGCTTATTTTTGCATCTAGCCCAACTTTAAGTGAGAGTGAACCAACCATAGACTTTTCTTATGATAAAATATTTTGACCTAATTTTTTTGATTTGAATGATAGTTGACCTGTTTTTAAATGTGATGAACATATATTATTTCATTAAAGATAAATATTTTTATCATAATGGTTATGTATTAAATTGTGAATATTATCTACAATTAAGTACTAAAAAATTCCCTGTTGGTTTAGTAAATTTGGAATCTATGTTTACACCTAATGATCAACCCAATATTTATAAAATGGAAGAGCCCTTCAAGAGAATCATAGGTGAAACTATTATTATCAACTTAAGTACAAAAAAAATCCTAAATATGTCTATTTAAGAATTCAATTTATTGCAATTGGGAAGGTAAAATTCATAAAATTATTCAAAAATTTTATTGATGTATTTACCTGGTCATATAAAGATCTTAACGGTTATGCCACTAATACTATTAAACATGATATACTTAAAAAACCTAGTATAAATATCTTAGAGAAAAAATACGAAGAATTATCCCTTATTTAAAAGACATCATTAACAAAGATCTAGATAAAATGATTGATGCTAGTGTCATTTTTCTTGTAAAATATTCTGAATGGGTAGTTAATTTAGTGCCAGTTAAGAAGAAAAATGGTGATATTAGATTGTGTGTTGATTTTAGAGATTTAAATAAAACTAACATTAAAGATAATTTTCTTATACCAAGTATTGATCATATTTTACAATAATTTACAGGATAAAAAATAATGTCTTTATTAGATAAATTTTCAGGTTATAATCAGATTTTTGTAAATCTTGAAGATAGGCATAAGACTAATTTTACTACTTATAGAGGGACTTTTGCTTCTAATAGAATGTCTTTTATATTAATGAATGCATATACTACTTTTCAAAGAGCTATGCATGTTACTTTTGATGACTTGATTGACATTATTATTTAGGTTTATCTTGATGAAATCATTGTTTATTTGAAAAGATGCAAAAAATATTTAGATCATCTTCGTAAAATTTTTAGAAGATGTAGAAAATACAACATTTATTTGAGTTCAAAGAAATCAATTTTTGGTATTACCGAAGGTAAATTATTAGGACATATAATTTTTAAGGATGACATTTCTATAGATCATGAACACATTAAAGATATCAAAGAGTTACCTCCTCCTAAAGATCAATATAGTTTAAGGTCTTTCTTTGATAAAATAAACTTTGTTAAGAAATTCATATTAGATTTCGCTGATAAGTCTAATCCTTTACAATTATTACTTAAAAATGATAAAATTTACAATTGGGATGAAGGTGTTGATTTAGCATTCAATAATGTTAAAGATGTTGTGAGACCCCATTTTGATGTCATCATCCTATTATATATTTTGTTACATATTTTATGGCCTCGATGGATATATGTTAGACTATTTAGAGGCACATGGTGTCCACAGTTTATATTTTATTGACAACATAGACATTGACTATCAGTTTGATAGATTTTATTATATGCATGGTTATTATGAGTGGATATACTTGGTTATCGAGATGTTGATATTAAATAACATGATGTTCTATTATAAAAATTTATAGTTGATTATGTTGAACTAACCAAGATATATGATTGTCTTGCAAAGTTTTATAATGATAATTATACTAGTTCATATTAGTCTAGATATAAATTATTTTCCTATGGATGTATTTGATATTTATATTAAGTGTGCCAGTGCAAGGGGTCAAAGGTAGGATTACGAGGGACTTAAACCTATGTTAACTCTCAATGAGGTTAACTAATCATTTCAAGGGTTGGGTTGACCCTAACAAGTCAACCCATTAGTGAAAACATGAATTTGTCCTTTCAACCACTTTTTAGCTTGAGTTTTTCACAAGAAAAACTTCTCTTACTAATTTTTTTTGGGTCCATACCTATAAGCAATAGGTAAGTGGGTTTTTTAAGGATTTTTGACCACTTTTTAGTCAAAAAAAGACTTTATTTATGACCTATATCTTCATCTCCACAAGCAAGTTTGTACTTAGTACAAGTAAATTGCATTTTGTATATTTTGTTCCAGAAACACCCATGTGAGTGTGTATGTGAATTTATGAGAGTTGCAAGAGAATTTAAGGTGGGTGGTCCTATCCTTGGGATGTGGATGGCCATGTGTCACCCTCCTATTAGTATTTAGTTTTGGTTATCTTCTTTTAAAAACCTTCTTTTAGAGTTTTTTGAAGTTTTTATGCATTTTTGAATGGTGGAAAAGCTTGGGTGCTTGGAAGAAGAGGCTTTTAGAAGTATCAAGAGGAGCTTTTGATTGAGGTAGGCTTTGTTCATTCAATTTTTTTGTTATGCTTGAATGATTTCACTTTTCTTACCTTTTTTGAATGAATCTCTTCTAAACGAAGATGAATTAATGTTTTTAATAGATTGGAGGTCTTGTTATTGGTTTTTATTTTTTCTTTTCATTTGTATTTTGTTGTCATGTTATCTCTTTCTTGTTGTTTTCTTTCTTTGTTGATTGAGTGTTGGATATGGGATTTGGGAGCACCTATATGCCACCCATGTGAGGATTGGTATAAATGCATGTATTTATGGAATGAGAGTGGTGCTCTTTCTTAAGGCTTATTGGATAAGCCCACTTTTGCCTTAGTGAAATGAATATGCTTATGAGTAGTGGAAATTTTTTACAAGGTTAAAAAACCATTTTTTTAAATGAGATATGGGAGGTCTAAGGAGGAATGATGTTTATGGGAGGTCTAATGAGGAATGATGTTTATGGAAGGTCTAAGGAGATAAATTATTACTTGGCAAGTTCTATTTTATTTGGCATTGGAAGCCATACATTGTTGACAAATTTATATGATAAGAAACCAAGAGCCTTCTTCTCCTCCCTTTAGTGAACTCCTTTTTGACTTCCTTGTTCTTTTTGTTTTCTTTGTGATCACCTTGTTATTTTGTTCTCTTTCTCTTGATACCAAGCCATTGCCCTTTTCAAGCTTATCTTTATGCGTATGAGTTTGAGGTATGCATTTTTTCCTTGGGCTTGGGGGAGGCTATGAATGAACCTTACTTGGTGAGGTTTGTATGTAATAATTCCTAAAATATGGGCAGTCAAGTACTTTCCTTTGACCTATTGTAATGGTTCCTTAGAGTATTCTTAGAGCTTGACACTTGTGTGTAGGTTTTGGAGCTTGTTGTAGCATGATTATTACTCTCACATATATTTTGGCATCCCAAGTCTTTCATGTTGTTGAAGAGCTTCTACTCCATTTTGATGCATTATTTTGAAGAAGGAAATTTTGATAAAATCATGTCAAGCTTGTAGCCTTGAAAATATCTTTTATAGATTCTTGTGCAAAAGTTTTATTGAGACAATGATTTAAGCCTTGTAAATTTAAGACTCATATCTTCTATATCTTATTGGAAATGTTATAATCTTTCTTAGAGTGAATATTTATATGAATGTTTCTACATTTCCTTCCTCTTAAGTTATTGTTAATGAATATGTGAAAGAAATTATTTGTTGAAAACATGAATATAAGGAAATGAATGTTCATTGCATTTTTTGCTATTTTAAGATTGTTCATATGTTTAATTAAATGGTAAAAGAGTCTTGATATGATGTATAGGTGAATATGATGAGTGAGAAGTGACGTTGAAAATATTCTTGTAGCATTTGAATGTTATGCATACTCTTGTTAAAATGGATGAATAAATTATATATATATATATATATATATATATATATATATATATATATATATATATATATATATATATAATTTTTCTTTTCTTGAATCTAAAAGAAGATTGTAACTACAAATGATAAAATTCTCTCTTAAGTTGTATGCTATTTGACATACTCTTCTCTCTTTGCTTTTTTTTTCTTTATTTGAGAGTTGGAATCTATAAATGAAAATTATTAAGATATTACATTCACATGACTAAGAAAGTAGTACATTCATTATAAAGTGGATTATCCAAAATACTCTTATATTAGTTAATGAGTATGTAACAAATAAATAAAATTCATAATGTTATTATATTAATACTTAATATCAAAATGGTTAAATTGGTGTTTTGAATATATATATATATATATATATATATATATATATATATATATATATATATATAACACTCAACCAAATAAATAATTCATATATATATGATATATATAGTATTAAAAAAGAAAAGAAAGAAGAGGAAGGATTCAAATTAAAAAAAATGTGTGTGTAAAAGAAAGTATACACACTATAACTATATATATATATATATATATATATATATAATAAAAATAATAAATTAGATTAAATATATGTTATATACATTAAACAAATGAATAAACAAATATAATGTATAAGTTATATATATATATATATATAAAATAAAAATAAATTAATTAAATGAATGAATGAATGAATAAATAAAGATTAATTTTTACTATTGTCGAAAGATAAAACAAAATAATAATAATCATAAATAAATTGTATATATAAAATCTAAAAAGAAAAATAATAAATTAACCATATAAAAGAAGGATATATATATATATATATATATATATATATATATATATATATATATATATATATATATATATAATAAAAATAAATTAATTAAATGAATGAATGAATGAATAAATAAAGATTAATTTTTACTATTATCGAAAGATAAAACAAAATAATAATAATCATAAATAAATTGTATATATAAAATCTAAAAAGAAAAATAATAAATTAACCATATAAAAGAAGGATATATATATATATATATATATATATATATATATATATATATATATATATATACTGAGAGGGAGGGGGCTGGGTCGACTCGTCAGCCAAAACCCTCTCTTCCTTAAAAGGAAGGAGGGAGGGGGTTCGACTAGCTGATCGACCCCTTGCCCTATTTTCCTCCCTTGCCCTATTTTTATTATAAAAAATAGAATATATAAATATATTTATAAATAAATAAATAAAATATATAATAAAAAACAAAGTTTAAATATAAATCATAAAATAAATAAATAGATATATATATATATATATATATATATTTATATGTATATATAATAACACTTGTACATGAAGTAAATATATATACACATTGAATATATAATATATACTATATTTTAAAAATAAAAATATACATACACAATTTTAAAGTATGTAAGTCTTTCTTCCTCAAGCTCCTTTCTTCAAACCTTCAATTTGTAAAACAATCCAACAAAATGAGAGTCAAAAATTAAAAAAATAGATTTTATATGACTAAATAAGAAATTATGGGGCAAGTGTTGGACTCAAAATCATTTTATCACATGACTCACATTAATTCTTTCACTTACAAGTGGGAGAAGACTCTGACTTTGTTTTATAGTAATTAAGTTTTGACTTTGTTTTATAGTAATTATTTTTAGTTATTTAATTTTTCATGTGGGTTCTCTTAGACTATTTATTAAATAAATTAGTTTTCTTTTAGTGTTAGTAATTTATTCGGTGGTGGGTGACTAAAGTTAGATTAAAAATCACTTTATTCTATTTGATCGATGAATTAAATCTTTTTATAAAATAAATAATTTTTATCCGACTAATTTTTATAAAGAATTATTTGAATGGATTATTATTATTATTTTACTATTAAGATATTAAGTTTTATATATATATATATATATATATATATATATATATATATATATATATATATATATATATATATATAACTTGTCATAAATTAGTTAGTTCACTAATTAAATATATTTAATAAGTTTGATTAATTATTATCTTGTTATTTAGGTGTGCATCGAAAGTAAATAACAAACTATAATTAAAAAAAAAAGTATATATATATATATATATATATATATTACTTGTCATAAATTAGTTAGTTCACGAATTAAATATATTTAATAAGTTTGATTAATTATTATCTTGTTATTTAGGTGTGCATCGAAGGTGAATAACAAACTATAATTAAAAAAAAAAGCTCATTTTTACAAAATTATTTAGCATGTATTTTGGGCATTACATTTTGGTATCAGAGCTCAAGTTCAACATTGATAACTCTAGATAGATACTTTATTGAACTTCTCCTTCCATAACATCCTAATGCTTGTTATATATTTATGCAGGATGAAGTAGTAGAATGGCAAACATGTGGTTCATGCACAAGATGCAGGACCACCACCACGTAAACCACCACCACCCCCTCAAGTAGACTTTGGACCTCAAATTTTTCAAGCCCTACAATAGATGATAGGGGTACTTCAAAAAAGGTTACCTATGGTTAGGAATGAGTCATAGAGACACTCACCACCTCCATCATAGGAGGCCTCTTAGCCTAGAGAAAGGTCACATAGTCCATCACAACAATGGCAAAAGATGGCTCTTTCACCACAAAGGGAGAGGTATGAGGAATGTCGACCACCTAGGAGTGACCCAAGAGTTATCATGCAAGATTTATTAAGACATTAGCAACCCACCTTTTATGGAGAGGGAGATGGTTTTTCTACAGAGGTATGGCTTTTGAGTCTAGATATTTGTTTCAGGTTGCAGGTCTATGAGACTAATATCAAGACCTGATTTACTATCCTTCTTCAAGATTTAATGAGTATTTAGTGGAGGAATGAGGAGCAAAAAAATTGCCTAGCTACAGACTTTATTATCTAGGAGATTTTTGAGGAGTGGTTTCGTACTCAATACCTATCAGAGCATTCACAAATAAGAGGATTAGGGAGTTCCGCAATCTTCGATAGGGTACCAGTACTATGGCTCAGTATGAGAGTCAATTTTTAGACTTACTTCAGTATGTGGGATTTTTTTAGGATGAGAAAATCCAAGTCAGTTGGTTCATTAAGGGCTTGAATGCAGATGTAGCTAGAGTAGTTCACCTTTTCTCCCCACCAACTCTTGAGCTTGTTGTGGAGAAAGCATATTTGGTAGAGGAAAATAGAGGGAAACAACAAGAGGCTAGAGAATGCTTGTTGGGTAGGATTCAAATGTAGTGAGACTTTAGATCATGAGGAACTTATCCCCTAATTAGGGGTGGATAGAGGCACTCTCAGTTCTCATCGAAGACTCGTCAATAGTCTCATCATCACTCTCACTAGCAATGCCACTACCCTCCACAGGGTTCTCAGAGAGATAGAGGGCAAGGTGGCTAGGGATAGAATAGAGATAAAAGACCTTCTAGATATTAGTCGAGGCCAACACAAACTCAATAGTTTTATTGTTAGGGGACTACAGTTTCTATAAGATCAGGTTATCAAAAGTCAAGAGGGATGCAAATGAACAAGGAGAAAACTAAGGGAACATGTTTCTTGTGTGGAGACCCAGAGCATTTTGCATGAGAGTATCCAATTAGAGCTTCTACTAATGGTTGATAGAAGGCCCTTGTATCTAAGAAAACTATTGGTGATGTGGGATGTGCACACCATATATATGTGGTAATGGATAATTAGTAAGCAGAATACCAGGCTACAGTGATTGAGACTAGAGGTAATACTCATAGGATTTTTGAATTAGTGTTATTTAACTAAGGACTTATGAGTATTACCTTTTTAGATAAGTTTGTTTTAGTTTTCCTTGATGACATATTGATCTAATCCTAAAGCAAAGAGGAACATGTAGAGCATCTACGTCAGGTATTACAAGTTTTGAGAGAAAATAAATTATATAGGAACTTAAGCAAATGTTATTTCTTCTAGAAAAAGGTTCAATACTTAGTTTATGTCATTTATGGTGAATGGATCTTAGTAGTCCCTTTAAAGATCTGAGTAATTATTAAGTGGCCAATACTCACTAATGTGTCATAGGTGCATAGGTTCATGGGTTTGGCACATTATTATCACCACTTTGTTTATTAATTCTCTCAGATAGCACACCCCATCACTTCACTTCAACAAAAAGGGAAAAAGTTCATTTTGTTAGAAAACTGTGAGTACGCCTTCTAGATGTTGAAAGAACATCTAACTAGTGCACCAATATTAATAGTACCTAATATAGAGGGTGAATTATTGGTGTGTATTGATGCTTCCAAATTAGGATTGGGAGCCTTTCTCATGTAAGACAATCAAGGCATTGCCTTTAAGTCTCAAAAACTCAAGGATTATGACTTGAACTACCCCACTCATGACCTCGAGCTAGTAGCAGTGGTTCATGCACTTCTTTGATGGTGGAATTTTCTCTTTGGAATTAAATTTGTTTTGAGGACAAACCAATTGAGTCATTAACACATCTTCAATCAACCCAATCTCAAAACTCACCAATGGCATTGGATGTAATTCCTTTGTGAGTATCACTTTGATAGTTAGTATATCAAAGGGAAGGAAAATGTTATAGTAGATGCCTTGAGTAAAAGGTAACATGGGATTTTGGTCATGATTATCCATGAT
Source organism: Torreya grandis (assembly GCA_037957365.1). NCBI lineage: Eukaryota > Viridiplantae > Streptophyta > Pinopsida > Cupressales > Taxaceae > Torreya > Torreya grandis. The sequence continues at coordinate 926,041 of JARHVA010001704.1, forward strand.
ACATTAGAGAAAACATGACATTAGATTTCAAATATGAACTTTCACATTGATATGAGAATCATAATTCTCAAGCAGCTGCTTAGAGATAGTTTTTATCAAGAGATTTTCCAGATGTTATAGTTGAAGAGAGCCCTAAAGGGCAAGTTTTTAGGATACTCTTTAGAGTCAGATGGCCTTTTGAGATGTAAAGGGTGAATTTATGTACCCATTATAAATGGCCTACAAGGATTGATTTTGTCAAAATCTCATTAAGCCCCTTATTCAACACACCCTGGGGTTAAGAAGATGCATACAGAGCTTATACAATTGTATCATTATCCTAGATTATGATATGACATTACAAAGTTTGTGGAATGATGCCAGGATAAATTAAACCCAGATCTATCCCCAAATTACATACAAGAGAAACTATGAAATGAATTATTCAAACATTCTGGAAATAAACATAAACATGCACATAATAGGAGATTCTAGGTTTAACATGGTTCACCCAAGATGGGATGCATCCACCAAACTTGTCTAGTATATTATTTATAGTAATACAAGGGAGAAACAAAATCTTGTAACAAACCCTATTACACCTCTCTACCTTTTCCACCTCTACTCTATGCACAATATTTCATTATTTCACACTCATACATCTTAGTCATATATCAATACATTTTAGGTTAAAAAACACCTAAACATAACTTCTAATGTCAGATTTGAAAGCCTTTCATCAACAACCCAGATTGACTATGAAATTATAATTTTAACATCAAATAATGAGATCCAAACTCGGTAGAAATAACATCAAAATTTTAACCTCTGATCTTGGAAGTTAATAAGGCTCCACACCTAAGACATGATTTCTTGAATGTTAGCGGGTTAAGGTATAACATCAACATCCAACAGGTCTTTTGTATTCACATACCATACTAGAGTGGAAATGGGACACCATTTCTATGGATTTTATTGTTGGCCTACCTCTCTCTTCTTATCATCATAATGCAATCATGGTGACAGTGGATAAGTTGACCAAGGTGGCCCATTTCTCTCCAACAAAGACTACTTAAAATTCTATGGTAGTGTGTTGGGTTTTGTTCATTGATTCTAGCTCCAACATTGAAGTTTATCCTAATAAGCTAGTGTGCTTTCCCTACCATGTGAGTTAGGTCTCATGCACTCACCTGAAGCACACAACAAAAGACTGGTTCCTAAAAGTTTTGTAACATAGTAATGTATATTTATTCATCTTTCATTATGTAGTTCTAAACCAGGATTATTTAATAACACAAACATATTACCACTATCCCTCTTATCCTAGATGTAACTACCGCTATTACAAGCATCACCATTATTATCTAACAGTAGTGACTCAAAAAATAAAAAGATACCAATAAAAAAACAAAGAAATAAACCATATCCATTTCTAGAACTTAGTGTATTTCATCATTCATTACACAATTTGGTGGAAAATGATCTCCCATTAGATGCTTAATGAATTATAAGGAAAATATTTATTATCTATTATCTAAAATGACCACCTTTGCAAATGATTACAATAGAGGTATTTATACATGTTTCTCCCTAACCAAGTGTTACTTATCATTAATGCAAAAGCAAATGGTGCATAGACTCCCAATAGACTGAGAGTCATGGCACTTTACAACAAGTTCTTACTGAGGACTCAGGGCCCTATGCCCCTAGATCCTCACTCTATGCTAGATACTAGTGGCCATGTGTTCTATTCTTATAGGGCTTGTATAAAACCTTTGATAAAAATGGTCAAAGTGTCCCATATGAATCATTTTTCTAACTACTCCCGCTTCTCATGTTCTTTACTTCCCATGTGCTCTCCTAGTCTTCCACTTTTTTTTTAAGTCCTAAGTTCTCAGGTTCCTCATGACATTATCTTTTAACTAGGTCCTCTCATGCTGGTTCTCCTATACCATTATCCTCTTGCACCTAGCAAGTCTCATGCCACGATGCTTCTACCCCTGTCAGCTATGTGCTACAATCCTCCCATGACATGGTCCTTCTGTGCCATGTTGGTCTTGTGCCAAAATGGAATAATGGTCCTTCCATGTCATGTTAGTACCACATGTAAAAATGAGACAATAATTAGTCAAAATTTAGGGGCTAACATCACCCCACACTATTCCCTTAGTCAGTCTCAAACTAAGCTACACTAGCATCTTCCAAAACTTTGGGCCCTTTCTGCTTGAGTTCCTTCTTTAGACCATCCCAATGGGAAAATGCATTGAGGACTTTGGTAGTTATTCCTTTGATGACCTCTTTTGATTCTTTTGACTCCTTGGGTTGGTTTAGAGTCTTAGTCCTTTTTACCTATTCATCTAAAGTTGTGCTAGTTTCTTTTTGGACATCTTCTAGTGTAGATACCTCCTTATCAACCTATTCTTAGAGAGTGGTAAAACTCACATTTAGTTACTGATGATGGTTATTTATACCATATTCTATCATTTATACATCTTTAAATGCTTTTATGTGCCTTGCATGGTCTTTTATTAGAAGGGAAACATTAGCCGCTTGTTGCCTCAAGACCTCTTCATCATGGAGTCAAGCCTCCAAGACTTTATTTGGGCATGCTAGGCATGAAAAAATGCCATCCAAAATAAAAATAAATTCTCTGACTCTTTCCAGGGCATGCTTATAGATGTCAGCTACCATGGTGAACTATTCAATTACTTTCCCCTTGTCTCTTAGCATGGGTCACTCCTTGCATTTTTGAGTAGCAGTTTAACCAGGGTCTCTAATTTTCTAATGGCATCCTCATCTAGAGGTACACCATCTGCAAGTTTTGGATCATCTTTCAAAATTGTTTTACAAAGGGTTAAAACCCTTATTTTTGGCTTGATGGCCTCTTAGATCTTTTGTTTCAAAGAGGTCACTTCCTCAATGAGTGCTTGCTTTTCTACAAGAATTTTATTGTACATATCCACTACCTTGGCATGTTTTTTCTCCATTGTGAATGCATCAAAATATAAAAAAATGTTTTGGCACATTATTTCCATATCAAGTTTCAAAAATTCAGTGCTTGCCTTTAGTGGAGTGAGACTTTATAGATCAACCCTCATTAGGTTCGGCAGTCCTGGAGTATTCAGGCTAAAAAATATGTTATCTAATAGGAGGTCAAACTTATGCTCTTCATTGTACATCTATACGAATAAGGGCACTTAATTCTTAGTGTTTGTAGTGGTTGACACTCTCTTCCTACTCTTGTGATTTGGCTAGTCCCTTCCCCTTGTTTAGGTCTCACTCAAGCTCAAAATCTTGGTGGCTTCTTGTGGCTATCTCACTAACTCTTACTCTATTAATATCTAGTTGGGGATCATTGGATGGAGCCTCTTGTACTAGGGATGGAGTCTTTTTAGAGTCTAATCTTGAGCTATGGATCTGCACTTGAGGGGAATTCTATTGGGGCACTCACCTTGGAAACTATTATAGGGCAGATCCTATGGTAGTTCTCATAGATAGTGGGGGTGAAGGTGGGGGAGTGGGATAATGAGATAAAGGGTCAGGGATAGGTGGGTGGAAAGGATTTGAATGAGTAGGGGATGGTGAAGTAGGAGGAGATGAAGTGTGTGGATGGGATGGAGATGGATGAGATGGTGAAGGTAAAGGGTAAGGTGGAGGTAGATGAGGCATGGAAGGGTGAGAGGAAATGAGTCTATATGGCTATGCCTCTACTATCCTTTACTAATTTTGTGGGGCCTTCTACCCACTTGAACTTGCACTTAGTTCTAGTCGCTTCCTCTATAGTTATGGTGCCTAGGGGAGTCATTCTTTGGGGTTTCTATCTTGAGGGTACTGGTGGGGGCATACCATATAGAACAATTTATGATCTTGCTCCTCAACCAAAATGTCCTTAATATTTATGTCGGTTAAGTCCATCTTCATCCTCTCCATATAGGCCTTCTAGCTTGGATATACATAGATTTTTTGGAGGGTGTGGAGCCTTGTATCGATCCTTTTTGCCTATAAAATGATTGGTTTTGCATCATATATTTGATTAATGGAGTCTATGAAATACCACATGAAAAATGCATATGGAAGCTTTAGCCATGATAAAATCTCTCCCAATGAATTCATGCAGATTCATGTAAGGGATTAATGTTACTTTATAAAAAATTATGTTTGATCTGCAACCAAGGGGGTAATTCCTTTGGGATGTGCCACTCATTTCCAAATGTCAACTTCATCCCATCAAACCATTATATCATCTTTACCTTATATGAGGGGGTGATATGCTGGGGACAAGTGAATTCTTTGAAGCGCTCAATGGGGGACTTGTGACTGGGAGGGTACACCCACTTTAATGAACCCAAACTATAATCTAATACTCCAATTTCATTGAATACCATTAATAAAAGGATTTCTCCCTAGGGAAACCTATACTTGGGCATCTTATGGGCCCTCTCTGCATCTTTGGTTATTTTGTGGACAAAGTACAATGCTCAATTATACTTTAGTCCCTATGTGACTTGGTGAGAAATGTATAGGTGGGCCATGTCCACCTCCTTCCAGTGATCAGTCCCTTTGATTTTGGTGGAAATGATCCACACCATAACTCTAAGGGTAGGATATTAAATTTTTTTGATACGCATAACATACCCCTGCTTCTAGTATATTAGTGCCATAGTAGTCCTCTAAATCTCCTCTATATTAGCTAAGTCATCCATCACATTCATCCCTGAGCACCATAGTCCTGTAACTTTATTGATCCTTTCAGGGGTGATCTTCATGTTGCACCTAATGAAGTATCTATAGTCCTCTTGAATGGATGAAAGGAGAAACTACACTACCTCTGTAGGTTTATCAAAATATAGCAACTCAAAGAGTTGGAAGAGGCCTATTTGGTCCAGCTAGTTTTTAATGGACAAGTCATAGACCACTTAATTTATTATGTTGGTGGTCTTGAATTTGTAATAATTTTGGATTTCCACTTCATTCCCTAGTTGGTACTGGTTATAATCAAATATGGTGGTAATTGATACTTTGGAGACCTAGTTCTCCATGCACAAGACTGAATCTGGGTATTGCATCTCCTCTATCAATAGAGATGGAGGTGGGGATACTAGGGTATTTCATGCTTTTGATGTTTGCACCTACTTCCATTTATTTACCATCTTTCCCCTTTCTTCTTCCACTCATTCTCTTACTTCTTTCATGCACTGTACTTGTTCTGATCTCTACTCTTGGTTCTTTAGAGCCTCTTCTCTAATGGGAAACAAATTTCTTCCACTCACCTCTTCTTCCTATGGTATAGTTGGTAGCTTCTCAAGTCTTTTAGCCTTTTTCTTAGGCTGCATTACCCTTTGTGGATCTTGAAGGCTAATGCATGGCCATCCCATGTTCCTAAATGAATATGTGGTTGTAGACCAATTTACTTTAGATTTTTGAGCTTCACGCTTCATCAATGGTAGACCTATAACCTATAACTCCAAAGGCTTACACTTATTTCCACCAATCCAGACTTAAAATCTCTCTTCTCTCTTGGCTAACCACCTTCATACTTTGCCAATGATGTAAACACTCTACTCTACTCAAGAATTGAGTGATTCATTTTTGGTGTGATCTCTAGTTTGTCACTTGTTCTTCACACTAGCACTTCAAAAATTAATATAAGGTAAGTGTGAAATGGATTTAACATTCTTATTTATATGTTATTTGGGTGGGTTTACCTTCATTAATTCCTTCCCTCTTCTCATCACTTCATATTCATAAATGCAAATCTTTTAACGACCACTATATTTTAAACTTTGTGTTGTGCATTTAATGCCTTAATAGTTTTATCCCATTATTTTATTCACACACTTCTTGCCTCATCACATTAATGGCCCATCCTTTCTTATGCCATTCTTAGAAGTGGATGACAACTGTATCTTGCCCTTTCAATGTGGTGGAAGACAACTATCCTTTTTTAAATTTCTAACATATGACAAGAACCTTACCCATTAGTGCCTTAAATGACTCCCATGCCTTTAATAACTTGCGTGCATATACAACTTGTGTGCCAAAATATCTTACACACCCATTTACATGTGCACTTTTTATTTTTAACCTTACATGTAACTTCTTACCCCACACTAAAATGGTTTGTGGTCCACCACAAAAATAAAAAAAATAGAAACATAAAAAAAAATATCAAAAAGAAAGAGTTGCATGCAATTGAGGTAGCACTTTTACTGAAAGAAAGAAATCCTAATATAATGGCATACACCTTATTGATTACAAAAGTTAATTATTATAATGTGAAATGTGGTCAAATTTGACTCCCATTATAGTGCCTTGGGAGGAACTGACCATCCATGTGTTGTAGCCGACACACCCCTATAGGTCAAATGGTATGTATTACAAATGGGCCATCCCAATGGACACAAAGATTTTTAGGGTGGCATGTAAACTTAGAGTTATTTAACAGGACCTTCATACCTAGATAAAAAATGTTATTCTTGATATGGTGATCATGCCATACCTTTTGCTTTCATTTTTCTACATCCTGGGTCTAGTGAGCGAGGAAACATGTATCATCTAATTGAATTAACATATATAAACATGATTTTAGGGATGATTAATCATCTAATTTTCCTACATGCACAATTCAAAGAGATGGTATCAATAAATTAGCTAGGATCATTGCTTCCTTGCCATACACTAAGTTAAATGGCATGCTTTTGTTTAAGCATTTGTAGGTAGTTTAGTATGCCCAAAGTAATGTAGACACCTTATCATCTTAGTCAATCTAGCCAACATTGTAGATTTTTGTTAAAGTGGTATCAAGAATATTATTGAAAGCTTTAGAATTTACATTGGCCTATGGGTGGTATGGTGTTGTCTTATGGTGCACGATCATGAACTCGGCTAGTGAGATGCGAATGGTTTCATTAAAAAAATGGGTTCCTCAATCACTAGTGAAACTTATGGGACACATGAACTATGTTATAATATTATTCCAAATTAATCACATAGCAATTACTATGGTATAATCCTTTATTAACATCACTTTAGCCCAACACGTGAGGTAGTCAGTTGCAACAATGATGTATCAAGAAGCCATTTGTCATCCTGCTGGAGTGATGGGACCCACAAAATCAATAGCCCATTTTTCAAATGGTTCTTAAGAAGGGATAGGTCTCAAAGGAATAACATATCTTATATTAGGTTTAATTATTCATTAGCAAATGTCACATTTCCTAACATACGCCTTAGCATTTTTGAATAGAGTTGGCCACCAAATTCTAGCTAGCAACACCTTGTGCATGGTTGTATCTCCAACATAGTGTCCTCTAGAAAGACCTTTGTGAAATTCTCATAGTACTTTGGGGTGGTCATGCTACATTACATAGTAGTAAAGCACCTCATCATGATCCATGTTATAAAGATCTCTTTCTATGAGCTGATAGGGTGTGGTGTAGACTACAAGTTGATTTTTCTCTTACATGGTGAGAGAATCAGGGGTGGAACTAGTGTTTAAAAATTCTATGATATATTCTAGTTCTTTAGGTACCCATGCAAATCAAAAGAGTTGTACATTAGGAAGATCATCTTGGCATGCAGGGGTTCTTTATTCCCAATCCTAGATAGGTGGTCAAGTTTGTAGTTATCCTTTCCTATTTTTACTATTAAAAAAAATTGGAATTCTTGGAATATGACAATCCATCGATAAATTATTCTATGTATCACTGGTTTGTTGACAAGTTATTTAAAGGCCTCATGATCTGTAAATACTGTAAAAGGAGTTACTAGAAGATACTTCCTAAAATTTTGTAAAGCATAAACCATAGACAAAAATTCATGCTCTATGGTTGTATAATTTCTTTTCACTAGCCTCAACTTCCTACTAGCAAAGTAAATGGGGTGATCTAGGTGACTGTCACTGAGTTATACAAGGATTACACTAATATCCATGCCAGATGCATCAACATGGACATGAAAAGGCTTTGTCTAATTAGGAAATTGTAAGATAGGAGTAGTAACCAAATTTAGTTTAAGTGTTTCAAAAGTTATCTTACAAGAATTGGTCCATATGAACTGGTCATTATGCTTTAAAAGTTCTTCTAGGGACACGACACTCTTGGCATAACCATGAATGAACTTTATGTAATAACCCATGTACCTCAAAAAAGTGTGCACCTCACACTGAGTCTTAGGCACTGACATATGTAGAATCACAAAGACCTTCACTGGGTCCACCAAGAGTCCTTATAAATAATATGCCCAAGAAGTATGCCAAAAGGTGTCATGAATAGGCACTTCTTCAAATTTAAGGAAATTTGTAAAACCTGACAGTGCTCAAGAATGAGTCTGAGATTAGCGTAATGGTCTTTGACCAACCCATATACCATCTAATCATCTAAGTAGACTTGGAAGAATTTGTGAATGAAATATTTGAAAGATTTAATAGCCATTCATGAAAACACTACTAGGATATTTTTCAACCTGAAAGGCATAATGGTATAGGTAAAAGATCCCCATTCTATAGTGAAATTTGTTTTAGACTAGTCTTCATCATCTATTTGGACTTGATGGTATCCCAATAATTTGCCCATAAAATAGTACACTTCACAACCTGTAACACCTTCTAGGATTTCCTCTATGAAAGGCATTAGAAAGGGATCGGTCACATAGGATGCATTAAGAAATCTGTAGTCCACACATATATGAATACGCCCATCATTATTTATAATAATTACCATGGGACTGACCCAATCATATTTGGCCATAAAAGTGATTACTCTAGTGCAGAACATACTATTGATCTCTTCTTTAATGCATGCTCAAAGATTAGGATTAATTCTATATGGTCATTTTTTCACTAGTTGAGCATTGTTGACTAGCTTGATGGGCATTTTCCCTAAAAATGGGTGGAATACCTTCATTAACTATAGTTCCTTAAGAAAACATCTTGGTATTATTTTAATAACTCAAAGATTTATGAGATCTCTATATCAATCCAATAGTTCCCAACTGTAGCCCTCTTTGGTTCTTGCTCTGTTTTAATGTTGCATTGCATAGTTTGAATAGGTCCATGATAGGGGTTATCCATTTAAAGACTTGTGTCCTAAATAGTTCATGTACCAACACTTATAGGAACATCTAAATGGTTGGTCAAAGGGTTGAGTAAAGTAGATCTGTCACCTTCATCTACTTGGAAAATGAGTTTTTGCTTTCTCAAGTGAATATCTTCATGTCATTCTTCATCAAGAACTGGAGTAGGTGCAAAAACTAGAGGTGTTAAAGGCTCATCAAACAAGTGTAAAGGTTCTTCAAGTTATTAATGAATGTTCCTTAGGTGGTCTTCTAGAGGACTTGGGTCTTTGAGAACTACATATGGCTTGGAGAGTAAGGTGTAATTCCATTGTTAGTGAGGAATATGAGAGTGTTGATGTCATTATTTCCTTCAGTAATTACTAGAATCTGGTTCCCAAGTGTTTCTCTTCATGAATATACCAGGCCCGTGCCCATATGCCTAAGGTTGCATAGAATTACCATACCCATAGGTACTCTAGTAGGTATGTTTCTTCATTTTTTCATATTGTCTCAAAAGCTTCAATGTGAGGTTCAGGTGCTTGCATGCGACTATAACTAAGTGTTCCCCTGATCTTATTATCATGATGAAATATATGGTGTAGTTTAGATCACACTTGATCCCAATACAAGAGGTGATCTTTATGAGTATGCCACCATCTAGTAGTGTGCCATCAAAAATGTGATCTAATGACCTCATCTGATCATTCTCAGTATCATAGAAATCTTCATGACATTGGATAAATTCACATACCTCCATTTATCCTTGGAACCATGGGGCTTCATCAAGTCTTTCCAGTGGTGGTCCTATCAATGGCCCTCTCATTTTTAAACCCATGAGGTGAACAAACTTATGATGTTTATGGAGTGGGTATGAGAGGTTCTCTTGGCTGTTGATGGTACTACATACTCTCTCAGTGAGATAATAATCATCATGGACCCAATAATTACATGCATTGCTTGTATCAAAAATTGATTGGGTATTTATCCACTATAGAATACCATATGGGGTTAGATCATGTTGCTCATCATTTCAAGCTATGACATTATATAAGTGGTTGATGTCTTCCTCCACATTGATGGGTTCTATATAAGGGGGTCCTTGTGCTTAATCTAGTGGTATTACAATGCACTAATCAGTTTCTCAAAATGAATATAAGACTTTTTAAAGCTCAGGTCTGCATTATTCTCATAGAACCAAGGCCTTCCTAATATGGCTGGGTAATCATCAACTTCAACTAAATTTAGAACCTCAAAATTTGCTTTGAATGGTACTCTAAGTATGTCGACCGTGGAATTATTCAAGACCCTAATTGGGTGAGTGCAAGTCGTATTAGCCATGAATAAGACATGAGGTGAAGGTTGTAGCACTAGACTAGACATTTTACGCCAAGCATCCTTGGTGAGGAAATTAACTTCTACACTAGTATCCATTAAAATGTCCCTAATTACCCATCCATTAATGGTAGCATTAACCAAAATTTCTCTATCTTCCAAGGGAGTAGATGAACTAAGAGTGTCATGACATCGAGTATGATTTTAAAAATTGTCTTCACTTTATCAAATGATATGAGTGTGAAATTCATTTGGTAGTTGGGATTGACTCTTAAGCTAAGCGCTAAGCTGTGAAACAATATCCACATCTAATATCCACTAACATAGTTCTTGAAAGTCATCTTGGGCCATAGGTTGGAGTTCAATATCTCTTTGCATAATAATGTGCTATGTTACATCCTTATCTTTGAGGTATTGAATTTCACCTTGGAGCTCTTGTATGAGTGCCATCATATCTTGAAGGCATCCTTTTACTACTGAGTATTAGGGTACTTTCTAGCTCATGATTCTGCTTATTGTACCTTCTCCACTGGATTGGCTGTCAATAGAGTTCATCCCCCACTGTGGGTGGTAATGTTTATTTGTTAAACAATGGGGATGGTTGGGAATGCATGCCATTATGGTTTATAAATTCAAATCATACCATAACCCTTTTTATTCTACTCTTTGGTGATAGCCACATATAGATCTGGACAATCTTCCAGCTGATGGTCCTTTTTGAAAAATGCACACATCAGGTATTTTGGGTAATATTTTTAATAGTGGTCTGGTGACCCACATTTATAGCAAGTCTTGGGTGGAAACTAACCAAAACCTCATCCTTATCCTCTCCCTCATCCATGGTAGTCACCGTTATCTTGTGTATTAGCAATTGAGGTTTGGCACCTGCCATGCACTTGAGCTTTATGGATATCACTGATCAATTAATAGTCATTAGTGTCATGAGTGTAGGTGTCACAAATTTTACAATACTTAGATACCTTAGTGTGCATAACCATTAAAAAAGAGGACAAGAATAGACATCATGTTCCTCATGGAAATTTTCACATTTTTTTTTTAGTACTGCATGGATGTTCTTACTTGGGCAGTTGCTCCTTATATGCCCTTGAATTTCACAATTGGTATAATAGACACCACTGCATGTTTCATATGCATTATTGGCTATTAAATTTTCTAGCTATGATTCCATTGAGGCTATTTGGTCCTCTATGGAAGGACTAATCCTAGTGTCAATGCTTCTAATTTCTTCAGCTTAGACAACAACTTCCAAGGTCTCACATGGACTAGTGAAGGTTCATTGTGACAGGGTTTGCTAGAAAGGTAGCAATAGTCTTCCCAAAAACCATTGTGTATGTTGATCATGCATGCTCTCTATAAGTCCTTACATTATGTCCTTAAGAATTTATATACTCTACTACTCAAACTCAAGAATATCAAATTCCTATAAGAAGGTTGCTTTGAGTTGATCATAATCGACCACTGCTTGTTGAGGGTCAAACTTTCGATACCACTTATGCACACACTCTAGAAGCATAGTTAAAAAATGCATAGATTTACATTTAGAAGACATGTTGCCATGCACTCTCCAAATTAGTTTTCACTTATGGACATGCTCAGCTACATTCTCTACCCCTCAGTATTTAGGTAAGTGCAATGTCAATTCATAATAGACCGTGGTAGGTTGTGTTGGTTGAACGAGTGGTTTCTAGGAAGATCTAGCTCTTATTCCTCGAGGAAGGGGTCCACTTCCTCCTATGCCTCCTCTTATTCCTCCTCCAGTCCTATAGTAGTAGTGCTTATGGGAAGAGGCATGGTAGTGGGTTGGTTACCCAAGTTTGGGCTTGTACTCTAGCCTTGAGGACTAGACCCACCAAGTATCCCAAGCTGTGCCATATAATTCTCTTAAAGATGGAAAGATAATGTAAAATCTGAATGATCATCTAATGGCCTAGTTTTAGTCACCCTTACTGATTTAGTTTTTGATTCTAAATTATTTGTATCCTAATTTTATATATGTACTCTATCTAACTCAAGGACATGAGCACGTACTATGGTGGGGGAACCTTGTTGATTTAGAATTAGTTCCTCTAGTCTTGCAGTCCAACTCATTTCTCATTCATAGGATAGAAGTGGAAAAGAATGTGGTTCAAAAGTGAATGGTTCTTTGTGCTTGTCCATATCCTTGTGGCTCTTCATAACAATCCTAGAGGTCTCCTAGTCTCTTCTCATACTGCTAACTCCCATGATCCTTTGCCAAGCTTCATCATACTTCTATTTACATAATGCTCATTGAATTGTTACCATGTTTAAACCCACAATCTTCAATCAACCCCTAGTATTCCCTTATAAATGTGTGGCTCATGCACAGAAGAATTTATCCCTCCATGGGTATTGTTTCTAGTTTGAGATTAACAAACAAATCTTTTATCTCAAAAGCAAAAAGTGTAAGATAGTGACCCCTCAGCTCTCAAAGAAATTGGAATTTGGATTCTTCAAGACATGAATAGGTAGTCACAACATACTCCAAAATGTAGTTGTTCCAAACTCCTCTCCACTAAAAGTTAACTGCTCGTGTCCACAGAACTCTAAGTCATGTTAAAATCCTCTATCATTTAAGCATCCAAGGTTGCCTCCTAAGATTTTTGGATCATCCTTGAGCATAAGATATTATACAAGCATGTAAAAAAACTGAGTCCTAGGAAAAGAAGGTCTCATATAAGGGATTGTAGAGATTATGCTCTACCCACTATTGTGCAAAGATTCCAGGTTCAAGATATGAAACCACAAAGTTGTCTTCAACATTGGTAACCCATTTTTCTATATTCTCCAGCATAATGTGCTCAAACATTTTCCCATGATTGGATTTAAGTGCTTTGGGTCTCGGTAATAGAACCAAAATATTGGGTTTTTTTTGCTGATTCTAGCTCTAGCGTTGAAATATATCCTAATAAACTAGCGCGGTGGCCCTGCCACATGAATTAGGTCTCACATGCTCACTAAAAACATGCAACAAAAGATTGATTCCCAAAGGCCTTGTAACACACTAATGTATATTTATTCATCTTTCATTATACATCTCTAAACTAGGATTATTTAATAACATAAACATATTACCACTATTATAAGGATCACCATTATTATCTAACAGTAGTGACTCAAAAAAAAGATACCAATACAAAACAAATAAATACACCAAATCCATTTCTAGCACTTAGTGTATTTCATTGTTCATAACACAATTTGGTGAAAACTGATCTCCCATTAGATGCTTAATGAATTATAAGGTAAAACTCTATTATCTATTTTCTAAAATGACCATCCCTATAAATGATTACAATAGGGGTATTTATACATGTTTCTCCTTGATCAAATGTTACTTATCATTAATGTAAAATTAAATGGTGTACAGACTCCCAATAGATTGAGAGTCATGGCACAAGTTGTTCTTGAGGATCTGGCGCCCTATGCCCCCAGATCCTCTCTCTATGCTAGATACTGGTGGCCATGTGTCCCATTCCTGATGGGATGGTGAAAAACCTTTGATAAAAATGGTCAAAGTGTCAAATATGAATCATCCTTCTAACTAATCCCACTTCCCATGCACTCCCCTAGTCTTCCACTTTTGTTCTGAGTCCTAAGTTCTCAAGTTCCTTGTGACATTATCTTTTGACTAGGTCCTCTTACACTGGTTCTCTTTCAGCATTGTCCTCTTGCACCCATAAAGTCCTATGCTATGATGCTCCTATGCTTGTCAACTATGCACCATGGTCCTCCCATGTCATGGTCCTTCTATGGTGTGTCAGTCTTGTGCCAAACTAGGATAAAGGTCCTTCTACACTGAGTTAGTCTTGTGCATAAAAATGAGAAAATACTTAGTTAAAATTTAGGGGCCAATATGGTGCCAAAGGTCTTCTTGGATGACATTTTTTGATTACATGAGATTACATGGAAGATTATTTTAGATAGATACCCTATGTATACTTTTGAATTCTAGACTACCCTTTAGAGGGCTTTAGGCACCCAGATCAACTTTAACACATTATATCATCCAAAGACATATGGACAAATTGAATGGGTCAACCAGGTGTTAGAGGACATGTTACACAAGTACATGATGGATCAACAATCATGTTGGAATGACTACTTATACTTGGTTGAGTTTGCCTAGAATAATAGTTACCATAGTTCAACTCAAGATGGCTCCATATGAGGCTTTTTATGGTAGGCCATGTAGGATTTCTCTGAGTTGGGATAGGCTTGAGGATAGGGTTGTGATTGGAATAGCTATGTTATAGGACATAGAGCATCAGGAAGCCCTCATTTAATAATGCTTGCAAGAAGCACAAGATAGACAAAAGAATTATGCTGATGCAAAGAGGATAGATCAACATTTTGCAGTTGGGGACAAGGTATTTTTATGAGTATGACCAAATAAGAACTTGATCCAATATGAAAAAGGATCTAAGCTTGCACCCCATTTTGTAGGTCCCTTTGAGATATTAGAGACCATTGGACAAGTTGCCTACCACTTAGATTTACCACCTATCTCAAGCCTATGATGTTTTTCATGTTTCACTTTTAAGGAGGTATGTTCTAGATATTTCTCATATTTTGGATTGGATGGCTTTACAGGTCAAGGGGGAAGGGAAACTGATATTAGAGCCCATATGTATTTTGGCTCATTAGATGCTAAGCCTTCAAGGTCACAATTTAGACAAATTCAAGGTCCAATGGGATTGATATGATGAGTCTACAAATACTTGGGATGATGTGACACCTTTACGAACTTGATATCCACACCTATTTTAGTGACTTCTAGGAGGAAGTCTCATTTTAGGGGAGGGGGATGTGATAACCCACTTTGACATCACCATCCTATTATATATTTTTTTACATGTTTTTTGGACTCGATGGATATATGTTAGACTATTTGGAGGCACAAGGTGCCCACACTTTATATTTTGTTGACATCATGGACATTGATTATTAGTTTGGTAGATTTTATTATATACATGGTTATTATGAGTGGATATACCTGGTTATCAAGATGTTGATACTAAATAACATGATGTTCTATTTTGAAAATTTATAATTGATTATGTTGAACTAACCAATATATATGATTGCCTTGCAAAGTTTTATAGTGATAGTTATACTAGTTCATATTAGTCTAAATATAAATTATTTTCTTGTGGATGTATTTGATATTTGCATTGAGTGTGCAGGTGCAAGGGGCCAAAGGTAGGATTATGAGGGACTCAAACATGCCTTGAGGAATCATATGCACATTTAAAATCATCTTAAATATTAAATTTTATACACTCCTTTTTTTCCAAATTCTTAATTGTATTTTTTGTGCCTTTTAAATTCTTCTCTTTATTAATTTAAATCTTGGTGTTAAGATTTAAACCTCTCTTCTAATTTCAAACACATTAAACCTATGTTAAATCCCAATGAGGTTAAATAACCTTTTCAAGGATTGGGTTGACCCTTAAAACTCAACCCGTTAATGCAAACTCAGATTTGTCCTTTCAACCACTTTTTAGCTTGAGTTTTTGAAAAGAAAAACTTTTCTTACTAGTCCTTTTTGGGCCCATACCTATACCCAATAGGCAAGTGGGTTTTCTAAGGATTTTTGACCACTTTTTAGTCATAAAAAAGACTTTATTTATGACCTGTATCTTCATCTCCATAAGCAAGTTTGTACTTAGTACAAGTAAATTGCATTTTGTATGTTTTGTGCAAGAAACACCCATGTGAGTGTGTAAGTGAATTTATGAGAGTTGAAAGAGAAGTTAAGGAGGGTGGTCCTATCTTTGGGATGTGGATGGCCATGTGTCACCCTCCTATTAGTCTTTAGTTTTGATTATCTTCTTCTTTTAAAAACCTTCTTTTGGGGATTTTTGAAGTTTTTATACATTTTTGATTCGTGGAATATCTTGGGTGCTTGGAAAAAGAAGCTTTTGGAAGTATCAAGAGGAGCTTTTGATTGAGGTGAGCTTTGTTCATTAATTTTTTTTTTGTTATGCTTGAATGATTTCACTTTTCTTGCCTTTCTTGAATGAATCTCTTCTAAAAGAAGATGAATGAATGTTTTAACTAGATTGGAGGTTTTGTTATTGGTTTCTCTATTTGATTTTCATTTGTATTTTATTGTCATGTTATTTCTTTCTTGTTGTTTTCTTTCTTTGTTATTGAGTGTTGGATATGGGATTTGGGAGCACTTCTATGCCACCCATGTGGCGATTGGTATAAGTGCATGTATTTAGGGAATGAGAGTGGTGTTCTTTCTTAAGGCTTGTTGGACAAGCCCACTTTTGCCTTAGTGACATGAAGATGCTTATGAGTAGTGGAACCTTTTTACAAGGTTGAAAAACCACTCTCCTTTATGAGATATGGGAGGTTTAAGGAGGAATGATGTTTATTGGAGGTCTAAGGAAGAATGATGTTTATGGGAGGTCTAATGAGGTAAACTATTGCTTGGTAAGCTCTATTTTATTTGGATTTGGAAGCCATACATCATTGAAAAATTATATGATAAGAAATTAAGAGCCCTCTTCTCTTCCCTTTAATGAAGTCCTTCTTCACTTCCTTGTTCTTTTTGTTTTCTTTGTGATCACTTTGTTATTTTGTTCTCTTTCTCTTGATACCAAGCCATTGTCCTTTTCGAGCTTATCTTTATGCATATGAGTTTGAGGTATGCCTCTTTTCCTTGGGCTTGGGGGAGGTTATGCATGAACCTCACTTGGTGAGGTTTGCATGTAATGGTGCCTAAAAGATGGGTGGTCAAGTGCTTTCCTTTGGTCTATTTTAATGTTTCCTTAGAGTATTCTTGGAACTTGACACTTGTGTGTAGGTTTTGGAACTTTGAGCTTGTTGTAGCATGTTGATTACTCTCACATGTCTTTTGGCTTCCCAAGTCTTTCATGTTGTTGAAGAGATTGTAATCCATTGTGATGCATTGTTTTGAAGAATGAAATTTTGAGAAAATCTTGTCAAGCTTGTAGCCTTGAAAATCTTTTTTACTGATTCTTGTGCAAAGGTTGTATTGAGACAATGATTTAAGCTTTGCAAATTTAAGACCCATCTCTTCTATATCTTGTTGGAAATGTTATAATCTTTCTTAGAGTGAATATTTATATGAATGTTTCTATATTTCCTTCCTCTTAAGTTATTGTTAATGAATATGTGAAATAAGTTATTTGTTGAAAATATGAATATAAGGAAATGAATGTTCATTGCATTCTTTGCTATTTTAAGATTATTCATGTGTTTAATTAAATGGCAAAAGAGTCTTGATATGATGTATAAGTGAATATGATGAATGAGAAGTGATGAAAATATTTTTGTAGCATTTGAACGTTATGCATAATCTTGACATATATATATATTTTTCTTTCCTTGAATCCAAAAGAAGATTATAACTACAAATGATAAATTGCTTTCTTAAGTTGTATGCTATTTGACGTACTCTTCTCTCTTTGCTTTTCCCTTTTCTTTATTTGAGAGTTGGATTCTATAAATGGAAATTATTAAGATATTACATTCACAAGACAAAGAAATTAGTATATTTATTATAAAGTGGATTATCTAAAATAATCTTATATTAGTTAATGAGTATGTAACAAATAAATAAAATTGATAATGTTATTATATTAATACTTAAGATCAAAATGGTTAAATTGACGTTTTGAATATATATATTATAAAAAAAAGAAAAGAAAGAAGAGGAAAATTCAAATAAAAATATATATGTGTGAAATAAAATAAAGACAAATAATAATAATAATAATAATAATAATAATAATAATAATAATAATAATAATAATAATAATAATAATAAAATTGAATTAAAAATATATTATATACATTGAACAAATGAATAAACAAATATAATATATAAATTATATGATATTATATTATATATAAAATAAATAAATTAAATGAATGAATGAATAAATAAATTAATTTTTAATATTACTGAAAGATAAATCAAAATAAATTCTACGAGGGACGGGGTGGTCGCTGGGTCAGCCCATCCCCCAAAACCCTCTCTTCTTTAAAAGGAAGAAGGGAGGGGGTTTGGCCAGCCGACCGTTCCCTTGCCCTATTTTCCATTAGGGTCATTGTCGTGCTGCGGCTCTACAAATAAAAAATATATATATTTATTTATTTCTATTTATTTTTTATAAATATATTTATATATTTTATTTTTTATATAAATATATTTATAAATAAATAATAAAATATATGATTAAAAATTAAAAACAAATTATATATATATATATATATGTTATTATCTATATTTAAACTTTAATTATTATTTTATTTTTAATCATATAAAAATATATGATTAAAAATAAAATAATAATTAAAGTTTAAATATAGATAATAACATATATATATATATATATATATATATATATATATAATTTGTTTTTAATTTTTAATCATATATTTTATTATTTATTTATAAATATATTTATATAAAAAATAAAATATATAAATATATTTATAAAAAATAAATAAAATAATAAAATATATGACTAAAAAATAAATAAAATTAATTATATATATATATATAATATATATATATATAATAACAAATATACATAAAAATAAATACATATACATATTAAATATATAATATATACTATATTTTAAAAATAAAAATATACATACAAAATTTTAAAGTATACGAGTCTTTCTTCAAATCCCCAAATCTCATGGCTCACATGGCTCATGTGAGTTTGACTTTGTTTTATAGTAATTATTTTTAATTATTTAATTCTTTATTAAATAAATTACTTTTCTTTTGTGTTAGTAACTTATTCAGTGGTGGGTAATTAAAGTTAGATTAAAAATCACTTTATTCTATTTAACAAGTGAATTAAATTTTTTTATAAAATAAATAATTTCTATCTGACTAATTTTTATAAAGAATTATTTGAATAGATTATTAAAAATAAAATTTAATTATTTTTTAAGTTTATATATATATATATATATATATATATATATATATAAAAGAATTAATTGCTTGTCATAAATTAATTAGTTCACTAATTAAATACATTTAATAGGTTTGATTAATTATTATTCTGTTATTTAGGTATGCATCGAAGGTCAGTAACAAATTATAGATTTAAAAAAAAAATAGTTTTTTTTATGAAATTGTTTAGCGTGTGCTTTTGATATTACAGATGTCATTGTAAGTGCTCAAGTAATTGCTAACCCAGATTTGAAGAAAGTATTCATTATTTATGTTAATGCTACTGAAAAAATAATTGAAACTGTTCTCACTCAAGATTTTGAAAATAATGATGAAAAATAAGTCAAGTTTTTAAAAATGTTGAAACTAGGTATCCTCTTATTGAGAAATTTGTTTTCTCATTGGTTTCCTCTTTAATTAAATTTTGTTATTTATTGATGGGAAACAAAGTTTTTATGTGATGTAACGTACCTATTTTATCTTATCTTTTAAAATTATGAACCATTCAAAGAAGGCTTGCTAAGTGAATATTACGAATTCGAGAATTTGATCTTGAATTCAAAACTTCAAATATTTAGCTAAAAATGATGCTTTAAATATCAATGTTTTGGTCTTGTCAGTTGATGATAATCTAAATACAAAGCCTCATTTAAAGACCATAATTTTTTTGATTTTTCTAAATTTTTTAAATTTAGTCTTGAGATGAATGAATGGGATTGTATGTTGACTGAAGATGACTGATATCATGACTTAGTATTTTATTTTCAAAATCAAACCTTTCATAATATTTTTGATAAGAAACAAATACATTCTTTACAGTTAAATGATTTAAATTTATGTTTATTATAATTTTTTCTATTTGATCAAAATAAAGATGGAGCTTTATTAATATGTCTTATGTATGATCAAACTCAAAAAGTTCTTAAAGATTGTTATGAATGAAATTGTGACGAAAATTATGCTACAAAAACTACTACTTCTAAGATCTTATGAGCAGGATATTATTAGCCTATATTATTTCAATATGTTTATAAGTTGGTTCATTCTTGTATGTCATGTCAATTATTTGTTGATAGAGATAAGTTCTCTGTAATACCATTAAATTCTATTATACTTGAAAAACTATTTACAAAATGAGACATTGACTTGATTTCAGATATACATCCTCCATCTACTGATCATAGGTATATATTAACAACAATAAATTATTTCACTAAGTGACCTGAGGCCAAGACACTTAAAAGTTCTGTAACAGGTGAAGTAATCTCATTTTTATAAGATCAAATTTTCTTTAAATTTATAATCCTTTATGAAATCATTTCTGATAATGGATCTCATTTTATTTTGAATAAATTTTTAGATTTTTTGAGAAAATACTCTATTATATATAGTCATTCATCTAAATATTACCCTAAGAGTATTGGTCAAGATGAGTCAACAAATAAAAATCTGATTTCAATTATAAAGAAATTAGTTTGTGAAAATAAAAGTAATTGACACCTCACAATTTTTGAAGCTTTATGGATTAATAGAACTATTGTCAAGGTAGAAACTAGTTATTATCCTTTCATGTTAGCATATGGATTTGAGACCACCTTATCAATAGAGTTTCAGATTTCTTCATGTAGAATTGCTTTACAATATGTTGCTAAAGATATAAATTTGATTGAATAAAGATTGCATGGTCTAATAGATCTTGATGAATCTAAAATAATTATATTGTAGAAATTAGAAAAGGCTATATTAAAATTGAAAAAAAAATTAGATAAGAAATTTTCTAATAAAAAATTTAAAGTTGGTGATCTAGTTTTATACTAAGATAAAACTCACGAAGATCCTAGTAAACATCATAAATTTGATTCATTATCACTTGGTCCTTATCAAATTATAATTGTACTTGAAAATAATGATTTTTATTTGAAAGATCTTGATAGAAATTAGTTACATTATTCAGTTAACGACCATCATTTGAAATTGTTTCATGATTAGCTCTTTTTTAGATTCATTTGTTTCTTTTGTTATTTTATTTTATTTTTATTTTATACTTCTTTTCTTTGCTATCTTTTTCTGTTGTTTCTTATTTTGGTTTATTTTTTTGCTTTTTATTGTTGCCTGATTTTACTTTTAAAAAGATCAACAAGTGTTTCAAATAGATAAAATTTCACATTATGAAGGAAGAATACGAAGATGATGCAACTATGTTGTAAGTAATAATTATTTTTAGATATTATTTTTTATAAATTCAACATTATTTATACATGAATAATATATGTTGAGTTGTAGCTAGTTGTTGAAGTAATACTTGATTTTCATATATTATATTTAAGGTATTTGTATTAGTTTATGAATCCAACTTGAACTTTTCTGTTATATCATTTCTTTTCTTCATGTCATGATAGTTAAATATCTAATCCCTTATTGAAATTAATTATTAAAGAGGTTCATTCATAACTACTTAAAAAATGATTTACTTGGATCACACTCTCAAGATTATGTTATTATTAATAGGAAATTTGATTGCTACTCAATTTTATTATTCAAAACTAACTAGCAAGGTTGCTAGATTTTTTACACCCCCTCAATTTTCTAAAACTAATACTCCTATCTGCCATAGAGTTGACCCAGTCATAAAGTTTTAAAATATGTCAGGGACCTAATCAATTAGTACTATGTTGAAATACATATTTTTAATTAAATAAGTTGATGATGATTGGTTTATGAATTCTTGTTTATATTTGAAGTGGTTTTGAAAAGCATAAGTAGATGAATGAATAAAAAATTTGCATATGTATTTATCATTCTTAAGGTATTTATGATCAATCATAGCTTTCAGTTGAATAATTTGGTATTTTCATTTTGAAATAGTAATATACAACATAGTTTAATCCAGATGAAATATATAATGACTGGTTATAATAGTTTTCTAATTAATTCATTTTCAATTGTAAGTATATAGATGGATTTGTCATGATTGCTATAGTTTGAGAAGTAACACATCTTATGGTTTATCAAATCAAATATATCATATGATTTATTATGAATTTCATTTGAAAGTTTGACTATGAACTTTATATGGATTTATCAGTATGTTTCATCCAAAGTTCAGTTGTAAATATAATTGACATGATTTTATGTTGGTCTAATATTTGAATCCTAAGCTATTTCCTAAGGATTTTAAAGCATCGTAAGGGTTTCTAAGTTTTGATCTTAAATGTTTTATTATGCCAAAGGTCCTAATTCAAATATTATTTATCCCAATTTATAATGTGATATGATTAAAACCTATTAGGGATCCTAATGGTCACTTGAGGCTTATTGATTTCAAAGACATATTTGATAAACTCATTCAGTTAGCAAGTTGAGTTGGCACTCTCGAGGTACATGAACATTGTAGTGATAAGTTGGTAGATTTTTTGGCATGCTAGTTAGCTAAATGAGTTAATACAAAGTATGATAGACACTTCATTATCGATTGACAATTTAAGACATTTAATGAAAAGAGTACATGCCTTGAATCTCAAAACTTGATAAGTGTTTTAGCAGGTATATTAGTTATTATTAAGTTTGATGACATCACTAAGATGGTTGGTCAAATGTTAAGTACTAGTCTCGATTCAATAAACCAATGATAAATGTGCATGTAGGCATGCGTAGTTAATTCACAAGGCTTGGATATAAATATCATTATTTTCTTGGTTTTGCTCATTTTTTAAGCTCTTTTATGGAAGCGTCACTCTATTAGTTTGGAATTTGGAATTGTAGATAGAGATTTATGTGTAGAAAATTAAAATGAGTGTGCATACAGGTATGCCAATAACAAAGAGAATGAACTTTGAAGAAGTTTATGAGTTGTTTCGATTAGTTTCTAGTTGCATGAAAAGAAATATGATTTTTGGTCTACATGTTGTGATAAGTTTTGTTATTTATTTGATTAAAACACTGCATGTATGGAAGATCATAGAGTTTTTAGTGGTTCATATATCATTTTTTTGCATGGATATCAATGAGAAATGGCTTTAATTTTTATTATATAATTGTTTATCTCAATGAATGATGAGATGAATAATATGTTTCTAACAGATTAGTTCAAATATGGTTTTATTTTGAAAGAATAATAGGGATTGGCTTACTTGAATGCATATACTAGTTTTTTTATTTTGTTGGTTGATAGTAAAATGGTGCTTCAAGCATACCAGTTATAGTTTGAAAGCAGTGTTTGGTGTTTTAATTTTTTGAAGCCATAATTTCATGCATACTTAGGGTTTTGTGTAAAATTAAACTTTGTATATTTCCATCAATATTTGGAAAGGTTCGAATATGTTTATGGTTTGACATAAAGAAATAATTTAAAGAAAAAGAATATGTTTGAAAATGAAAATATATTATTCAACGTGTCTTTAGTGTTTTGAAGTTGTAGTTTCATGTGTACATGGGTTTTGAAGATAAATTTCTGCATGGTTATATCATGAGAGTTTAGTGTGTTGAACTTTGTTTGTGAAAATAATGGAGGTTATTACTAAAATTGAGCATCTTGGTTTTGGGTTTATATGATTTTTGTTATAAGAAATATCAGGTGTTTCAATATTTTGAGCTGTAGTTTCATGCAAGTTTGAGGTTTTATAAAATGAACTTTTAGAAATTTGATACATTCAAAACTACTCTAAATTTTGTTTAAAGTATTGGAAATGAATAAACAATAAAGAAATGGTTAATAGTTTTCTTGAAAAACTATAATGAGTTGTTTCTTAGTTTTGAAAATATGATTTAGAAGACATATTATGGACACATAGTTTTGTTTTGAGTTTCTGTTGGTTAACTATTATGCAGTGACATTGTTCGAAATGCATCAGTTTAGATTTTTGAGCCTTATTGTAAATTTGTGTTAGGATTTGACATGAGATGAGTTTTGTATATCCATAGAGATATTATATGGATAGTCGTGATGTGTTTCTAGTTTGTCATAAAACAATGTTCGAAAACAATTCATTTAAAGGTTTTGGGTAAATCTTTTGAAATCATATGTGAAGATGTTGAAGTATCTGATAATCTTGAGAAGCTGTGATAAGCTATTTCAGTTTAGACATAATGAATTTGAAAGAATATAGTTATGTCAAATTTTTTCTATGTGAAGGGTTCTTATTGAAATTTCTTTAAAAGAATGCATGCATAAATTATACATGGTTGTATGTTTAAGATGATGTTCAGGGAAAATATATTTATAGGGTTTCATATTATAATTTTTTCTAGGGCAGTAAGATGTTGATATTTTCAGTTATGGAAAGGATAAGATATTATCAAATCTTATATTGGTGAAATATTTTTGATGATTTGATTCTTCACAATAAAAAAAATCATGCAATTTATATGACATAAATAAGACTTTCAATCATTTTGATATCATATTCACACAATGAAAATAGAATTTAGGAAAATATGACATAATATTTTGAAAAATAAAATTATGAGAATATAATTTTTTTTTGGGTTTCATAATGATAATTATGATGATAAATTGACTCAATATGAATAATTCAGTTTTTATTTCATTCAATAGGAAATTTAGAAATTATCTATTGACGATTGAAAATATTATAAGTGACTAAGAATTGAGAATTTGATGCAGTTGTTATTTTTTCACTGATAATATATTCATTCTTTAGTTCAATCATATGCAATAATTAGTTTTTGAATATATTTCAAATTGTTTAGGATTTTAGGTTGGGATCAACTAGGATCAAGTAGAGATAATGATAGCAGAGATTAGGGAAGAAATCAAAATTTAGATAATGTGAACTAGGAAGTACCTAATAGACAATTCTCAAGGAGGGTTCCAGGGCTAGGAGGTTTGGTCCTAGGTATGCTAGTAGGGGAGCCAGGATGTCAATCCACTTTGATTCTACCAACCTTGAGTTATAGAATATATTGAATAATTTCCCCTTCAATCCTACAAACCCTAGGGGTAATAGAGGATTTCATAGTTGTATATTTGTTGCTAAGTCTCAATCCCATAATAGTTCCTCTCACCACTTGTAGAATAATCCACATCAGTTGTTAGTTCAGTCACCTATCTCAGAGAGAATCCAACATGTTAATGAGCCACACCATGTTAATGAAACCACTCAGCTAAACACTAAAATAAACTATGTTAATAACTTTTTTAATCTTACCTTGTCTTCTTTTTCTGATGAACTCTCACCATCTTAGAGAAATCCTATTTTAGGATGCAAAAAAATAAGTTTGAAGGAGCCACATTCAGTTTGTAAGAAACATAGTCTTGAAATTCATCCAATCACTTCAGATAAATGGTCAGATAGTCAGAATGACATAGACACTTCAGTTGAGATCATAGTTGTGAAGAAGATTAAATTGGAGGTTGATGATAATACAAGTGAGTCTAGAATTAAGCTAGTTCGATTTCCAGTAATTGAGATGGAATACAATGAGTGTGTTAATGAGCAAGGAAAGCCAATAATTAAAGTGTTTTTTGATTCATATAATTATTGGATGTGAGTAAGATAAATTTTTTATTTTATCAGTTGAAATTTAAGTTTATGAAACTTAAGTACTTTCAAATTTGATACTTTGATTTTTAGATTTTGATATTTTGATTATGATGTTTGAAAGTACAACAGACTTTAATTTTTTGATATATATGATATGCCTAAATAATTTTGATAATATGCATTATGAAATTAATATAGATAAGAATATGACTTATCTAATTATCTATTGAAGTATGTATTTCTTATTATTATTAATTAATTAAGGGTCCCCACCTGTTAGGAAATACCCGATCTATATTCAAATATTTTATCTATTAAGACTTTTAAATCTTTATTAAACTTTAACTAATAACTATCTATATTAATTTACTTTTAAAAAGTCAATTAGTTAAGTTAAGTAAGTAACTAAGGTTAGTTGTAACTTCTTTTCCAACCAAATTTGAAGCATAAAAGGAGATAAAAGATTCATTTGAAGGGAGGAACAACATAGGTATTAAAGACTTATACATTGTGAAGTCAATCATTTATCTCTCTTTTCTATGCAACTTCTTTGAGATAGCATGACTTTTGCAAATAAATCAATGGTAATTTCTTTGATGGTTGAGTATATTGCTTAGGCAACACAAGGATATCTAGTTTTTATATTATCATTTATAACAAATTATCTGAAGTTTGTCAAATTTAACATCTTTTGATGATTACTTCTTTCAGTCCTATGTATAGAATCCAAGTATTCAACTTGAATAATGATAAAAATTTCACTATTTATGATATTTCATTATTTTAATTAATTTTAAAAACTATCTTTTAAGATATTTTGTAAAGAAGATGGTTTCTCAAATAAAATTGATCTATTCTGCTAAGACGACACTCTCTATTGAGACTCACATGTTTTATCTATATTGTACTTTATTTTAACTTAGTTTAATTTGATTTAGATTAATATTTAATTAATCTATTTTTTTTTCTATTTATTTAATTTTAATATCTTTTACTTTTAATTTGCTTTTAGCTTACAGTTTATTTTTGTTTTCCTTTTAAGTTAGTCTCTTAGATCAATCTCCTTTATTTAATTTTTTAGAGTTAGTTTCTAGATTGGTTAGTTTGTAGATTTAGTTTAGAGTTAGATTAGGTTTAGTTGGTTAGCCTTAATCAAATTTAGATTGTTTTATTTTAGTTTAGCACTTTGTTTATTCTAAATAGTTTGTTATCTCTTTCTTAGTTTAGTTGTTGTCTTATTTGTTTTATCTATTTTGTTATTTGTTATTTTTATTATCTTTTAAGTTTGCTAGTTGTTATCTATTTATGTCTTGTGTGTTGAGTTCTATTTTTTGGTCACTTTCTAGAAGATTTGTTGATCTTTAATTTATCTCAATTCTATTTTTGGTTTATTATCTTGATGTTATTTGGAATTTATTACATCAAAAATAAGATATTACTTTGAAATATATTATATTATTGAATCAGATTTCTTTCCTTCAAGAGATTATTTTGTTCATAGGCCTTATTTATCAAATATGATAGATTACACATTCATATATGAACTGATTCATTATTTGATAAGAGGATTTTTAAAATTATAATAAAATATGTTATATTTAATAATTTATTTGTTATTTCTTAGAAAATTAAAAAACCCTTCATGTCTTTAGGATCATAATTGAACCTTTAGAACCTTACTATTAGATTGGTACGATTCTAACTTAACCTTCAAAATAGACAAAAAGAATGATTAGTTAACGATATAATTTTCATCATCAACAACTGGTAAGGAGGTGTATAACATAAGTTTGCCGCATATATTGCCATACTCATCATGAGACACATACATAACAAAGTAAACTAACAATAATAGTTGTTCTTACCACTAAAATGATGATATTATGATGCCTTCTAGAATGAAATGTGATTGTAAATCCACTTCTCATGTGTTTGAAGATTTATGAGATGATCAAGTGCTACAAGTGAGTGATCCAATGCTTGAATCTGGCCCCACTAGGCATGCCATAATTATTAGCTCTCCAACATGCACCTTATGAGGAGGTTGTTTAGGCCTACCTCCAAATTTGGGGTAACATGAGAATAGCCCAAGGCTATGGGTGACCTATGGCTAGGCTAGACCTCTAAGTTATGAGGCTAGCTTTCCTGGTGCATCTACTATTAGATCAAAATCACTAAGACCTATTGAATGGAGTGAAAAAACATAGAAATAATGCATAAAAGGAAACCTATACTATTATAGGTGTTGCACCAATATCATTCATCCACTAAAATTGACGTCTAATAACACAAGTGAACTAGATAATCAACTAAATGACTACCTCTAAAAGTTCTTATGGAATAGTGTTTCACATGGAGGTTGTGTTAGGTGATAGAACATGAGGGCCATGATAGGAAGGTCTAGTTTAAGGCACTTTCCAGTCAGGTTCCACTACAAATTAAATCACTTAACACTTCTACACATCATGTGACCTATATAAGACACCCTATTAGCATCTAGGTGAGGAAAAGACCTAAAAATGGAGGGAAACCTTCCACATATGTAAATAAAAATAAGAATAAACACAATATATATCAACATTAAGGAGCTAAAATAATTTGTTTTTCAATTTAAGAGGTTTACAAGATGCCAATATAGGTAGAGTTTCCTCATACCTAGGTGCAAGATAGATACAATGGCCTTAAGGCCTAAATAAATATAAGAATAAAAGGGAAAGAGAGAGATAATGAAATTAAAGTGATAGTTAGAGGTCATAAATGACCATATCCCACTCCATCATCAGTTACAACAGTTATAATAGTCCTTCATACTCCTTCCATGTATTGGTCTCTTGATTGGTGGTATTAATGAGCCTTTTGGAACCACAATCACTAGGGGTGAATCAGTGATGAAAGAAAATAAACTTAAATTAAAATTATTCAAAATATTAACCATTCATCATAATCATTAATGAAGCATATAAACCATTCATTGCAATGAACAAAAAAAAACTATGCAAGATCAAAACACATAACACATGAATTATGTGAGAAACACTCATGGGGTAGAAAATCCACTTGAAACAAACTTTGGAATACTATCCTATAGATATATTTCTTTAATTTATATCATCACCAACTAAATAAGGAGTACCCACCCCTCAATTTAGTCAAGCACCCACTTGACCTTTAGCTAGCACCAACTAATAAGGAGGATACAACCCCCTAGATGATTAAGCACCAAATAAATCACCTCCAAACTAATATCCACCTCTGATATGATGTATTAAAAACATGAAAATGGTATTATTTTTTTATAACACATTCAAACCTATATTTATACCTCATACAATCCTCTTCCTCTTCTACATCACTCAACTAGATAAATAAACCTATTTAGTTTTGAAACAAGTAATCCAATTAGCTCACCACATTTAACACCACTATTTGATCTTCATGACATGTTCAACATGTTATTATGATTATTTATATTCCTTTACACACTTATAAAAACTCTCATAACATTCACTTCACTCTTTAATTATCAAAACCTTTATATTAGGTCACCAAAGCAAAATAGGCCTAATAGTCTTGAAACAAATCTTCTTACTTGCTCATGACATGAAACAAATAATGTTAGACCCTTGTCACATATTCAAAACAATTTTATGATATTGTTTATGGCATATTAACCTTATGAAAATTCATATATAATTAATTTCACACACCAATTGTCTAACTTACACAATGAGACCAAAATGGCCTTCTACATATGCATTATTCTTTCTCCAATCAATCTTGGCCGACCACAATAATTTACTTAACCCTTAAGACTTTTCCCCAATTTGATCAACATAAAAATATATCTTAATATATGTTACATATAATATACATCAAATCATTAGGTTGGCCATGTTTCAAATGGCTCAAAACAACACAGTAGGCTTAAGCAAGACCTAAGCAATTAACCCTATATTAGGCCACACGTTTCATTTAGATACTAATAGCCATTAACCAAATATGGAACCATTTTAAAAAATTTAACATAATTTAATTAACATAATATTTATGTTTAACAAGTCATACAACACTTTTAAGTCACTCCATCACCTTATGAAACCTCTTTTATCCCTCAAGCCTTCAATAGATCCCATGGATACCCAATTCACCTTCATGTAACATTTTAAGCCACTATGGTCCAGATGACTCTTACCAATGAAAAAAAACCATTTAAATAATTTACCTATATCCTATATGATCCTTTTAAATTAATAATAAACATCAAATTATTTGGTCATACTTTAAAACTTCCATTAGGCCTTAAAGACCTATTAAGCTTAATTAGCCCAAAAACACTGACTTCACAAAAGAGGCTCAAACTAACTGTATATAAAATTTATATGTACATTTCACATATGGATTGAAATATCAAGACCTCAGAAACATCAAAAAATATATAAGACACCTTCATTCATCCTATAAAGGCTCATAAACACTACTACAATAAGCCTACTCAAACTTCTAATAATTACAGTCAGTAAAAGTCAACTTTGACTTATAATAACTTCACCTGTATGAAAAATCAAAACTATAAATAAATTTTAAAATTATATATATGGATTATAATTCATTTTTTATTTTTATATCAACAATATTTGATTAATAATTTGTCTTATACAATCATTTATTTTCACCCTGGTTTATTAAAAAAAACACTGTCAACAACAATCAACTCTCACATGTAATAAATGTAGTTGTACGACTAGTAAAACATCCTAATAAATTTTCATGGATAGAATTTGAAGTCCTGTACCAATTTTATTTTTAAAAAACCATAAAATTAATCCATTATAAAAATTTATGAACAAAATACTATTGATTGGTTTTCCTTTGTTCACTTGATATTGCAAATTTGGCCAAGCATGGAAAATAGTGAAATCTGCTTGGGAGATTAACTTTGCACTGTCATAACTTTCTATAAACACCATATCAAGACCTAAAATTTGAACCATATGAACTAGGAAAAAATATGAAAAAACTCATGTGACCAATCTATTTTGAAAAATTAACACGTATTAATGATGATGTCATTAATATGCTTACTCATGAAGTTCTACCAAGTTGACTAGGATAACCTAGACCTTCACAAAACTACTATAATAAATTAATTTAACTTTTAAAAGTTATAAAATCACTCTTTAAACCTAATATGACCCATAAAACATGGTTAATCAAATCAAAATCCTACACACATGATATGTACTCTCAAATCCATTTAGAACCTATCACTTTGTCATTAATGCATTATGTACTAAGATCACCTTGACATCAATGATAATTAATGCATCTCAATACCATGATCAAAAATATCCTCATTTGTAATTAATTAAAATAACTTTCAAAATGATCTCTCCCAAAGTAAACAACTCTTTCATTTTGAAATTTCTCTCCCTTTGACATTAATGACAAAGGGTCTCTTCCTCAACATGCCAACTTGATCCTTAGACCTGTCAAACTGCTCATAGAGCTAGAAATATCCCCCTAACATCATGCTCATATCATATAAATTATTATGAAACTATAATAAACCATACCAAATACTTATAATTAAAACATCTCATAAATTCTCCCCTTCACTCTATGCATACCTTACATATTATCAATTGAAGAGAACATATCTCTATCTGAATTACTCCTTGATTCTTAGCATATTAAAAACATGTCTCAACTTCACATACTCATTAATAAAACCTAAGTTATCTCCCCCTCACTCCATGTTACACTTGAAATAAATCAAAATATTGAAAACATACACAAGCAAACTCTTTTACAAGAACATACCTTAAATGGAGCCATCTCTATCCACACATAGGTTACCACAACTATCCAACATCCTTTCACGAGACAACCAAATCAAATGATGATATTCTTGGGCCCAAATGACCTATATAAATTGTCTAAAAACCTTCTCATATTAATCAAACAATCACAACTGATATAAACAATAAGAACATGCTCAACAAATCTTCTCATATGAAAAACAACTAAATTTACTTGAATCCATGCTTATAATAGCTCTTCAGGATACCAATATGAAGAAACTACCTCATTAGGCCATATATGGGTGTAATATGATTGAATTAATGAATTAATTATACTTCAATCTAAACTTTCCTTCTCAAGCTTATCCCTTCAAGGACCTCTCTCTTATACAAGAAAAAATATTCCTTTCCTAGGTCACTTCAAAGAGGTATTTTGCAAACAAAGATATATAACTTTAAATTATCATACCTTTTCACCAAGGGACTGCCTATAGCACACCATAACCTAATTTGAAACTTTATATCATAATTTTACACCTTATCACCAAGTTTGGTGACCCAACTCATTGTATAAGCCAAGATACACCATGTCAAGGATTTCTTATGTTAGAACCCTTATGCCAACCAAGGACACTCAAAGTAAGATCTTCTTCCAAAAACATATTATAAACT
The DNA here is from genome assembly GCA_037957365.1 of Torreya grandis. NCBI lineage: Eukaryota > Viridiplantae > Streptophyta > Pinopsida > Cupressales > Taxaceae > Torreya > Torreya grandis. The sequence continues at coordinate 958,374 of JARHVA010001704.1, forward strand.
TAAAATAACTTCTCATATATCTTAATAAGATTTAAAAATATTTTAAAATATTGAAATCAATTTAAATAATCCATACTCAACTATATGCATATCAAGATAAAGAACATACCTTAACCCATTGAATAGTCTCTCACTTATCAACATTGCAACACCATTCCATGATGATTCAAATGATTGAGTAATGCCTCTATGAATCCTAATATAGACAACTCACCTACCAAGGCACTTAAATCACTTGAAATTTAGGATATTCCCAAGTCTCCATACTCTCACTAGTTTGCTTGTCTTTCTCAAGCATCCTCATAGGCTTGATTGGCTTATCCATCTTTACTTTGACTCCCTTGCCAACATACCCTGATAAATAGTATTATTGTCTTGCCTTCAGATAAAATAAACCATCTTGACTGATATGGTCATCAACCAATTCATACTTGGTCTTAATCTTATCTCTCTTAATAGTCTTAGGTTTCCATATCCATGTATGACCTCTTCCTTGCACACTAGGAGCTCCATACACCTTGTTTTTCCTTGAGAACTCATTCATCCTATTATTAAAATATTTTAAATTATGAATAAATCTATGACACCTGAGCACAAAATATTATTAATACATTTTTCTTGATGATGGTTATGTATTTTTGATAGGTTACCTCTCCTTTTGAAATCTCTTGTAATGTGACTAAACTATTTGCAAGCATAAAATTGACTATGAGATAAATTTACAAAATTCATGACTTTGGGATGCCTTGCTAGTATTCTCACCTTATTTTTCATGATATAATAATTATTTACTTGATTTGATTTCTCTTTTTCCACCTTGCTAATTTTAACCACTAGCTTCTCATGCTCAACCTTTAAGGATTCTAGCTCGATTTTCAATTGATCGAACTCATCCTTCTTTGCCCTAAAAATTGAATTTGTAGCCTCTATTTGATTATTAATATCATGAATAGTCATCTTATCCTTTTTTTTTATAATGATACATTAGATTTAAAGATACACAACTTCTCCTTAATAGCCTCTAAAGTACTTATCCTTAAATTATAACCTCTAATTGAGATATGAGATCTTTAATAGCCTTCTTAGCATCTTCTAACTAAGATATGAGATCCTCAATAGCCTTTTTATCCTATTTAGTCATTATGAACATGTCACTCTTCAAGGTAAAAATATGATCCTCATAAGCCTTAGCCAGAAACCTCAACTCTTGATTTTCTTTCCTTAATTGCTTAGCCATTTTGTGTTTCAAGGACCACCTTCTAGATATCAAGCCTTCTTGAAAGACCTGATCTAATACCAATTATTAGAAGCATAATCAATGAGGGGGATCAAAATCTGTGAGTTAAGCAAATAAAATTAAATTCTAATTCTTTAAACTCTTAACCATTCATCATAATCATTCATGAAGCATATAAACCATTCATTGCGATGAACAAAGAAAACTATGGAAGATCAAAACACATGAATTATGTGGGAAAATCTCATGGGAGAGAAAACCCATTTAAAAAAAGATTTGGACTAATATCCTATGAAAATATATTTATTTAATTTATATCATCACAAAATGATCAAGGATCACCCACCCCTCAATTTAGTCAAGCACCCACTTGACCATTAGCTAGTACCAATTAACAAGGAGGCTACAACCCCCTGGATGATCAAGCACCAACTCAATCACTTCAAAATTGATCTCCACATTTTATATGATGTATTACACACATAATTAGAGTATTATATTTTTTTAACACCTGAAAACCTACCTTTATATCTCATACAATCCCATTCCTCTTCTACATCACTCAACTAGACAAATATACCTATCTAGCTTTCAAACAAGCAATCCAATTAGCTCACCACCTTCAACACCACTGTCTGATCTTCATGACATGTTAAACATGTTATTATTATTATTTTCATGACCTTACACCCTTATAAAAACTCTCATACCATTCTCTTTACTCTTTAATTATCAAAACCTTTATACTAGGTCACCAAAGCAAAGCAAAATAGGCCTAATAGCCTTGAAACAAATTTTCTTAATTGCTCATGACCTTCAAAAAATAATATTATACCCCTGTCAAATATTCAAAATTATTTTATAATATTTTTCATGGAATCTTACCCTTATTAAAATTCATATATAATTCATTTCACACACTAATTGCCTAACTAGCATAATGAGACCAAAATGACCTTCTACATATGCATTATTCTTTCTCCAATCAATCTTAGTCAACCACAATACTTTAATTAACCCTTAAGGTTTATTTTCCACTTGTATCAACATAAAATATATCTTAGGATAAATTACATACAATATACATCAACTAATTAGGTTGGCCATGCTTCAAATGGCTCAAAACAACACACTAGGCTTAAGCAAGACCTAAGCAATTAACCCTCCATTAGGCCACACATTTCACTTAGATACCAATAGCCCTTAACCTAAGATGTAACCCTTTTAAAAAATTTAAATAAATGTAATACACATAATATTTATTTTTAAAAATTAATACAACACTTTTAAATCACTTGCTTACCTTATGAAATCTCTTTTAGCCCTCAAGCCTTTAATAGGTCCCATGGAAACCTAATTCAACTTCATATAATACTTTAAGCCACTATGGTCCAAATGGATATTACCAATGACCCAAAACACTTCAATAAATTTATCTTTATCCTATAGAGCCTTTTACATGCTTAATAAACATTAAATCATTCACTGATACTCTGAAATCTCTATTAGGCCTTAAAGACCTATTAGGCTTAATTAGCCCAAAGACACTGACTTCACAAAAGAGGCTCAAACTAACTGTATATAAAATTTACATGTAAAATACACATATGGATGGAAATTTAAATACCTCAATCATCATCAAATTCATAAGACATCTTCATTCAGCCTCCAAAGGCTTATAAACACCACTGTAATAAGCTTACTCAAACCTGTAATAATTATAGTCAACAAAAGTCAACTTTGACCTACAATAACTTCACTTGTACAGATAATCAAAAATAAAAATAATATAGTATAATTAATTTTTTATTTTTATACCAAAAATATTTTATTAATATTTTATCTTCTACAATCATTTCTTTGTACCCTTGTTTATTCAAAAAAAATATAGTCAACAATAGTCAACTCTCATGTGTAATAAATGTAGTTGTACGACTAGTAAAACATCCTAATCAATTTTCATGGATATAAATTGAAGTCCTATATAAATTTTATTTTTAGACCACCATTAAATTAATCAATTATCAAAAGTTATAAACAAAATACTATTGACTGGTATTCCTTTGTTCCCTTGATATTGTAAATTTGGCCAAGTATGGAAAACAATGAAATTTGCCTAGGAGACCAACTTTTCACCATAATAAATTTTTATATATATCATATCGAGAAATTAAATTTTAACCACATTAACTAGGAAAAAATATGAACAAACCCATGTGACTACTTTATTTTTACACCATCACACATGTTAACTCTGATGTCATCAATATGCTTACTCATGAAGTCCTGCCAAGTTGACTAGGATAACCTATACCTTCACAAAAATACTCCAATGAATTCATTTCAATTCCACAAGTGAAAAAATAAATATTTACACCTAATATTACCCCTTAAACATGTTCAATCACTTCCAAGTACTACACACATGATATACACTCTTAAATCCACTTGGAAACTATCACTTTGTCATTAACGCATTATGTACTAAGATCACCTTGATATCAATGATAATTAATGCATCTCAACACCATGATCAAAAATTTAGGCATTGAATTAGAGTGGTGGAGGATAGGTAATACTTTTTTGACCTATTTAATACATGCCCATTCCTAAATATGGTCAATCATCTCTCCTTTGATAGTTACAAACATTAAAATGGCTCAATTAAGTTCTCCATGAAGCATCTTGCAACCCATCTTCCCTTGCATGTTAAATTAGGTTCAAGAAACTACCATTTATTTCATAATGACCATATAATGTGTGCTTACCTATTTAATGAATCAATTAAAATGGTATAATGACTCTGCATCTTCCTCTTAGCAGCCCCTCTACGCTAACTTTCATCTCTCCTTGTTGACAAAGTAGGTCTACTAGGCTAATTAGGCCTAGTTACATAATGTTTATTATTTGGTTGAAAATATGACATTGAATATAACCTTAATAATAGGTAAACAATAATTTTACAATACTAAACAAGTTTTATACACCATGACTTAACCCTTCTAAGCATTTCACACCTACAACTTTACTTTACTTAGGTGACTAGGCCACCTCCTACTTGTATTTCAAGAGTAACTTTTTGCTGTAGACTTGAATAAGTGTTTTTAGGAAGGAGTGTGAGAAATTTATGGTTTGAGGAGTTAAAACAAGTCCCAAACCACCCCTTCCAATGATTGGTAACTTTTCAAACAACTATGTACCTCACCTTCTGCTCAATTCCTTTTAAAAACATAATTTCTAACAAGTCCATACACCTAATACCATGGATGGAATCTTATCTAAGTGTACCATGTGATCTAAGTGTTTATCATATTAACCCAAGGTTTTTGAGTGCAAATATTTCCACTTTTCCCAAGTTGAGTTTGTCTTAGGGTTTAAGCAAGGTTTTTTAGGTCTACCATCTTAATGATGGTTCATAAAGATCATACCTCTAATCTAAAACTTATGGTCATATATGTTTATTTCATAGACCCCCTTAAATATATTGAAAATATTTAGGTCCCATGCATATTATGTGTGGAGATATGAATGTAAGATGGTGTTATTCGAGCTCTTTACAAGCCTTCTAGACATGTTTACAATCTTAAAAATGATTCATAGAGGTGGACCTTTGAAACCAAGTTTTTCCTCCATGGATGTTGAGTCCATAGCGGTGCCCAACTCTTGATAAAATAATTGGCTTTGATTTATTATGCCATGAAAGATATGAGCACTTGAAATGATGGCTTGAGATGATAAACTGGGTGTAATGCAGTTCAATCTAGATGATGAGACTAATCTGACCCTTCCTTGTTCTTATCTATCCAAAACATCTTCTTTAAGACCTACACCATGCCTCTACATCTCCTCCTGATGTTCATTCTTCTTGGGAAGGTCTGAGTATGCCTCAATGTGTGGTGGGGTTTGAGGCCTAAACATGGCTTTGGGCCTAATGGTCTAGGCTAAGTCTCAACCTCTCTATGGGTAGGTTGTTATCCTCAACATAATCATGTTACACCTTTCTTACATGTTCCCAAACTTTTCTCTTACCTTTAGCTACTTAAACTCCAACTCTTTTTCTCCTCTCTCATGTGATTGCCTATAGGTCTCACTACCAGCCTAAGTGCTTGAAATTAGTGTAGGGATCCAAGTGGTTTATTTCCTTTAATTTAATATTAATGGGATTGAAAATAATTAAATATTCCTTCCTTCTCTAGCAACATCCTTAGGATCAAGCTCTCTTTCAACTCTATTTTTTACATACCCTTATATAGTAAGGCCTAGGGTTTGTAGGAAGTCATGCCTATATATCCCTAAGGTATTGATTGAGTATCTATCTACCTCAAATTGAGGTTTGTCACCTTGGAAACATTTTTTATTCCTTTTAACTCCTTATTTAGGTGATTTTAACTCTCAGATATTATTCAAACTTACACATGTCTTCAATTCTAGTAGAGGTCTATGTGTACTAGTTTAGGCCTAATGGGATGTTAGGATCTTTTTATTTATCTCAAGGACTAAATATATAAATGTGGATTAAAATAATTAATATATGAAAACCTAATCCTCTACTTGACTTACTTATTAGTCACTTCTTATGCAAGGTTTAAGGCACTCAACTTTTCTTACAAGGCCTAAGAACCCTAATAGCTTGTCAAAATGTTATTTGCATTCAAGGAGTAAAATAATTAAGATGGGTTGAGAACCATTGAGAGGAAATTTGAAACCATTAATTTTATCTCTTTCACACTCTTCACAACATATTTCATCCATTTTCATTGTTTTATCCATGACTTTACCTGTAAGTGGCAATCATGTATCTTGGCTCAGTAGGTGTGATTAACGAGCCTTTCCTTCACCAAATTGAGGTATTGATCATCCCATTTTTTTTTATGATTTTAAATTCCTCTTAAAATGTTTTAAAACATCAAAAAATCCTAAGTATGCCATTCATCATTGACTCCTATGAATCAAGGATGTAATCAATAATTTTAGGCTTATATGACCTAATTGCTTTTTGAGGTTCTTGTAACTCTAAAGGACAACACCATATGAATGGGAACATGAGAACACATGTAAAATAATTCAAGTCACCTAAAACCACTCTTCACTTCATCCTCTTATAAGGTTACACACCTTGACTCCTTTCCTTTTTGATATTGATTGTGATTGCTTGTTTAGGCCTAACTAGGGCTAATTAGGCTATCCAAGCCTTATATTATCTCAAAGGGTCAATCTATCAGAAGAATGCATTTAATAAATTTTAAGAAACTATAATATCACTCCTATACTTTAAATTTTGTATAGTTTCTCAATTCTTCCTAAATTCTTCTCAATGACCTTGTTCCTACAGTTAACATGTAGGCAGTAGTTTTAGGCCCTTTTAATTATGTAAGTTTCACTTGAGCATTGATTTTATGATTAATTGACTCCTTAGGTTACATAAATAGGTTTGTGACCCCATTTTATTCCTTATGGCCCTTTAAAATGTTCTTAGCCTCATCAACATCAGTGTTTCACCTATTTTACAATCACATGCTTCTGTGCACTCAATGGCATTGATTGAACTTGCTTCCTCTTGGAGTGAGTTTGGTATTTATATAAACCCTATTATATATCTACCATGTTATTCATATAATCCTATTAATTATTATGATCCTCAATTTCTCCCTATATCTCACCTTAACAGTCCTCTATTTGCTTGGACTACCTTAGGTTTGTAGGTGCCTAAATGAGGGTTTACCTTTCAAGGCTTAAAGTTGAGAATGAGATGGAGAATAGGTTAGTGAGGCCATATAATATGAAAATCAGATGAGGATAGTGAATATTATACTTACCTTGATGCTTCCCCATAGTCACTACCAAAGACACCTATTCACATTTGCAAGAATCTCACATTGCATACACAATAGTCATATTGGAGATAGAAATTGAAGGATCCACTTGATGATCCAGTGGCTTAGCTGAGATTGGGAGATATAAGATGCTTAAATGGATTCAAGGAAATCATAATCAAACCTAAACACCATCAGTCACCTCTATTTTATGCTTTAGAGAATATGCAATAAGGAGCAACACTGCCATGTTTCTATAAATGCAACAACAAGAAGATTTGCTTGCTCTCACACCTTCATACATGTGAACTATGGGTGGGGAGTATCATATAAGGACCCTAAGAACATATAGAACACACATCAAGTATTTATTTTTGAAAACACTTCAAGGATGCACCAAAATTGATGCCACTTTATCCCCTTTTATAGATGAAGAAGACCAATTGAGTGCCCAATATGCTAGTGTTTGTTCATAGAGAATAGGCCATGAATTTGTATACAAATTCCATGAGTGAGAATCTCAACATACCCCCTTCCTCTACCCAAAGTCTTATCTCCTCGTTTTCTCTCTCTTGTATGAATTGAGGAAAAACTATAGAGCTTGCCCAAGTCTGCCATAAAGCATGATGGGGAAATGAACTAGTTTTGAACTTGTCTTGAACATTTTGGTCATGAAACTTCTTTGAGACACATGCCATGAGATTTGATGCAACCTTATGACCTCCTTATATATGGATTTAATTTTACAAATTTGTAAAACCTAAAAAAACCCTACAAATACCCTCTTTTTAGCATTTTCTTCTAGTTTCTAACCTTAGGATACCATTTGTGGGTAGGAGGAGGGAAAATAAAAGTCAAATGACATTTAAAAATAGGTGACACAAAAGGGGGAGTTGAAGAGGCATACCTTCACATGTGTGGGACCCATTTGGTGAGTGGGGAGTGAATTTGATGCCTAAAATGGATCCTCATGCATATGAAACCATCCAAAAATGACTTATAATATCAAGGAGGTCCTTATAAGACCCATTAAAATATAATATGTCATATAGACACCCTTTTACTAAAGTTATAATGCAATATGACTAGTATGAGGTGTTTGAGGATCCTTTGACAACTTGAAAGGGTTAATCAAGGTTTGAGATAGAATTAGACAAACAGACCATGGAGAATGACTTTGAACACATTAATAGGCTTCACATTAGGACTTAATCATAGTTTAGACATCCTTAAAATTTCTTAGCAAGGTATCTCTCATAAGGAATGGCTTGAAACATGCCCATATACCATAAGAACCAACAACCTTAATATTGTCAAACTACTTTAATTTATGCTAGGAAACCTTAATCCTATCAAAAAATTCTTAAACCACCTTATAAAATTCATGAGACATGTGAAAAGTATCTTACTCACTCAAGGACCATCATGAGGACCTAGTACATCACTTAAGGACTCAAGACAAGCATGACATATGATGATCCCTACAACAAGTTCTAATACAAACATGAAACCTTAATCAATGTTAAAAAGGTTCAAAATGAAACCAAAGAAGACATGACCATGTAGTAATATTACCATGTGAAATCTTGGGTGGTTGTCATGGGAAAGTTTTGATTGCAAGGGTTGAAATTTGGCTTGGGAGGTCAAATTGTCAATAGGTCTCAAGTGTGATTAGGTTGATGTGAAAAGAGTGGGGCATATTTTTCCACTAAGTCAGATGAGTTTGTCCTTTGGTATGATTGTAAGGTCAAGTGTGGGGTGATATGGTTGGTGGTTCCATGATTCACATGTGTGGATAAAGTCAAAGGGTGATTGCAACACTTTTTGTCCTTGTGTGTACACATGGAAGAAGAAGACTAGAAGATCATTATTGGTGATTGGCCTCACATGTAAACTAGGGAAAAATATTTGGAGTCACATAGAGTGGCTTGGATCTTGCTACTTTGCTGACCTTTGCACATGGAGACAAATAAATTTTGCTAATCACTATTCACCCATTAAAGTGGGGTGCATTTATCCTCCAAGGCACATGGGTTGCCTTTGGATTTTTCACATGGGTGTATGTGGGGATTTATTG